>JANAVB010036615.1:12545018-13137518 GCA_029216955.1 Iris pallida
AACCAGAATACTGGAGAGCGGGGGCAGACATAGCCAGCTATGTATATTGAAATGGGAACCACCCTCGATATACGGTCACGGCTGTCTAGATATATGAGGGTTTACTACAAGCCAACAGTCTCTTATGGTCATGAACAAGCCTAATGTCTCAATCACAAGCAAGTAAGTAAGGTCGCAAGATGTATGATCATTAAATATACAATAATAAGGCGTCCCAAATATTACATATTCAGCTGATCATGAAGCTAGTCGTTACAAAATGTTAGGACTAGCAAGAGTTTAGTCGTACATGATCAACCCTAGGATTTGTTAATCATGTTTACAGCCCGTAGGCAGACAGTAAGTAAAAGTGCATCGAGCTAACAGGTGCTCGTCGGCTAAACACCTCAAAAGAATAATTTTACAGTAGAGTGAGCGAAACAAAATAGAAAACCCACTCGTAGCCCGGGTTCCTTCTAGTCGCCACCATTGGGCTGGAAGCTTGGTAGATCCTCGGGAGCTGCTCCGAAATCTGGCCACACAAAACCAGCTGGGTCAACCCCAGAAAGGGCAAGTGCCACAAGGGGGCCACGAAATAAGAACAAAAGCCAGCAATCAGCACAAGAAAATCTAATATTAAAATTAAGACTTACGAAAACATGGCAGGGTGATATACGACGAGATAACCATGGAACTATTCCGATAGCCAGGTTACAACCCGTAAACCAAACAAGGACCGGGGTTGTAACCCTTCGTCTGAACAGAACTTGGTTTTCCACCATTTATCGGCAAGATAATAATGCAAGAAATTAAGGCAGGGAGCAATCTTGTACTGGATCAAGACATGGCTAAACTGATTATACCTCATTCAATCAATCACGGCCAAGCAGACGCTACGGCTTACTACTTTAACTAACTAGGGTTATCACAGGCCTAATTACTAACAAGATGCAGTGAAATTGTTCCACAGCCACAAGTCCTGCAGACCATCCAGGTTACCCAGAACGAAAGATTAGGGTTGAATTCAGGTGGGTACATCGCCCGGGAGACAAATGTACCCTTAGGTGACTTAGAGGGTGCAACACTCGACGGTGCGCTGGAAATGTGCCCTACTCGACGGCAGGCTACAGATCCCAAGAGCGCCCAGGTAACGGGATTGCCTGTAGCTGTGTCATCTCTTCATGACTACTGTGTTATTCTAGTTATTAGCCTTAATACATTTTGGTAGGTACTCCTGACCGTGGTACTCAGGAGTCCTATCCTAGACATGATGCAAGACTGGACAAGTGGATTAACAAGCAAGCAAGAAAGAACCACCCACGGTGTCAAGGCAGGTCAAGCTAGGTTATCAAGTCATGTCAAGTCAGGAGTGCGCCGCCACGGACCACTATCAAGTTATCAAGATAAATTATGTCAGGGTACTTGTCAGGAGTGCGCCACCACGGGTCACTGTCACGCACGCTCAAGGGAGCAGTGTACGTGAAAAGTCACGCACGCTCAAGGAGACACGCTTCCAACAGGAAGCATACTCAAGTCTGCGTACGCAGCGCTAAAGAGCGCGCGCAGCTCAGTGTGCGTAAGCTAAACAGCTCTGCACACTGCTCACTGTCTTCTCCAAACAGCAAGAACACCATGGATGAACCCAAAGCTTCAAAAGTTCAGAACTTGGCCATCCGAACTCCAAATCCGGATTTCCAAAGTTCCAACTGGAGTGAAACTGAATGCTCTTCCACATGGAAACATCAAAAACTCATAAAATCAAACTTAAGAAGCTCAAACCATGCAAAATCCGAAAATAGAAATAACTTAGATCTATCACAATGGAGGCTCCAAATCACAAAAACCCAAGTTCTAATGTTGATCACCATGTCCTAATAGTACATGGACAAAGAAAAGAGGGTTCTCATGTAGTGGCAAGATGCACTTGCCTAGGGTTGGGAGAGTTGTGTAGAGGAAGGAGAAGAAGAAGAAGAAGGAAATAAATGGTGGTTATGAGGAGAGAGAGTGGTAGGTGGGGATATAAAGAGGGGGAGTTGTGGTGGGTTGAGGGGTAGCATAGGCTAAGGTGATCCAACACATAAACCGAACCAGACCAACCCAATAAAACCGAGCCATGAAAAAACCCAAAATACGAGAAATACCGAAATTCCACAAATCGAGAAAAATAAAATACATGCCAAAATCCAGATACGAGTAAAAATACGAAATACGGGAAAATACGAAAAATACGAAAAGTACGGGAAATGAGGGTGACAGAGACGGAGAATAAGGAGAAGGAGACGGAGAATAATAAGAAGGAGACGAAGAATAAGGAGAAGGAGACGGAGAATAAGGAGAAGGAGACGAAGAATAAGGAGAACGAGACGGTGAATAAAGAGAAGGAGACGGAGAATAAGGAGAAGGGTAAATGTAGGAAATAGGGTATTGATGAGATATTGAGTTTGACTTCTAAGATGGAGTTAGAAATAAGTTGTCTTGGTAGGTAATGACTAGATGAGGGTAGTTTAGGCTAGTCTTGACCTCCGTTGACCAAGAGTTGACTTTTTGACTGACCAAGAGTTGACTTTTTGACCAAAAGTCAACTTCAAGACAACACTTGACTTAGAATTGACCAAAACTAAACAAGAGTTGACCAGTTGACTGAAAATCAACTGTTAATCAACATTTGACTTGTTTGACCTAGGGTTGACTCAGTGTTGACCAGAGTTGACTTTTTGACCAAAAGTCAACTGTAAGTCAACCTTGACCCAAATTGACCTAGTTTGACTTGGATTGACTTCCTGTGACCTTGTTTGACCTTGGTTGTCCTAGTGTGACCTAGTTTAGCTTGGTGTAACTTAGTTTGACCTAGTTTTGACTTAGACCTGCATATCATGATTAGATTAGCTTTCCTTTCATTATTAAACCATGTTTTGACTTGTAGTATCTCATCTTTAGGTCTGTGATTACTCTGAGCGTCTGTTCACCTTATCAGCTCAGGACCACAGGCGAGTACATTCACTGATAGTTTTTATTGTCTTGATATCTGCTATATTCGATTCAGTTGTAGTGTCTTACCGGTCACGATAGTTCACGGACTAGTATAAGTTGGATCATGACATGAGATGTTGTTCCTGGATTTTCTTGGTATATATGTACATTTCCTATCTTGTTTCATGTACTTGTATAGACACCGATTCCTGAGAGGGAGTAGCTATCCTCTTAGGAAATCCCGTGTCATGACGTGTTATGTCCGGATCCATTATACTATTCGGAGATAGAGAATTATTAGGGGCTATGTAATCAAAGCTACCCTGTCACTATATTCTTGTGCTTGTGCCACTCTCACCTCACGTAGGGTGTAGCGAGATCTTATTTCATGTGCTCGTTATCCAGGTTGGCCGGCATGACCCTTTCCAGTGATTTTTATGTGATTGTCGGGCCAAGTGGATAGCCTGTCCTGTCACTTATCCTAAGCCGATCACATAACGCTCTAATAATTCAAGGCACATTTTATATTTACTTATCTTATCATATATCATGTTCTATTCTACATTCAGTACTTTCTCACCATGTTATGATATTCAGTTACTCACATGTTCTACATGCCTTTATATTGTACCTTGATTGGAGACTAAGTTCTGCTCGAGAGAAGGGTTACAACCCCGGTCCTTGTTTGGTTTAAGGGTTGTAGCTCAGCTTCCGAACGGTTCCCAAGTCTTCATATATCTTTGTCTTGTAGTTCATTATACTGTCTTTTATAGAATTTGTCAATTCACATGGAACTGCTGTTAGTACTTGTACTTGCTCATTTTCCTGACAGGATACCGTTATGATATATTACAGATGACTCTGAGGCAGACTACTCGACCTATTATGGGCTCGAGCTAGATGGAGTAGTCCAGGACCGTGGCCTTATAGTAGAGCCACTAGACTTTGTACTCCCAGAGTAGTGTAGATTAGCTAGGTTTGACTGAACTGCGATCCAGCTAGCATTATCAGACTGTAGCCTCTATATTATATTTTTGAGACCCTGTGATGTTGTATATATCTGGACTTGTGTTGGACACTGGACTTATTCCTTTTCATCTATCATATATTATCCTTCTGTGCTATCTACCTTAGCTTTATTCTGTGATTGAGACTGTATTGCTATGTCACCTCCACTCGGAGTGTATATACTGTACAGGTACCTTTATACTGTTAGTCGTAGTATTTACAGACCTTATATACAGCGTTCTACCGCCGATACTGCGACGTAGGCTGGACGTACCCACTTCTCGTGTCCCTAATCAGGGTGCGGGTCGTGACACGTGTCCACCTCCGCCAGGCTCGGATCCTTGGCGCTGGCCCGGTGCCTGCACGCCTACGTCGAGAAGGCCGGGTTCGGAGGCCGCATCTCCGTCCGGAACTCCCTGGCGCTGGCCCGGTGCTTGCACGCCTACGTCAAGAAGGCCGAATTCGTGTACGTGCCATTATGGCACGGGTTATCCACTAGTCTATAATATAAAGCACAGTGGATTTTTGGTTCGACCCATGTACTTTGGTTCAACGACGATGAAAGGACTAAATTGTCCCTCTCTCTAAAACTCAATTTTGCTTTTAGATTATAGACAACTCATTGTTTTTGTTTCTACCACATAAATAAAAGGACAAGTTGCCCCAACTTCTCCCTCACGTTCATTCCAGCATCCCAACTTCTCCCTCACGTCCCTCCGAACGGCGACGGAGGCGGCGGCAGCAGAGCCTCCCCTCCGCTGCGGAGAACTAGAACTCCAACTTCGCCGTGAGCCTCGACCCGCAGCACGAACCGGAGCAGCCGGATGCAGTGAGGTTACCACGGAGGATCTCCGGAAGGCATTCTTCGGCAGGAGAGAAGTCACTCGACCCTTCTCCAGGTGGTGGTCCAGTCGGATCAGTCTCCGGGAAGAAGAAGCAGCACAGGTGGAGCGACCTTCGGCCGTCGGATCTGTTGTTCGTGTCCGTGCCATTATAGCATGGGTTATCCACTAGTCTATAATATAAAGCACAGTGAATTTTTGGTCCGACCAATGTACTTTGGTTCAACGATGATGAAAGGACTAAATTGTCCCTCTCTCTAGGTCCCATATTGGGTGCGGAGCAACCGGTTGTTCCAACGGCACCCCCGTCTCCAGCTCCTCTTGCACCGCCCCTCCTTCCGCCGCCTCCGCTCCATCCTCGCCCACGCCGTCGTCGTCGGCCTCTTCCGCAATCCCTTCGTCGCAAGCAGCCTCCTCCATCGCGTCGCTGACGCCGACCCTTCCTTCGCCGCCTCCCTCTTCTCCGCCATGACCAACCCCAACCCCTTCTCCTTCAACACTGCCATCGCCATATCCGCCGACCCACTCTCCATCTACTTCCAAATGCTCCGCCGTCGCGTCCCTTCCGACTCCTACACCTTCTCTTCCTTGCTCAATACCACCGCCGCCGCCGCCGCCAGGTCGTTCCACGCACACGCCCTCCTCCTCGGATTCCGGTCCGACCCCTTCGTGCAGACCGTCCTGCTCACTGCCTACTCCCGACGTGGCTCCGCCGACCACGCCCTGTCACGCCCCGCTCCCGTATTGAGCGATCGTCCTCGCTAAGGCGTGATGCCGCACGGGCCTAGGTTGCGCCCGTGCAAGGCTATGTCCAGAAACGGCCGATTTGAGCTAGGCCACAGAGTCGCACAGAGTGTCTCCATTTGCAGCGGAAAGTAAATGAACACAAATTGAAGCGAATTCAACTCTTTATTGATATTCAAGAAGTTTACAATCGGCACTAGGCCGATATTACGAATCGCTCAAGCTCTCTCTCTCTGAAACATAAAAGGCGTGCCAAGTGGCTTACAACATGGAATGATTCATGGCGATGTTCCGATACATTATGTCCTGTATATGGTGCTTCAGCTCCTTGCAACGCTCCAAGGCTCCAGAGATAGCTCTGCGCCTTAGCACGTTCGATGGAAGTTCTGCACCCGTCGACGATACCTGCATCCTGCAAGTAGACTGTGGGGTTATCAGTACATTGTTATACACTGGTGGGGAGGCTAGCTCACCCACAATGCTATCATTACCAAACACGTTCCATTTACTTTTGTGCATCTCTATCATTCATTGTCTTTCTAATCTTGCCTTAGGATCAATTTTCATGATTTTCTATTTGTCATAACCTATCCCGTGTTGCCAAATTCAAGTGTCGCATGGAAATACATGCACGACTTACCCATACTTACCGCCCGGCCTTCCCTGTTCAACGTAAACCAAGTTAGTCAACAATTCATATGAAATAACTTAACGTAGTTCATGTAAGCATTCAATGTCAAGTGCGTGTCCTTGCCTCGGGTTCTAGCACGTCGTAGGCACGTTTTCTAACTCGTTTGCTCGAAGTACTCTTGATCATTTTGTGTGTGATATTCAAGCCTATTCAGAAGGTGGTTTGTACAGTTAACTTAGACTACTTTAATTTCAATGCAAGGACTTGCACGTGGATTGCCACCAGCAAAGTCCTCTTAAATCTATATGCACCGGTCGCTGGCATCACAAGCCATTTTGGACACATCCCACCGTGGTATTTCTCAACTAGCGTAGGGTGAGGACTGGCACACACCCCGTTAGTCTCTTAAAATACTTCTGTACTTACGTCCCCAGGGTGGCCAAGTCCGCACCCAGGCAGCCCGTAAGCCTTGACTTGATCCCGCCTAGGCCGGCCACGATCCTCCCTTTGATCATGCCGCGGAATCCGTATCACCCGTGCACGGGTCCGTCCACGACCATTTCATATTTTACTGTCATAGGCTAACCCTTAGCCATAATGCGTTATCGACCAGGTTGGCGTCCGTGCAGCCCGGGTAGCGAGCCCTGTTGCACGTGCCCGTCATACCTGTCGCTAACCATTCCTTTCTCTCTTATCTTTTATTCATTCTTCCTTTTCTTTCTTTCTTTCACTTGTTCGTTCGTTCATTGATTCATTCACGTATTCATTCATTCATTCATTCATTCATTGATTCATTCATTCAAGCATTACGTAACTCCCAGTGCGGGAGCCGCCTTGGCGACCCATCGGTCCCATAGTCTTTCAATGTTGCTAAACTCTACTCGAAACGACTATATTGATAGTCTTCCCGTTTCATTGTTGTAAACCATTCATTGTTTCATTGTTTGAACGCATAAAGGACTTGAACGTAAGCTTGTGCCTTAGTACGAGCGTGGAGCGCGGTGCGAGAGTTTCTATATTGCCGAGTTCTTTTCCATGTTCTAAACAAGCATACAAGATGGGATTATTCCCTTAGCTAGGTGCGTTGAGTCACTTATTAGCATGCGCGGGGTTATCGCCTAGCGATTCTCGTGATAGTGTCCGTATTGTTATGTGTCTAGGCTAAGCAAAGACGGGTTCATCGGAGCCACCCACCTTAGCGATGTTCGCATCGGCCGAGCGATACTCCAAGCGCGCCTTTGATAGTCTAAGTCTGGATTCATCTTTGACGGGCCATTGTAAGTCTTGCATCGATTCGTATCGATACTTCATCGGGTCGACGCAACTCTTCGAGTCGACGGCTCGTTTGAGTCGTTACACTTGCCGTTTGAATCGGCGTTCCGCTAGGGCGGAGCGGGTCATTACATAATACACCCCTCAAAACAAGTCTCGTCCTCGAGACTTCCTGAGTGCAGGTCATCCTACCATTCCTTAACTCGTGTCATCGTATTTTATAGACAATTCTATCGAACGGCTCTATCGTTCGATGGCATCGAACCATGCTCGGTACCTTTCCAATTTCGTGTCGCATACATTTGGTCGATTTTTATTGGATAACTTTTCATTCATTTTAGAGTTGATAGAACTTATTCAATTCAAGTGTTTCTTCGACTTGGTTGCTTTTTCGACGTATTATGGGACTGAAACGGTCGCACGAGGTGCGTTATAATTCGTCAAACACGAAAGTCGTAGGCTGAGGCAAACTTACTCATTCGTTCATGCGCATCTCAACACCCACTTGCAGCTGCATTCGAGTTCATCATATCGCTGAGTTTGGATCGTGCACGCATTCAAGGCGTCCCCCGAGTACGTACATTTCAACCAAGCTTAGCGACTAGCGAAGTCGGACAAGCTACTCGTGATAGTTTCGATTTGCCGATCGTTTTGCTAACTTCGATTTAAAACCGAACTCATGTGTGTATCACATATCGTTTATCTCGGTCCTCGAGATTATTGGATTCGCTTCTCAAGCGCTCTTGTCAATAAAATCAATACGATTTCTTCTTAGCGGGGTCGATCAAGTCTAAGTAATTTCCGTCCGATTCAAGACCAAGTATTGTACTATCATCGAGTCCGTCTTCCTATCAATGATTCAATTCGTTATCCCAACTTTACTGCGCATCATTCATTCTTATCATTTCCTTCGTTTGGGACCAATCTCACCGTTGTTCACGCACACTCACAGTTCCTGTCCTACTCTAAGTATTGCTGCCCAAGTCTATCGTCCGTCCAGACGATACTGTAAGGTCAATCGCACAAGTTCAATCACTCGGCATAGGGTCGTCCGCCTATCCGCTAGGTCAGCTCACAAGGTCATAGTTACATGCCAGGTCCGTGGCTCGTCGTGCAAGGTCGTTGCACGATGCTCGTCCCAAATCCTATGGTCAAACCATTTGTTCGCTTGTACGGGAGTTTCTACCCAAGTTCGTTTCACTCAAATTTCTAAACATCGAGCATGATCACCTAATTTGCATCAAGACTTACGTTGCACATATTCAATTCCGTTCAATCACCAGTTCTAACCAATTCATGTATTCGATCACGAGGTCATCCAGCTCGACAATACATTGCGCCCCAATCTCACGCGAGTCCGATTATCCACGGCGGTTCATGAATCACCATGCAACGCTCCCGCGGAATAATCATTCTCATCGGGGCGTAACTCTTGTTTGAGTTTTAGACTAACCCATTCTCGATACGCGGATTGGACCTACTCAATCCTCAAGTTCAATTCCTCAAGCACACAAATTTATTCTCGAGTCCACCTTCACGTCAAACCACAAGTCGAAGCAATCAGATTACCACGTACGAGATAATAAAAGATGGCTTCGTTGCGAGAGAATGCAATTGTGACATGAATGTGGCGGAACTGTCGGATATGACATGATGCCTCGAAAGGTGTTCGAGACCTTCGGGTCGTTCGGTTGAGGAACATTGAGTTGAGGCATAATGCCATTGAACATTGAAACGAAGTACGAAACGTAAGAACATAGAAAGTTAACGGAAGAAACGCGAGATGATAAAGTCTGAGTCTCGGACTCATGACTATGCTTGGTTGTTTGAATAATAAGGGCGTTGCATGGTCGAATGGGATGGACTTGAGATTAATGTGATAATAACTCGTGCACGAGTGTTTTCCCCAAACGGTTAAATGCGGGAGCGCCCCGAAATCGCTTGGCCTAGGAGGAAAATGAATAATCTTTGTAGGCGCACATCCTTAAGACGAGTAGCACTCGCTTATAGATGGGAAAAGCCGTAAATGATGGTATACAGCGGAAACGTTTCGGTTGTTGGGACCGCAACCCACCCGTTAAACGCCGGGCAGCCCGACCAATTTCGAAAAAAGAAGGAGAGAAAAGAAAGTAAGGAACTCCTTTAGTCCATTCCGGCGCGGATATGCCAACGGCCTTCATATAGCTAAGGAACGATGGGTTGAAAGTGTAGGCACATACGTGTCCCGCACACATAGATCCTGCATAAAGATGTACTTATAACATGACAGGGAAAGAATAGGGCGCATTCACCTTGCGTCGGTGCAAGGGCGAGTGCGTCGACTTGGTAAGAAGTCGCGCCACGAAACAAACACGAGATTGCTTGTCTGCTTGCCTATTTCAATTCGAATAACATGCTTGCCATGCTAACATGCTTTACGCTTTCGAATATGCCATGAAATTGACCCTAAGGAGAACATAGCAAGATCATAAGCTAAGTTGCATGATTCAACATAAATACTACAATATCGGTTTGGAAACAAGATCTTTGCATCAGTACATGCGAGGACGAACGTACTGATCCCCCACCAGCTTCATACAGGATGCAGGAAATGGATGGCCCGTAGTGAAACGTTTCTTGAACGCGTGGAGGCTTAGAATGCCGAAGCGTATTGAAGCGTGCGATTGCATTGACGCTCGGACTATGCAACATGATGGATGCGGCCGAGATATAGAAGGCGTGATGTATGGAACGGTGAAATCCTTTGTGGGCAAGAGAGAACCTGAGTGTTGTAGCCAATCTGGCATATATTGTTAGGCTATCGAAAGCCTTTGTAATCTCAGTTTCGAATATCAATAAAGAGAATTGTTTCGTATACTCTGTTTTCCTTTCGTTGTTAATATCGAATCAAAAGATAACCATTTGAGAACTTGTCATCTTGCCTTGCACGAGCGCAACTCCAGGCTCATGCGGCATCACGCCCCCTGCGAGGACGATGATTCGGGTGATTCCGGGTCGGGGCGTGACAGGGCCTCGCCGCCCTCGGACGCCCCGCGACGGCCCTGTGCGTCTTTGCCTCCATGAGACCCCACGCCGCCCCGAACGCCGCTACTGTGGTCTTTGCCATATCCGCCTCCGCCAGGCTCGGGTCCCACGCGCTGGCCCAGTGCCTGCACCCCTACGTCGAGAAGGCCGGATTCGAAGGTCACATCTCCGTCCGGAACTCCCTGACACTGGCCCGGTGCCTGCACGCCTACGTCGAGAAGGCCGGGTTCGTGTCCGTGCCATTATGGCACTGGTTATCCACTAGTATATATATACCCGTCCGCGGAGTCCCGCCGAACCCCCCCCCCCCCTCCCGCACCATCGGATCGAGCGGGGTCCGCACGGGGCCCACGCGATCCAACGGCCAAGGATCGCGGGGCTTCGGCGGGGCTCCAGAAATGGGGTCCCGATCCGGACCCTATATATATATATATATATATATATATATATATATATATATATATATATATACACACACACATTTTGTGTTAAGTAACGTAACCAAAGCCCGACTAATTATAACATACAAACATTCAGAAATGGCGGTCTTGAACATAATTTTCTTCTTCCTACTCTTCGCATTCTCCACCTCCCCCGTAGCCCACTCCGGCGACCCCGACATCCTCTCCGACTTCGTCGTCCCGACCAACGCCACCGTCGTCGATGGGAACCTGTTCACCTTCACCGGCATGCGCCCGCTCGCCAACGACGACCTGCCCCCGCCCCGCGACTTCGCCGTCGCGAAAGCCTCCGCGAAGGAGTTTCCGGCCCTCGGCGGCCAGAGCGTGTCCTTCGTCGCGCTCCAGTTGCCGTCCGGCTCCGTCAACCCTCCCCACGCCCACCCCTGCTCCGCCGAGCTCCTCTTCCTCCTCGGCGGCTCCCTCGAGGTCGGCTTCGTCGACACTGCCGACAGGCTGTACACGCAGACGCTCCACGCGGGGGACATGTTCGTGTTTCCGAAAGGGCTGGTCCACTTCCAGTTCAACAACGCAGAGGGCGGCGGCGACTTCGCCCTCGCCGTGTCCGCCTTCGGCAGCGCGGACGCAGGGACCGTTTCGGTCCCCGGGGCCGTGTTTGCCGACGGCATCGACGAAGCGTCCTCGCCGAGTCCTTCAAGACGGACGTAGCCACCATTCGAAAGATCAAGCTTGGGCTTGCAACCAAGAAGGCTTGATTAATTCTCAAGAAGCTTTTGCCTTTGCCGTTGCTGTATAGTGACTTATATTGTACTTTCATTTTACCGACAAATGTTAGTCGGAGTTATTTTCACACCCATGAATAAATTTTAGAGCATCTCCAATGCAATTGTGACAGTTTGGAAAAAAAAGTAGTCGCCACGAAGAATAACTACTTCTTCATTTAGAAAGATCTTCTCTAATGCCAATGTCAAGTAAGTTGTGAAGTTAGTTGTGTAGTTCTAAACAATACATTTCATAATAACTTTAGGTTTTTTCTAAGGGCACCACCAATTTTACTTGGGGGCAACCCAAAAATGTTTGCAAATATTACAAGTTTGTCATCAGTTTTTTTTTACTTGGGGGCAGTCCAACATTAGGTATAAAAGACAACTTTTCTAATTTTTCTCTCTCTCTCTCTCCCTCTACTCTTTACCTCTCTCCCTCAACTCTTTTCTTCTCTCCCTCTACTTTTTTCTTCTCTCCCAACATTTCTAGGTCATAGAATTAAACCCTAGTCCAAATTTTTTTCCAAATTTTTCTTCCTTTCTTTCTGAGAATTATCTCCAAAAAAATTCTCCTATCTCAATCATGTTTGGCAAAAATTTTCTCCCAAATTTTTCTAAGATCAGCTACCAAAAAAGTTTCCACTCATACTCAAAATCAGAAAACATAAACATAAATATTATGTTTAGAATCACTTTAGGGTTCATGAATGATTTTTTCGAACATGATCTCACATATTTCTTGAAACCCTAACCCTAGAACATGACAAATCGTTGTGGCCATTCGGCTGCTACAGTCGTGGCTTATAACATTAGGACTGCCAGGGTTGTGGCAGTCCTAATGTAAAGTAGGACTGTCAGACTTTCTGCAGTCCTACATTAAGTTAGGACTGTCAGGTCCCTGGCAGTCCTTACTTAATAAAGGACTGTCAGGGTGTTGGCAGTCCTGTATAAAACTCTCTGTGAAGAGAGTTTCATACCCAAACTTTCTGGACTGCCAGGCCTTTCATACCCCTGGCAGTCCTATTTGAATGTAGGACTGCCAAAGGGTGGCAGTCCTATTTGTAAGTCTCTGTGATGAGAGTTTTGAAACTCTATATCACAGAGAGTTTCAATTAGGACTGCCACCCCCTGGCAGTCCTACACAAAAGGAGGACTGCCACCCCCCGGACAGTCCTACACAAAAGGAGGATTGCCAGGGTGCTTGTAGTCCTAATTGAAATTTGCTGTTATTTTTAGTTTTAATTAGGACTGCCAGCACCCTGGCAGTCCTAATTGAATGTAGGACTACCAGGGGGTGACAGTCCTATTTGTAAGTCTCTGTGATGAGATTCAGTTTGAAACTCTCATCACAGAGTTTTATAAATGGTCATTCTCCGTGTTAGCACGGAGAATGGCATTCTCCGTACTAAATTACACGGAGAATCATTCTCCTACATTTTAACACTGGGAATGGCCATTCTCCGTGTAAATTAACACGGAGAATGGTCATTCTCCTACGTTTTAATACTGGGAATGGCCATTCTCCGTGTAAATTAACACGGAGAATGGCATTATCCGTGTTATTTAACACGGAGAATGTCATTCTCCTGCGTTTCTAACACGGAGAATGGCCATTCTCCTGCGTATTAACACTGGGAATGGCCATTCTCCGTGTTATTTAACACGGAGAATGGCATTCTCCGTGTTTCTAATACAGAGAATGACTATTCTCCTGCATTTTAACACTGGAATGACCATTCTCCGTGCTAAATTATACGGAGAATAGTCATTCTCCGTGTAAATTAAGACAGAGAATGGCCATTCTCTGTGTAATTTAGCACGGAGAATGGACATTCTCCGTGTAAATTAAGACGGAGAATGTCATTCTCCGTGTTACTAACACAGAGAATGGCCATTCTCCGTGTAAATTAAGACGGAGAATGCCATTCTCTGTGTTACTAACACGGAGAATGGCCACCCTCATGCGAAATTAACATTCTTCGTGTTCTAACACGGAGAATGATCATTCACCTGTATTTTATGGTCAGTTGAAATTTTGGAGGGCCATAACTTTTGACTGAGAGGTCGAAACGAGGTCCGGTTTATCGCAAAATGAGCGTAGCTTCGAGGAGCATGATATTAACAGCTCTTCGTTAGTCGGCCTTTCGAAATTTTAGAATCGCGAAAAAATGATGTTTGGACCTCCGTTTTAGCACTTTTGCCTTTTTGGGGCATTTCATAAATTTTTCCTTTATAAATAGGACTGCCACCCCCTGGCAGTCCTACACTTATGTAGGACTGCCAGGGTGCTGACAGTCCTATTTGAAACTCTCTGTGACAGAGAGTTTCATTTTGAAACTCTCATCACAGAGGGTTTCAATTATGACTGCCAGGGTGCTGACAGTCCTGATACTAAATCAAGAATATCAAGAATTGGCCAACAACTTAAGTTTTCAAACGTAAATAACAACTACATATCAGACAACTACATATCCAACAAGTACATAAATAATAACATAAATCACAACTACATATCAGACAAAATATCCAACTTCAAAAAAACAACATAAGTGTCAATTACATATCCTTCAAAAGTCTGTCAAACAACTTAAGTTTCCAAACAACAAATATATCCTTCAAGTTTCAAACAACAAAAATATCTTTACAAAAACATCCAGATTACATCCAACTAATGATCATTCAACATCCAACTACATATCATGTCGGGCCTTTAAACGAGACTCCCTATTATTCATGAAGGAGAACTCGACCACGTCGTCGATGCGATCAAGCTCGTTGGCGACCGCGACACTAGTGTCACTTTGGCAACCTCTCCGGAGTGTCTGGGCCAATTTCTTCACCTTTTGAGACTGTAAATGAAAGTATAAGTGAAGTAAGTTACAAACATTGGAGTATAGGACATGCAGTTCCCCCCCCCCCCCCCGGCGCATATGAGCATCATGCAGTTACCCACCCCCTCCATATGAGCAACATAGAGTACCAACCCTCCCCCCTCCCCCACCCCCACCCCTTTCCTCCTAATGTAAAGCAGGACTGCCACAGTCCTAGTTGTCCTCTTTCACAAGAGGACTGTCAGGACTGTGGCAGTCCTGCTTTACATTAGGACTGCCATAGGCCTGGCAGTCCTACTGTGTTCAAATCCAACTGTTGCAGCCGAACGGCCAAAACGAGATGCTCGTTTGTCGTCTTCTAGGGTTAGGGTTTCAAGAAAAAATGTGAGTTTGTCGTGTTCGAAAATTCCTTTCATGAACCATAAAGAGATTCTAAACCTAATTTATCAAAACTTTTTAGAGAATTAAAAATATTCTAGGGTTTTGAATAGAGTGTACAAAATTCTTGAAGAAATTAGGAAAGAACGTACCTAGATTCCGGTTGCTTCGACTTGCGTGTCATCTCTTCGAATCTACGAATATTGTTGAAGAAATCTTGGTAGAGGAATTGGGAGTGAAGTGGTGGAGGAGAAGAAAGTAGGGTTTTGGGAGAGGGAGAGTTCTGGAGAGTTCTCTTTTTTTCTTTTGGTGGAGAGAGAGAGTAGAATGGGTTATGGAAAGGAATGAAGGGGTTGGGGGGTTGGGCTGCCCCCTAGCCAAATGTGGGTGCCCCCTAGCAAAATCTCCACCTCCTTGGGCTGCCCCCAAGTAAGGGTTGCCCCTATCAAAAATGGTGGTGCCCTTAGAAAAAACCTAACTTTATCTCTACATTGTTAATTATTAATAAAAATATTTAGAAAAAAAGAAAGAAAGAATCTTCGAAGTTGAAAAAAAAAATTATTGTTTTCTCAATAATTTTGCGTTGGCGTGTTTTGTGTGAATATGCCACATAGGAACCACATTACAAGACATTAGGGTTGGAGATGCTCTTAAATATTATAACCATGGACTTCCGTTTACTGCCAGAGAAGGAGAGAGTTACAATTAGACATGTTAATTATATTATTTTTTGCACAGCAGGTATAAATTTTGGATTTCATCGATAAATTTTAAAAAAAAATGGAGCTCGGAAGGTTACACGGTTTGCTAATTATATTATTTTTTGCTAATTATATTATTTTGCTAATTATATTATTTTTTGCACAGCAGGTATAAATTACCGAAGTTAATCGGTTTGAAAATAAACAAAACCGAACCAAACCAACCAAATGGTCGGTTCGGTTTTAAAACCGACCGACTTGGTTCGGTTTGGATCGGTTCGACTTGGTCGGTTTTGATCACATAAAAAAATGGACTGTATATTTTTTTTCTTTTGTGAAACCTCAGTCAACTTACACTTTGCAACAGTAAATACAATTCAGCAGGTTCAATTCAACTTGCGCTTTGCAGGTGAAAAAAAATGTCAATTATACATAAAAAAAAATTATATACATTCAACCAAAAGCCCCTTTTATGTGCACATGAGCAATTAGAAAAAAATAGGAGCCGCCAGCACTCCTCTTTGAGACTAGAGAGAGAGAGAGAGTGAGAGCTCTTTCAACTTTAACTTGATAAATGGTTGTGATGTGAATAAATGAACCAAACCTGTATAATACAACCCAATGAACCCATACCCAACCGGCCAACCCTAATTATTTAACAAGGATTTGGTTCGGTTCGGTTCGGTTTAGACGGTTTTTGGTATAACCAAACCGTGAACCGAACCGAACCGAACCGGTCGGTTTTGAAAAAATTGAAGCCAGACCAAACCAACAGAACCAACGGTTCGGTTTGGCTTGGCTCGATTTGGTCGGTTTGACTTAATTGTACACAGCCCTAGTTACACCAATGGTTCAAGACATGACTTGGGTTTGCCAGCATGGAAAATGTAAACGGCTGTCACCATTTGCTGCCAAAATTTTGATAATCCTAAACACAGTAAGGAATACCAAATTTTTTGCACTACTAACTATGCATAGAACTACAAAAAATGGTAATAACCATTAAGACTCTGTAGTTTTCTTAGCAAAATATATATATATATATATATATATATATATATATATATATATATATATATATATATATATATATATATATATATATATATATATATATTAGCGCCTACCATATTTGGAAGCAATGACCTATATGAAATAGTTATCCATATAATAAAGATCTAGAAAGTAATTTGCCATACAAAATCCAAATATACCATGCCAGGTTTGTTTGCTATATAAGTTAAGCAGCAAATGAGGATTGCAACGTCCCATCTATGTATAAATACATTTGTATCTGCAGCATAACCACCAACATCTACACTAAACTGTTGTAGTGCCAAGAAAGTTATCATCTAAAATAGTCCTGAATTAATCTTCGCAGTTCGCATCTCATACAGTAATTCAGATACATCAATGTACCTCCAACGTTGCAGGTACAGTATAGATTTCGTTCAATTTACCAAATAAGTTACAGAAAATTCTATACAGATACAGCATAATCATACATAAACCTATAACAACAGGCTAAAGGATGTAAAAAAAGCTCCCTCGTCTCTTTTTTCTCACACTTTTGAATAACAATGATATAAAGATATATATTACTATTATTACACACAATGACCATGCACAGAGGTTAGCCTCGCAATTTGATAGGAATTCAGTTTAGCTGGATCAGAGAGAGCGCGGTATGACAGATGGCTTCTCCTTTGCAGTAGGCTCGTACGAGTTGTTCTCCCGAAACTCCTCAAGGAGAGCGTCCATTGGCATGGTCCGTAGTGACTCAATTCTTACCTTACTAGGAATGTCAGGCTCAGACCTTACTGGTGTCTCACCGCTTGGCTCATAATCCTGCAGTTATAATACCATGGAAATCACAAGATTAAATTGTAAGCAGTACTCAGAATCTGGATGGTTGGTTTGCTCTGTAGACTTACCATGTACACACTATGGAAGATGTTCTCAGCATGCAGGTTGATCTCGGAGGCCTGGCTTTCATGATCCTTATGAAACGTCTCCATATTTGCTGTGTGTGAATGTGTTTCTGCCAACACTGCCTTTGTTGTTTCCCTTTGGCTCTCCGTGACATCTAATAGATTGAAAGTTAATCATCTTTTCATTGAGGATATCCACACAAGTTACAGGTAAGTCTGACTCTCTTCATCAATGTAAAAGATGCTAAATATACACCAGGTAGATAACAGTGAAGGCATTATACGCTGAAAACATTTGAACATTCCTCCTTAATTCCTCTTTCATTCAGGATTTCTATTGCTTTTCAGACTTTTGGCAACTGAAATCCAATGTGTGAAACATTTACCAAAGGTTTGGAGAATGATGATTAACATATTCTCTCAAATATATTAGTAACAGATTCAAATATGGACTCAATTATAGAACAAAGGAGTTAATCACACGTGGATTATGTAGTTAAAATTACTGCCAAACACGTTGTGCATAATTTACATATAATGCAGTTATACACCAAATACCATTATTATTATTCTAGAGTTCATATAAGCACAGACAGCACCGGAATCCAAATAATACATTGCCAGGTTTTAGTACCTATAAGGCTGTCATATACTTGTTACATTATGGATAAGAAAGGAAGGATCCTAGGTTTTGTGTGTTTGTATCCATTCCTAATACAGCTAAGACAGGACGGTCTGGTTTCCCAGTTCGTTAAGCATAATACAATTCATGAGTTCTTTTACTAGACTTTCCAATCATATTTAAGTGCAGAAGGAAGATGGTTCCTATTTCTATAAAATAATTGTAATTGCTTGGTGACAGGCAAGGTATCTCTTGAGAACCAATAAGGGACTTTAGTCCCACATTGGAATATGTAGTATGAAGAGGATTTGGAACCTCTATAAGTAGCAAGTAGTAGCCCATCAATAAAATCATCCCATTATTCATTTCTACAGTATCAATCAGTTATGAGCTAACCTTCACAATTTGATATATGGAAAGTTCCACTGAATCAATAAAAATGTTTTTAGAGTAAAGAATGAATATCAAGTTAATCTACTTAGACTTTCCAATCATACTTTAGTTCTGGGTAAAGCAGCTATGAAAAACCACAAACTTTTCAGATGCCAATGATGTTCCTGTATATTTTAACGAACATTTTTGGCATTGATCACAGTATGATTATGTGGAAGATCATCAAATAGTCTTAAAAGTTTTAATTGTACATTTTCTCGTAACACGGTGCCGTTAATTCCACTAATGAGTCATACAATATTAGGTTGTTCAAGACTTTCTAGTTCATCTATGTTTGGAAAACCAGAAATTTAAGATTCCCATGATGTTCCTTGATATTGTAATAAACCTTTTTTAAATTGCGCACAGTAATGATTTATGTGGAAGATCATCAAAATAAATTTTAAAATGCCTTGTTAGTTGTCATGTGCAAAAAATGCTAGTCTTAAAAGTGTACTTGTTTAGTTTCTCTTACCAAGGTACCGTCAATTCCTTTTCTGTTGAGTCGCACAATATTAGATTGTTCTAGATTTTTCGTGGAACTATAGTTCGTGTTCTTGATAAATTTGTAAAATGATTGGTTTTTTCATTAAAGGAAATGATGGTAGACTATTTCCCACATTTCTCAGCAAGATAAAAATATTGTTACCCTTACCAGATAAGGGTTCCACCACCAAACAGCGAGATTATAGAATATAAGGAAATGAGGTGGAAAACTCACTATCAAAGTGCTCTTGAATGTCTAGGAGGTTTCTTGTTGCATCATTTTCAGCAAGATTGCGAGTCGAAGCAATCTCGGCATCATGTAACTCGTTATTTTCCACGGCAGTTCTGCAAATTAGCAAGGTATAGATCAAACGCAATTGTTGAGAAGTAGGACAGCAGGCAAGCACTCATGCACAACCTACCTTATGAGCTCGCCAACCTCGCCAACATGTTTTCTGCTCATCTCACTAACAGATGAATGCGTCTTCTTCCACTGTTGAGAGGCAGTATCAACAGTGTTTATGCTGCCAGATTTGAAGGTAATACTGTAACTGTAAGTAAAACTAAAAGAATGACATGAAAGGCAAGAAGAAACAGGAACAAGGATTGGCATCAGGAACAAACCACTGTTGGAGAAGAAGTTCCATGCGACACTGCTTTGCTGCAGAGAAGTCAGAACAATCTTTAGAATCTTCCTGTGCATGCACGGAGAACTCTTCCCATTTCCTCTTGGCATCATTTGTAACACATTTCACTGCTGATGCATGCTTGTCTAAATATCCTTTGTTCTCCAAACCAGCCTCTCGCAACCCTGTGAGTCTTGCATTCACCTGCAACTCAACCATGAGTTATTTGCAGAAGATTCCCACCTACCCACCAGACACAAAAAAAAAAAAAAAAAAAAAAAAGTGTGAGACAATGCATACCAGCTCTTCCTGCCGACCAATGTGACTAGATACTAGACTTGTGACATCTGCTATAAGCTTATCTGCTTCAGATTTTGATTGCTCCTGTGTGCAATGGTCCAATATCAGTTAGTCTGAAGCGCCAATCAGAGAAATGAGGTTTTGAGTTGTGAAGATGTACCTCGTATGCCTTCTGAAAGTGTGCAATGCTCATTGCTTTGACTTCATGCACCTTACTGGAATGAGTCTGAAGCTTGTTTGATTCTTCCCCAAGCTCATCAAGTAGTCCAAGGATAAAAGTGGATATTTCCTTTGTCCGATCTAAACTTGCATTGAATCTCTGTGCAAATTAAGATCAACTGTTTTAATGAATAAGTAAACAAAATTTCTTGATTAAAGGCTTAAATTTAATGGTCGTATAAAAGTAAGAAAACCTCTCGGAGATCCCGAGTAAAAAGTGCAACTTCTCCACGATGCTTTGATAATGTTTCTTGAAGATCCTTCACAAGTAGATCTGCTTCTCCTTCCCCTAAAGCTAGTAACTGATGCAGAATGCAGATGTCAAAGTTCAGCCTTGAGGTGTTGGATGATAAAGGGCCATACCATTAGCTGATGGGCTAGAATTAAAAAAAAAAACACTGACCTGATCAAGAGAGCAGCAGTTGGCAGATGCCATTGACGAGACCTCTTCTAGAGCAGCAATGTTGGTTGCCTTTTGCAGTCGAACTATAGTTTGGATTCCTTCTACATGAGAAGCATATGAAGCCCTTGAGGCTGACACTTTCTTCTCGAGTTCGATTATTGCCTAAATCCAGAGTATTACCGTAAACATAATAAATGACTAACTCATTGTGATGAAAATACAGCAAAAAACTCAACTATGGAAGTTAATCATCATAAATACCTTGTCATGGAAATCTAGACTAGACCAACAAAGCTTCTCAACAGATTGTATGTGTTTATTCTGCCGACCCATTGATGCAAACACTATTTTGCAAAGTGTGGAGACTCTCTCTTGAAGATCAGTTTGGTAATTGTTCACGATTGACCTGTTTTTAGTGTTCAGTTGGTCCTCTCTGGCTGTGATATCAAACCCAACAATAACAGAAGAGACCTTCAAATGATATACAAAGAATTCAATAAGCTATACAGTTTATAGAAAAATAAATATGTCACCTATTTTAGAAAACAATGAAACATTGTCACGAATGGACTTCTCAAGGTCTGATCGCAGGGAGAAGGCTTCAATCGACAGCGAGCTTTCTATATCATAAATAGCAAGGTTAAAAAAAAGTAAGCTTATGCATTAAAACATAAATTATGGCGTACCAGCTCTATTATGCTCTGCTATTATAAAGTCTTTCTCCTTCAGAGAGTATTGGGATTGCTTAAGATCTTCTTCCGCAGAAGTCAATAACTTGCTAGTACGGTTCAAACTTCTCTGCAAAAATTAATAAAGCTCGGTAATAGTATAAGCAATGAACATCCTAAAGCAAGTGCAGATGATAGTTGTAACAAGATGATACCTCTATAGCATCAAGTTGCTTGCTACGGTCAGCAGATTGCTGGACTTGTGCGTTATATTTTTCTTGCAAATCCTCAATTTGCTACAGAAAAGCAGAAGATAAGATTCAGATACTCATGCTGAAGTAGAACGCTTACATGGGATTTTATAACAAGTAACTATCTGCAAAAGATAGCTGACCTTCTGATTGGTTTCAAGAAAGACTTCCATTTGCTCAATCCGTTCAGCCATTGCCTAGAGATAGTATGACAACCAAGTAAAAACCCATCTCTATGAGAGATGGGATGGCAGAAGGAACAATAACAATAAGATATATGCCACTTGGAGCGGACAACATTAAACAATGAAGTGTACAGTGATAGATCAGATATTCAGATTCCGGTTGAAGAATCCAGATATTTACAGGTTTTGATACTCGCACTTAATGTTAGTGATATAAAACCTTTAAGGTCCAACATATGACAAATGTAAGATAGCATACAGATAAGCATGAATTCATCCACACATGCTACAAATAAGTGAATACCTTCCTTTCACTCTCCTCCTGGGAATATCTTTCCTTCGGTATATATACACCGTTCCTCTCACGAGTAGAATTTAACTCTACAAAAGAAAGTTAAGTTACTTTCACATAAGCAATGAGACAGAAAATGGTCAGAAATTCATGGGAATTTACCTGCTTTAAGCCGGTCCATTTCCCCATATAGATCTTTGATTAAAGTTGATTTCATCATCTTCTGATTAACCTGAGATTTTGAGATAAGCCAAACATGAAAAACTATTACTTACAAGAAGCCATAAACAACTAGGGAAAAGAGAATTAAATTAAATTTGTTAAAGTAAAAAAAAACATTTTTAAATTATATGAAGTAGAAGAGAAGAGAACACCTCAGGCCGGTTCTTTATATTTTTTGCCCTGTGAGCATAGTCCAACGTACTAAGAGTCTCTTCCAAGCAGTGTACAGATGGCGAGACAGTAGCAATTATGCACGTCTTAGTCCTCCCTCCTAGCGAATCACGCAATAGCCTTGTAAGCTTGCTATCTCTGCATACCCAAAAGGAAACTTTGTCAAGACTAGATAAAAGTAAGAGATCAGTTACACACATCACAATTGTGATGGATAAAGATTTACAATTTAAGGAAATAGTCAGAGTCCAGGCACAAGTGTATTAGCCTAACCTGTATGGAATGTGTCCGAGGTGTTCAACAAGAGCAGTAATTACACGACCTAATGTAAGTAGACTTTTATTTATCTCTCCAGCTTCTCTTGCACGGCCCTTGATAGAAAGAAAATGCATAAAAATATATCAAACAAATCCCATTTTTAGAGGTGGCAAAGTAGCCAATCAAAACTGCATAATTGTACTTCCATTACAGATAACAAATTAGAAAAGAGTTAATTATTCTATACCTCCCTAGCACCAGATCGAGATATATTCTCAGACCCAGCCAGGTCAACCAGATTCAGTTTCCCACATTTTATAAGCTCTTCTCCTTCAGGAGTTGCCTCTTTAATGTGAATAGTAATGGAGAATAGAGAATGTGACCGACTGAAACAAAAAACACAGAGAAAAGGAAATAATCTTAATGAGAAGATACTAAACTTGAAACAAACATTAATGATACCAATTACAGACAAAAAGAGAGCAGACTGTAGCAACCAGGAATAATTAAAAAAACTAAAACAAAAGTCAATGCATGACCTAGATTGTTTGTTTAATAAAGTCTCTGCAGTACGTCGTTTTAAAGACCCCTTCTCCAGAAGAGAAAATATTTCACTGGAACTAGTTGCTATCTCTTCTTCTAGACCGCGTACTAGAACACCTCCTTTACCATCTTCCATGAGTGGTAATTGTTTCTTCTGCTTCTCCTCCAAAACAACTTTGGTTATTTCTTCAGGAGCAAGCAAGTCAGTTATCTCCTCATTATACAACTCTAAGAAAGTAACCTTAACACTGTATTCTGCATTTTGTCTTTCTAAGGTGTCAAATATATGTTTGACAGCTCTTGGTATGACACCTGCATCTGAAGGTAACCGGCCATTTGGTCCAATCTGCAAAAACAGTTTCACCATGCAATCAATATATATTCCTCTTGTAAGAAAATTTACCAAAGGTGCACAGAAATTCTGGCAGTGCACAAGCTACAAAGTTATGTGGCAAGACAGCCTAGACGGTAAACTCACCTTACCCTTTCTACAGTCACCTTCCATGGTAAACGTTTTGCCAGTACCAGTTTGACCATATGCAAAAATTGTGCAATTAAATCCCTCCAAGACCTCATTTACAATTGGAACAACAGCTTGGTCATACAAATCCTTCTGCTTAGCCAAGGGACCAAATACCTGCAAAGAAAAATCAATCTTTTTCAAAAACAGACAAAAAAGGATTTCCATGATATCTTTAATTGCATCATGAATGTGCTTAGAGAGTATAATATTCAACATAAAATTTGAGTATTAGTTTTGATAATGCATCTACATACAATTCTGCCATTGACTTGTTTAAACGCCAGTTGGCCCTTCATAGGGGAGGGGGGGGGGGTTTAATTTTCACCATGCTAGATGTGCATGCCATATAATCAACTTAGTTGTTGAAGATGGTTAAATTGATCAAAGCACACATAGAGAATATTAGAGATGTTATACACTGGCTCACCTCTTCTCCTAGTAGGCTTCAAGCATTTCATGAGCTTTGTAACACATGGAGTTAAACCCAAAAAATTTAGATTGGATATGCCTACAAGTTGGAATTCCACATATCTAATGTTGAAACCTTCTAAAGGTTTTGAGCTTGTTATTTCTAAATTTCGTAGTAAATATGGCAATCAGGCTTGTGTGTTGAGGTCTGGGTAATTGGATTTGGTATGATGGAATTTTTTAAAGTCTTCTATGATTCCACTGAAACTTGTTTTGAAGTCTATTACCCTACTTCATGTCTTGCGTTACAAGAGATATGTAACATATCCGATGCCTTTGTTCATTATAGAAATGTGGTTGTTTTGAAATTGGAAAACCCTGATACCTTCCATTTTTGATTTAGCTAGTGTGATGGATCCTAGAATGAAATTGGAAAACATGAAATTTTATAAATGAAATTGCAAAGAATTTACAGGTTACATTTCTATGGCTATATCTAATGTTAGGCAAATGTTAACTATCGTGTATAGTACGTATGCAACTAAATATGGTCAATCTACATCATCTTCACATGCATTGGAGGTCCCTTCTTCTAGAGATTCAAAGCCAACAAGCAAATTGTTGTCTAGGCTTGGAAAGCAAAAATCTGTGAGTATTTCTTCCAATTCACAACTTAAACAATATTTAAATACTGATTATGAGCTTGAATATGAAGGTAAATTTGATATCTTGGATTAGTGGAAGTTACATGCAACCAGACTTCTCGTGCTTTCCATTATGGCACGAGACTTGCTAACACATCTTGCCTCTATTGTTGAATTCGAGTCTGCTTTTAGTTCGAGTGAAAAAATAGTCGATGAGCTTACAAGTTGTTTATCTGAAAAATGCTTGGAATGTCTGATGAGCTTGAAGGATTGAGAGGCTGCCAAAAACAGAAGTCAAAATGAATCACTAGAATTGGATGAGCTTATGAAGTATTTTAGCAACTTGGATTGTGAAGATGGTAACTCCTCTCAAGTTATGGACTTATGACTTGTCTCAGGATTGAACATAAGTCCATAACTGACAAAACATAATACGAAAAATGGATTATATGTTGTATTCAAGGTTCACAGTATCGGAATCGGTATCGGACTATTCCTATGAGTATTGGTATCGGCAATATCGGTAGTATCGGCGGTTTCGGATCGGAGTTCGGATTTTTTGGTATCGGAAAACAAATAATTATTAATAAATTATTTACATTTAGAAACATATATTTTACACATTTAGGCATAATTTTAAGTATTTTTAGTGTTATTTCTTAGTAGTTTTCAAATTAAATGAAATAGCAGTCACTCTTACCGATTGGTTTACATATAATAGATTGATTTTCTTCTTTTACATACTTTTACAACCTTATTATGCTTTAAACCCTTGATGATTTGTCTTTTCCATTTAATTTTCTTTGCCGAATTGACCGGAAAAGAGACCCCCAATGTCGATATCGGCCAGTATCGGGTATCGATCAGTATTGGATCGGGGCATGCCAAACTGTATTGGTATCGGCCGTATCGGATCGGTATCGGCCGATACTTTAAACCATGGTTGTATTAGTCTGCAATCTTTTGGAATTGGATAAGCTTTGAAGATTGTAGTTTTCTGAACATTTTGGATAATTGATAGTTTTTTAATATTTTGGATAACTGAAGGGGGAATGGACGATATTTTTTTGTATACGTCCTGAAATCTTGTTATCTAATTTCTTCACCAAGTATCAATTCACTTTTTGTTGTATGAGATTGTGAATTACTCTAACTTTGAATTTGAATCTAATGATTCTGAACTATGATTCTAATAAGCCTGCTCGGCCCACGGCCTGGCCCGATCGAGGCACATCTTGGCCCTGCCCGAAGCCAATTGTGACCTGGGCTACATGTCGGGCTGGGCCGCGGTTTTCCACCCGATGGCCGGGCCAGGCTGCCACAGTGCATGGGCCTTATCAGCCCGGTTCGGACCCAGCCCACTCCACCAAAATTCGTGCCGGGCCAGGTCGGCCCACTTGACAGTTCTACTTCTTAATGATTCATAGAATATTCTGAATGAACAGTAAAGGTTGTAGGGTTCATGGCTTAGCGCTTCAACTGTTGAAGTAGAAGTAGCATAGTGAAAATTATGCCAGAGAAATTCTAGGGGTCACAACGCAAGGATTCAATTGTTGAAGTGGTATCAACAGAAACTCAACACAGAGGAACTCTATCTTTATATCCTACAGCCACATGATCACCAGATAATCCACATGATCACCAGATAATTCATATGATAGCAAGATTGGCACATGAAACTAAGTCTAAAATATTCTCCTCCACACGCTAAATGCTGATTCAGTGAAGTTCCTCCATAATGTAACTTCACAATGAAGTCAAATACGACATGAAACAATAGGGCGACATTGACATTGGCATGGTAATAATTTCGGAGTGTCCTAGTGCCTTTTGATGTGTCCATGTTGTCCAATACATATTAGAAACGATGTGTCACAGACACTGTGTTAGTGTTTCCTTGAGCACCATCAAGCAAAAGATATAGAACTAAAGTTACTTAAAAATCACAAATTGCAACTAACACCCTAAAAGATTGTAAATATGCATATAATTCATCTTATCAAATTGTAAAATTTATTCCAGTTTCAAATGGAAAAAATCATAAATCGTAAATTTTACTATATTGCTTCGAACTATAGCAAAAAAGACAAATTGGAACTGACACCCTAAACTGTGCAAGTTTACAGAGAAACGAGCTTATCGGAAGTTTAACCTGTATAAATCAGTAATTTTCACTATAATTACTTCAAAATTTAGCCCAAAAAAAGACAGAAATTGCAACAGAAACCCTAAAATTGTAAATTTCCCTAGGTATCACCTTGTCGAAAGTGAAGACCCTATCGATCTGCTTCCCAGCTATCGTCTGGGAAACCGCCACTTCCCTCTGGAACTCGTTGCAGGTGATCACTTGCGGCGTGTTGTTCCTGAGCTCGTCCTTGCTGAATGGCCTGGAATTGCAGAAAGAAACTAGGGTTTAACTGTGGCCGTAATCGAACCCCTAACCTAAATGAACCGGTCGGAGTAGAAAATTAGGGTTTCTCGCTCACCTGCACCGGAGGAGGACTTGAACGTTGACGGCCTTCTCCTTCTCGTGGCGAGAAGACATTTTTGAAGACGAAGAAAAATTAGGCTCTCTCTCTCTCTCTCTCTCTCTAGAAAATTAGGGTTTCTCTCTCTATAGATCTCGAACTCTTCGTCTTCACTTTTTCTGTAGAAAAATTTGGGGGTTTGGTTGAAATGGGAGCGGGAGAGGGAGGAATTTTTGAATTTTTGGGCTATGAACCGATGGCCGTAAGATCTGTGATTGCTAGATTTGACGGTTCATATCGGTTTAAGGCCTTTCAATTCATGAATCATGGGTCCCAAGCTATCAAGGTTAGTGCAATTTTCGGAAAGCCACATGAAAAGTACTTTACTAACAGTAACACCAGCTTTTGGACAACTTGGATGATTCTTTCAAAAGCTGCTTTTGTTTATACATTTTCCGGAATGCAACAGCAAACATGATGTGACTCTCTAATGGCCTGTTTGTAAATGATAGATTGTAAGAGCATCTCCAACCCTATTGTGACTTTGGAAAAAAGTTAATGCCACATAGGAATGACAAAATTTTATTCAAAAGTTCTTCTCCAATGCAATTGTCAAGTCAATTGTGAAGCTTATGTGACAAAAATTAAAAAAGACATTGTGAAGTTGATTGTCTTGTTCTAGACAATGCACTTGACAATGTCTTCTCTTCCATGTCATCAATTATGAATAAAAAATATTAGAAAAAAGAAAGAAGATGAGTAGTTGTCTTAAAAGTTGCCTTGGAAGTTGAAAAAAATACTTTTTATTGTCTTCTCAATACTTTTGCATTGGAGAGAGTTTTTCTATCTCATTGTCTTTTGAGATATAATTTTGCCGAGTGTCGGGGCTCATGCCACATAGGAGCCACCTAAGACTCACAACACTTAACAAGACAATAGGGTTGGAGATGCTCTAAGTGTGAAAAGATTTAGATTTGTATTTCCAATAATATAATTTATATGAAAATCCATCTACTTTTTTATCCCATTAGTAGAGGATAAATGTGTTTAGTTAATATAAGAAAGCGGAAAGTGAATGAGTATATTATAATGTGATTGTCGTGTGGGACACGTATCAAGAACTCAACAAATACGTATATTTGTCAACCATGTCCTTATTTACTGTG
The DNA here is from genome assembly GCA_029216955.1 of Iris pallida. Taxonomy (NCBI): domain Eukaryota; kingdom Viridiplantae; phylum Streptophyta; class Magnoliopsida; order Asparagales; family Iridaceae; genus Iris; species Iris pallida. The sequence goes on from JANAVB010036615.1 coordinate 12,573,400, forward strand.
TCATGTCATATTTTTGTTCATAAAACATAAGTCCAATCCAACCCTCAAACAAATCATTATAATTAATTACTAAACAACCGAATAATTAATTATTATACGTTAATTAATTGCTAAATTATTGTGATTAACTAATTACTATGTATTAATTAACTACTTACTATATATAGTTAATTACTATACACTAATTACTATATATTTTTGTTCATGCAACATAAGAACCGGAAGATACATTTTTTTTTTTAGCTTGGATTCCCTAATACGAATATTTTAATATATAATAGTCTTACAAACACATACAATATATAACAATATAATAATAAATTTAGAATTATTAAAATGTTTTATCTTTTAGTCTTTCTAAATAGTCTTAATAAAATTTAAAATAATTACACAATTGTCTTTTAATCATCCTAATAATAGCCTATGAAATACGCATATATATATATATATATATACATATATATATATATATATATATATATATAGGGTCGTTCTACAATACATCCGCTGGAAAAGGATGTATCGATACATCCGAAATTTGGACCGTTGGATGTTGATCCAATGGTTTGGATTGAATAATAGTGTAGAAACATCATTTAATGCTGATTTAGACTTTTGACCTGTTGGTAACTTGCTTTAGCAGGTCATTCTTCACTTTAATTTTTTCAATGAACACCCTAAATTAACTCATATTTACTCTCTCTTTCGTCCATCCAATTTAATATTTCGTAATTTTTTTTGTTGTTACAGGCCGTCGTGGTGGTGGTGTTGGTGGTTGTGGTGGAAAGAGAAACGGAGATGAAGAAGGAAATAAGAATCGGTCCGGATCGCGTCGAACGTCGTCGAGCCCTCCTAGAACAACGAGGAGTACCAGCTGCGCCGAGAAGAATCGGTCCAGTTCGCGTCGGACGTCGTCAAAACCTCCTCGAACAAGAAGAAGTACCAGCGGCGTCGTTCTAATTTTATTGTCCATGCCATTGTCAGAAATTTTATTTTTTATCTAATAATTTAATATTTTGTTAATAAAGGTACATGTCATGGTGGTGGTGGTGAACTGAGGAAACATGCTTCTGAGGTCGGGCGGATCATCTGCTCACATATTTTTTAAAAAAAAATTGTATTGATCGGACGAAATATTTTTTACTTTTCTAATGATAATATTTTCGAAGAGAATATTTTTTTTGGACGGTGAATGGCCATTCTCTTTGCTTTTAACACGGAGAATGGCCATTCTCTTTGCTTTTAACACGGCGAATGGACGGAGAATGGCCATTCTCTTTGCTTTTAACACGGCAAATGGACGAAGAATGGCCGTTCTCTTTGCTTTTAACACGGAGAATGGCCATTCTCCATTCATTTAACATGGAGAATGGCCATTCTCCGTTCTTTGAAAACGGAGAATGGACACTCTCTGTGCTTTTAACAAAGTATGGTACATTTAGGACTGGAAATGTTCAAATATCTCATATTTTTTCACCAAATATTTACAGTATTTTTAATATCATTTACCATAGTACATTCATTTAATATTAAATCATTTTCAAGAAAATTCGAATATCATTTTATCAGGCTCCCACTGTATGGCTGCACAAAATTTCTTGCGAGTGTTTGAATATAATTAACCTATTATCAAAGAAAATTTTTCTTACATTACATTATGCATTACACTGGCATCGACTTCATACTGATGGCATCGATGTACTGATGGCAATAACAAAGGATGAACAGACAAGATTACAATTATGCTTCAGCAATAACAAGGGATGAACAGGCAGGATTACAATTTTGCTTCAGCAATAACAAGGGATGAACAGGCACTGGCATCGAATTCATACTGATGGCATCGATGTAGTGATTTTTTTACAGAAAGCAAAACACATTACAATCAAATAAAGTTTTAGTTATCCCAGGAATGCATTCGTAATGAGGCCACCTGTAAACCCTAGGAATACACCCAGGACTCATGAAATCTGTGATGGGTATCTGCAAATCAAAGGAATATACCAAAATATCAATATCATCTATGAAGGCCAACTGCCAACCAAATAAACGCTTCAACCAAAAAATCATAATCAAATTAAGTATACTTCATTCCAAGTCCAATAAACTGCATAATTCACGTTACAGTAATCTGCCCAATCCACGTTAGTAATTCAACATAGAACCTGCATAATTTACAATACAATAATCCAAATAAATATCAGACCTACTCTAAATTCAAGACCATATTACATTTTCAAAACAAATTACGAACTATGCACTTAGTACAAGCGAAAAGTTTAGTCTTACAATATTTCAAACACAAAATTTAGTTTGACCGCCATGACCAACAAATATTCAAACCATATTACAAGTCAAATATTACTTCCAAATTGAAATAAAAGATTCAAAACTCAAAAGATGAATCTTCATAGCCATTTCCATCTTCTTCTTCTTGTTTCTTTTTTTTCTTCTTCTTCTTCTTTCTCAAAATATCCTTCACCTACACCTTGAGGGACGGATTAGGAAAAATTATAGTCAGTATGGACTCACTGTATATGTAGAAATGACATCCAGAAACATAAATAGAAGTATCAAAGTGATGGCTAGCATTAAAGTGTCAATGTGCACAGTGTGTATTTTTACATAAGAGTTTGGGCTAGCCCCATTTACCTTCTTCACGAGGGAAGAAAAATCTTATTCTTGGTCAGCAAATTCAACCTCTATCTGGTTAATCTTATCCAGAATCAATTTCTGGTTGTCGGATATAGTCTTCATCTCTTTGAAGACATTCTCAAAGTTTGCAGCAACAAAATTGTATAGATCATCAACCCTGTCCTTAGTGTTTTTGATTCCATAAGTTGATGGTTTTCCAGATGTTGATGGTTTGCTTGCAGTTGCTGTCCATTTTCCAAACATTCGAGTGAAGGTTAGTTTTCTCATGGGACCTTTGTTTTTAATATAAACATCCCCTGCTAAGCTTGGGACAGTATGTTTATTAGCCATCGAGCATACAAATCCTCCGAAAGGGAGAGCTGTCCTTGCAGTTGGTTTTCCCACGAGATGCATCATTCTACTGAACATGTAGGAACCTATATCCATCCTTTTTTTCTTCCCCATATAATACAGAAATTTTACTCTCTCGGGATGGATGGAAAACTCATGTCCAGTAGGGTTGAGTGTTTGAGATACGTAGGCATGCAACAATTTATACAAAGTTTTTAATTGATCTTTGTATACATTTTGAGGGGTCTTGGCACCCATTGAAATACCTGTAATCTCATGAATTGCATCCGTCATGGAAACATTATAAATATCTTTCATATCAAACTCAGGAACTGGATCAAATCCATAAAATTCGTTGATGACAGCAGCATTTATCCTAATCAGTTTTCCTCTCAGAAATACCAGTTGTTGATCCTCTTCTTTTTCTTTAATTTCAGCCGAAAGATTTGAGTAAAATTCTTACTATTGTTTGGGAGATTTTCTCAAGACAGAATTTGTTCAGTTTCTCCAATTGATAGAATTTTAATATATCCAGGAAAGCTTCGTCTTCGACATCATCCATCTTAATTGATCTTTCAGGCATAACAGCCTTTTTTTTGAAATATTTAATGTAAATCTTCTTAGATTTAGAGTCTTTAAATTTTTTTACCTCCTCTCCAGCCTGGGACTTATTTGATGATTGCTCTTCCTCTTCATTTTCCTCTTCTGATGAGGATTCAAAATCCTCAGAGTACGCTGATGACTCTGTATCCGTTGCCACCTTAGCCTTCGCTTGAGTACGCCTTCGATCTTCATAAGTTGAGTCTTTCGACGACTCTGTATCAAAGATAGATTTTCCTGTCTTTGTCGAGCAATGAGTTTTTTTAGCCTTTTTTGCACGTGGCTTGGCTGCCGCCTCCGCTTTCATCGTCGCTGCCGCCGCCGCTGCCCTTTCGGCCTCTGCCCTAGCGACCATAATCTTGATTTTCGCCGTCCTTGCAAGTTCTGCCCTTCGGGCCTGTATCGCATCCCTTTGTGGATTCTTCCCCTTCGACGACGATCGTTGTTTCTTCGGCGGCATTTTGATCAGAAGAGGGTTTGGGAGAGGGTTTGGGAGAAGAAAGAGGGTTTGAGAGAAGAAGAGGAAAAATTCGACCGTCTTATATGACCTTGGGAAGTAGAAAAAATTAGAATAGTTTCGAGTCTTAAATTAAATTTATTACTATTATTAATAGTATAAGACGGTCGAATTTACTACTATTAAATTTAAAAAACTACTTTTCAAAATTAAATTTATTACTATTATTACTAGTATATATCCATGTGAAATCATTACATAAACCTTTGGAATTTTGAGACCCTAATTTTAAAAACTAGTTTCCAAAATTAAATTTATTACTATTATTACTAGTATATATCCACGTGTTCCGTATAAATTATTGAAAAATTTGGCAGAAAAAATATGGTGGAAACATATTTATTTAAAAAAATTTGACAACATATTTAAGAATGTGAAGTTTAATCTCAATATTTCCATTTTTCGAATATTTGATTAAATTTTTGAAAATAAGAAGACTATGTACTTAAAAAGAGTAAAATTGAAACACTCAAAGTTATCCTCTATTTTACTTTATAATCATATTTAAGATGAATTTGACAGCAAGATTGACGCTGACAGCATAATCAATTCTATGACGTAACAAGTCATTGATGGGGATATCGTCCCTGATATATGGATTTGACGTAACAAGATTTGTTAATTGAAAAATATATAAAGAGCAATGCTATAGTTAGCAAATGGGTGTAAGTTGTAAGAAGGTTGTAAAAGTTTGATTGTAGCCGAAACCAAATTGAGTTAACAAAATATTATATTTCATTAAATCCCAACTTCGTCGCCGGAACATTCTCCGGCGAAGTATACAAGAGGAGGACAAAAAACTGTAAAAAACGAAAAAAAAAGAGAGAGGTCTAGCCCTCACTGGCCTCGCGGAGGATCTCCGCAAAGTCCTACAGGGTGCGCACACCCGCCCTATGGCACAGGCGGCGAAACGCTTCCCTCTTCTCCAGAGAATCCCGTTCCTCCGGAGTGATCGACAATAGGTCAAAGTTGGGCGCCGGATGAAGAGGTTGAGCGATGACCTCCAGTGACAACCCGCAGGAGGTCAGGAAGTCCGCAGCCGCTGCCAGCCAGTCATGGGCCGGTGGCGGCGCAGAGGGTGCTCCATGCGGAGAGGCTCGGCGACGACTGGAAGAAGACTCTGGCAATGGTTCCCAACCAGATGATCTTTTTGGAGCCATGTTAAATGTGCAACCTACTCAGATGAATGGGGACCCATATGTATATATATACACGTTCCTAACCGACTCTTCCTATTACTTATTGGAAGTTGGGGATATTCAATTTGTTATTCCTCATTGGAAGTTGGGAATATAATGCTGGCCCACATGTCAGCAATGTGTGAAGGTTGTAAGAGTGTTTTAAGCATTTGGTAGTAGACTTAGCATTATTGATGTCTTATTCCAAGCTTAGTTGGTTGTGCTGTTTGGCTTTTACATGGACGGCCTAGGTTCGAGTCTGGTATTTGGGTTCTGTAGAATTTTTCTATTGTTAACATTTTTTGGGTGCTATTATATGCTTTTAACTTAGTATGGAACAATTTTTTGGGACTGTTAATGGCCATTCTCCGTTCCTCTAACACGGAGAATGGTATATTTAGGACGAAGAATGGTACATTTAGGACGGCGAATGGTACATTTAAGACGGAGAATGGTAAATGTAGGACGGAGAATGATACATGTAGGACGGATAATGGTACATATAGAACGGAGAATGGTACATTTAGGACGGAGAATGGTACATTTAGGACGGAGGTAGGACGGAGAATGATACATGTAGGACGGAGAATGGTACATATAAGACGGAGAATGGTTCATTTAGGACGGAGAATGGTACATTTGAGACTGTTCTGTAGGGTTGTGAATTTTAAATAGTTTGGCTGTTTAGTTTTGTTTTAAATCTATATAAATTGGTTTTGAAGGCTGGTGAAGATGAATTAGTTTGGCCGTTTGGCTGTATAAATAGATTTTAAAGGGTTGTGAAAAAGAAACCAATATTTTCGTATCGATCACCATTAATTATGGTGAATTGGCACTGATATCACTAATATGAGTGGAATTTGCATCGCCAGAATTCATTTTGAATAAGGTAAAATCTGTGTTGGGAAATGTCGAAATCTCTTGGATATGATTACACTGAGATGTTGTATTAATGATAAAATCTGTGTTGGAAAATGTCGAAATCTCAGAAGTGAGCCGTCTTAGGCGATATTATATCACAGTCCATTTTATTTATAAAAAAATTACTCCCTCCGTCCCAAAAATATAGTCTCACTTTCCTTTTTTTGGTTTGTCCCATATTATAGCCCATTTCTTTTTATATAATGGATGTTTGTGGAGTAATTTACAATTTTAGCCTTATTTAAACTGCAATTATATGAAGATAAACTCTACAATTCTCTATGCATTTAAGAGTTGCATTTTGAAAATATACTTGAGCTTTAATGATGGATACTGAAAAGACACTTTAGTTTATATAATTTGCCAAAATATTGCCTCCAAAGTTTAATTTACATAGTAGAATGTGATGGCATTAAATAAACCCAATTAGAGATTTAATAGCATTCATTAACCCAATTAGAGATCACAATAAGTACAAAACGTTCATGCAAAATTCAAAACTTCTATGAGGGGCAAATTGGAGAGATTTTGTTTTGTTGGACATATTAATTGAATTTTCTTAATCTTGGTGAAAATAGAAATAGGACTATATTTATGGGACGGAGGGAGTAATCATGTAAAAAATTATTGACAAAAGTAAAATTTTGTCAAAATGGAGAATCGAACTCATAAAAAATATCTTGTATGTAGACTAGTAAAAATATAAAGAAATGCATGCTTGCATGCATGCATGCATGCTAATGTTTTCACCATTCACTCCAGGAATGATTGATGATATCTAAATCATTATACATCTCGTATCCAGGTTCCCATGGGACTGGGATTACATCATCAAAGGGTTTTTTAAACGTCTGTATTGAATAACAAATTTTTCAGAGTTCGTCGTCGAAGTGCACGTTGAAGCACCCACGTATGTCGAGCACGCGAAGACCCTTGCAGTTGCATATGATAGATCGCAGCGTGTCTCCATTGAACATGCCGAATCCCATATGTAGGTGCTCGAGACGCGACATCGAATCAGCCACGGCCTTTCCCTCCATCTCGTTTTTCGTGTCCAGCACGAACATGTTCCTGAGTATGAAATCTGGAGGGGGCATGTTCCTACTCAGCTTGACCAGACGGTGGCAATACTTTCCGGCGGAAAATATTCCAGTCGACGTGATATAGAGGCAGTAGCTAATGTCGAGTTCTTCCAGCACAGGGAGAAACTCCAAGTGTCTCACGAAAGTTTCATCACTCACGTCGCACTTCGGAATGCGCAGCACCCTTAGAAATTTTCCACTGTATTATAAAAATGGTAAAACATCAATAGAAATAAACAAAAGTATACGTAAAATTTTGTAATAGAAAAAATAAAGTATTAGAATAAGACCAAATAAAATTTTGTACTGGCCTTAAACATGCAAAACAGAAGGCTGCTTCGTCGAGCTTGTACGCGGAGAAGGACCCTAGATATCCCCCACTGCGAGCCACGAGCTTCATCACGGTCAAACTAATCTCAGCGGTTTGCTGGGTCCTCCGGCACCACTGTACCAAGTCGACGTTAGACCAATAGTCTAAGGGACTGTTGAGCGCCTTCCACCACGAACGGCAAACTGGGGCCATGTTGCACATTACCTCGTCCGCCGGCATCTCCGACAGTACCAGTATCATCGAGAGAATCTCGGTAGGGATGACGGTCCATCCGCTGCAGTTGATCTTGCTCCTCTCCATTGCGACTGTTCTTCTTCTTCTCTCATTTGTTTCTCTCTAGTCGGATGGGTTCTCTTCTTTGGAAAAGGCTATTTAACCCCTCGTTTAGGGGGGGTGTAACCCGCTCGTGGAGGGGTGTGACCGAACAAGGCACGAATCTATTGGAAAATAACGGTAATGCCACTGGCGTTTGGGCTTCCAACATATTTGGGTGATGCCATCTTCCATTATGTGGCATCTGACATGGCAGATGACATAACAGCTGACATGGCAAATTTTAACCCCAAAAATTAATTACCCAAATTTTTTTAATGTTAATGTTAATATTAATGTCAATATTAATATTAATGTTAATGTTAATGCTAATGCTAATGTTAATGTTAATATTAATATTAATGTTAATATTAATGTTAATGCTAATTTAATATTAAATTATTTATTTACTATTAATGTTAATTTTAATATTAATTTTATTGTTAAATTTTGCCATGTCAGCTGTCATGTTAGCAACCATGTCATATGCCACATAATGGAAGATGGTATCACCCAATTTTTTAGGAGCAAATAGCATTTTCGTAATATTAGTTTTAATTATATTATAAATTTTAAATTAACAGAAAAGCCAATGTAGATTTAATATTAATGCTACTGTTAAATTTTTTCGATCATACCTCGATACTTACGATTGTCGACCGAGTTACCGTCTTCATCATTATCAAGTTTTCACCCGAATCATCGTCCTCGCTGGGGCGTGATGCCGCACGAGCCTAGAGTTGCGCTCGTGCAACGCAAGATAACAGATTCACAATAGTGTTTATAGCTCAAATTGATAACATAAGCAGCGGAAGAAAAACGTAGTATACAACAAGAATCTTTTTTATTGATAATGAACTGAAGGTTACAATGGCTCTGAATAGCCCAACTTAACATGCCAATTGGCTACAACGCTCATGATCTCTCTAGCTCACAAAGGAGTACATTGTTCCATACATTATGCCTCTTTATAGCCAACAAGTAGTCTTCGGCTGAACATCTCCATGTTGCATGTCCGAACGCCAATGCGGTAGCTCCTCTTGAACGCTAAGGACTCCATGCCTCGGCACGTCCAAGCCGAGCCCCGTCTCGAGCCGAACATATCCTGAACTTGTCCACTACCGTGTCCCTGCGGCAGATACAGTTAGACATAATCTTAACATAAATATAGTAATCGTGTTCATCTATGTCCCATTTCGCCTAGCCTGCAAGGTTAGAACTTTACATAAAAAATCATATCATTTCACTCAACCAACCAACCGTAAACTTAAACATATGTATAAGGGTGGCAGGCCCTGCGCCTGCACCCAGCGCTAATCTCAGCCCACCGCCCCTATCTATATGAAGGTCACGATGTTTCGCACCGTAATACATCTTTGGCATCCTTTTGTGTAAGACTATGATCGCTTCGATACGGGTTGCTAGCCCAATATCCGAAGGATCCCAAACTTACTGATATCATAGCTTATCACAACACTGAACGGTCGCAACCCGTCCTAATGATGTGCACCATAAATACCATACATAATTCCCTCCTTTGAACTACTCGGTTGAATTAAGATGATGTGCACCATAAATACCATACATAAGTACCAACACTGGACGGTCGCAACAATATTATAGCTTATTGAGTATATTATATTGTCATTGCTTGTCCTCCATTCGGAGTTGACCGTTCTCGACAGGAAAAGATATTATAATTGTTGTTAGATAGTAGAACTAGACAGCGTTCTACGTCGTTTCTGCGGTGTAGGCTGGGACGCTGTCACGCACTCATGCCCTAACTCCGGGTGCGGGTCGTGACAGGGTGCGCGAGAAAGGAACAATGTCGCTACCGATTCGGTTGGGAGCGATAGGTCGAAATCGGCCGGGTCGATCGAACGGGAACGGTTGAATTAAGATCCATTCCACGTTATGGAATGGCTTCTCTGGAACCAAGTCCCATATTCAGCAGGTTGCAGGTGATCGCGTAGGCGACGTCAACGCAGCCAACCAGTCGCTCGCTCGAAGCAAGTCTAAGGCGAGCGGCTGACCTCCTTCGCCTCGTCCCTCTTCGATGTCACTGGCATCACAAGCCATCCTGGACGTATAGCTTTGTTAATCGGGGTCCTTTCAACGCAAGTAGCTAGCTCCGATGCAAGTCCCTGCTTAACCTGTGCTGAAACCTTATGCAAGACTATACCATGTTTCCTCCTAGGTCGAAACGGTCCCGTGGCCCCGGGTTGCTGCTCGAGGAAACTACCGCCTTGTCGACAAGTTGTCCATAACCGTGCGAAGACATATTTTTCTTTTAGTTATTAAGACATAGCCTACATTATCTTTGAAAACTCAATCCCTTTTCCGTGTTTGTGCCATTGCATTTATCCTTTCATTCGCAACAACATTATCGATTTACCTAGGAAGGGGGTCGAGAAGAGGAGGGTCAGCCACTCACCTTGAGTTTACTTCAGGCGAGAGAATGGATCTTAATTCAACCGTTTCTCGTTCGATCGAGTCAATCGATCCCGACCTATCGGTCCCGATCGAATCGATAGCGACAGTGTTCCTTTCTCGCGCACCCCGTGGACGGAGTACGGGGCACGATGTAGGGACGGGGCACTACTGCTATAGACTAAGATGTCGTCTATGAACACTATTACGAACTGATCCAAATAGTGCATGAAGATACGATTCATGGGGTCCATGAATACGGCTGGCACACTGGTCGCTCCAAATGGCATAACAAGGAAATCCCAATGTCCATACCTCGATCTGAATGATGTCTTCGGGATGACTTGCTCTCTGACTCGGATCTGATGGTACCCTCATGACCGCAAGTCAATATTCGAGAATACAGCCGCTCCCTTGAGCTGATCAAATAAGACATCAATGTACGATAATCAACACATAATCTTGACGTACCATCCTTCTTCTTCACAAGAAGCATCGGTGCTCCCCAAGGCGATCCACTAGCACGAATGAATCCTTTGGTTCTGAGTTCTTCAATCATCTTGTACAAGATTTCCAACTTTGAAGGTGCCATCCTGTAGACTCTTCCCGATCCTGGTGCCGTCCCTGGAATCAAGTCGATGGTGAAAACTCTGCCTCACCGAAAAATGAAAACTCTGCCTCACCGGGAATACCAAAAATAATCCTGCCAATATGGCAGTATATTCTTGTGTATTGCTCCTTCAACCAATCCATTCCTAGGCTAAGGGACCGATTCGGCCCGCCGCAAAAGGGTCGTCGTCTAACCCAGCTATAGTCCGTGATGGCTTGACATTGCCAGTGGCCTTCATACCCTTTCACTGCTTAACAAATGCACATGACCCGGGACGGTGCTTGCTATACTTCGATAGCCCAACAAAACTCTTTTCTAATGTGTTTGTGCAACGACTTGACAAGCAAGGGCTACAAGCCTTGCATCGAGAGAACGTGCTGTACACGCGTTCGACTTGAACAATCAAGTTCTTTGGGTACATAGACTTAAGCAAGAAGCAGTGAAATACGACTTAAACTACGGGACAAGCGAATGTTAATATTAATTGTAGTTCCAATTATATTTTAAATAAAAAAGAATACAATTTTAACTTTAACTAGTTTGAAGTAAATGTTAAATCAAAAACTATTTTAAATTTTAGTATTAATATTAGTTTCAATAATATTGTAAATTTTAAATTAACAGGAATGTCACGGAATTAGAAACCTAGCTAGCTGATGTCACGTTGCTCGGGGCTCGATTAGTGTTCGTCTAAACTCGGACGTGCGAACTAGTTATTAGTAATGATAACCAAAAATTGAATTTTAAGTTTAAAATCTAGTCGAGCTCGATCCTTCCTCTTTATCCCATCTCCCACACTCTCTCTTTCTCTCTCTCTCTCTCTCGGGTTCTCTCTCACAGGTTGTGTTCCTTACACAACAGATCCCGTAGCATTAAATGCTCTGCATGCGTTATCCTACAATTTAATAATAAACACTTATACCATATCATTAGAAGAGTAAAAGTTGTCTTGGAAGTTGTAAAAAATTACTTTGTATTGTCTTCTCGATACTTTTTTGCATTGGAGATGACTTTTTAAACTTATTGTCATTTGTGAATATAGCCGCCTATGCAAGATATTGTCTTCTGCCTCATGCCACATAGGATACACAACACATAATAAGACAATAGGGTTTCGTAGCATTAAATGATGCTGCATGCGTTATCCTACAGAAGAGGGCCACGTGGAGAATGCTGTTGCATGATTCCTTATGCGTTATTAGCTACACAATTTAATAATACATGTACCCAGAAGACGAGAAAGTTGTATTGTTGGAAGTTGTTTCCTTAAAATTATGCTTGCTCCTAGAATCACTCAAGATTTTTCATGAGCCATCAAAAGAGGGCCACGTGGCGGAGTTACAAGGAAGACGAAAAGGTTGTGTTGTTGCCTCACTACCAAAATAAGTCATATCAGCGACGTATTTAGCGACTCCAAGATAAAACATCGCTAATATTTGGGGATTTAGCGACGTTTATCTAAGACGTCGCTGTTCGTCGCCAACAGCGACTAATAGCGACGTCTAGCGGCTACAATTTGTTAAATGGGAATCTGCGTCGCAAGTTCGTCGGTACACGTCGCTGATATAGCGACGTGTAGCGACGCATTTTAAGTAGCGTCGCCGTTTATTAAATATCAGCGACGTTTAGCGACGGCAACGAAGGACGTCGCTAAATGTTTGATATAGGCGGCGAGGGTTTCCTTTTCGTTCATTCTCAAATTCCTCCCCTCCCAATTTTTTGCGTACTCCTCCTCCGCGACGCTCCTCCGGCGATCTCCCTCCTCCGGCCTCCTCATCCGCGGCGCTCCTCCGGCGATCTCCCTCATCTTTCTCCTCCTCCTCCTTCCTCAGGTAGCTCCTCTTCAGGTAACTCTCCCCTGTCCTCGCTTCCTATTTTCTCCTCGTCTTCTAGCTCTCTCTCTCGCTTCTAGTTCGTGTCCACGAGAGCGTAGACTCGCTGCGGGGGACACGAGAGCGTGGACTCGCTTCTAGTTCATGTGACACCTATTTTGTTGGTTTGGACACGTCGTGTCCTACTGTGTGGATACGAGACTCATAGGATGACACCTATATACTGATACTGGGAGTTTTTTGGGCATATCAACTGTCAATTTGATGTTTTGCTTGGATTCGAGCGATCATCTCTGTCCGAACGATCATCTCTGACTCTCCTAACCACCTCAACTGTCCGAGCGATCATCTCTGGACCAAGCATCTGCCTCTCTCCCACATCGTCCCATGCTAGTGGGGATCTGTACTTCCTACCATACAGTGCCTCGAACGGAGCCATCTGGATACTGGCTTGGAAACTATTGTTGTACGAGAACTCCACCAGGTACAGGTGATCTTTCCACGAACCACCGAAGTCGAGTGTACAAGATCTCAACATATCCTCAAGAGTCTGGATCGTTCGTTCCGACTGACCATCTGTCTGCGGGTGATATGCTGAGCTGAACTGGAGGCGAGTTCCCAAGCTCTCTTACAAGCTACACCAAAAGTGTGACGTGAATCTTGAATCTCGGTCCGAGGTAATACTGACTGGTACACCGTAGAACCTGACAATCTGTCGAAGATACATCTCTGCTAGCTGAGCTGTCGATTGACCCACTCTGAATGGGAGAAAGTGAGCCACCTTCGTGAGCCTGTCAACTACAACCCAAATAGCATCTCTACCGGCTGGGGATCTTGGTAATCCAGTCACGAAATCTATGGTTACATGCTCCCACTTCCATTCTGGAATCGGCAAGGGCTGAAGAAGTCCAGCTGGCCTCTGGTGTTCATCCTTGACTTGTTGGCAAACCAAACACCGAGAGACAAACCGAGCTATCTCCCTCTTCATGCCATTCCACCAAAAGTGCTGACGGATATCATGGTATATCTTCGTGCCACCGGGATAAATTGAATACTGAAAACTGTGAGCTTCCGCCATCACCTCCTGTCTGATATCTCTACTGGGTACACAAAGACGCTTACCATGTCGAAGTGTACCGTCTTCATGAATGCATAATTTTGGTCGTCGTCCTGCTTCACATTCTGCTCTAAGCCGCTAAAGTTTAGAATCGGAGGACTGAGCTATCTTGATCCTCTCAACTATACTGGACTGAACTTGCATGCTGGCCATCAATACCACACTGATAGGAAGGACAACTTCTATACCCATCTTCTGAAGATCTGCCAACAACTCTGGTTGCGCTGTCAGAAAATAAACTCCGGCCCTCCTGCTCAATGCATCTGCAACAACGTTGGCCTTCCCAGGGTGATACTGCAGGTTGACGTCATAATCCACAAGCAGCTCTAGCCATCTTCTCTGACGCATATTAAGGTCCTTCTGGGTGAAAATATATTTCAGGCTCTTGTGGTCGGTGAAAATCTCCACCCTGTCTCCATACAGGTAGTGTCTCCACAACTTAAGTGCAAACACTACTGCTGCCAGCTCTAAGTCATAGATTGGGTAATTCTTCTCATGATCACGAAGTTGATGTGACGCATAAGCTATTACCTTCCCATGCTGCATCAAAACACATCCTAAACCCTTGCCTGAAGCGTCACAGTACACTGAAAATCCTCCAGTCCCATCTGGAAGTGTGAGAACGGGTGCCGTCATCAAGCCTCGCTTCAGCTTCTCAAAAGATTCTTGACATTCTGCTGTCCAAGCAAACTGCACATCCTTGCGGGTTAGCTGCGTCAATGGCACTAAAATTCGAGCAAAGTCTGAAACAAATCTCCGGTAATAGCTGGCTAATCCAAGAAAACTGCGAACTTCTGCAACTGTGCGGGGCACTGGCCATGTTTCAATAGCCACTATCTTCTGAGGATCCACTTCCACTCCACCCTTGGTGATGATATGACCCAAGTATGAAATGTGATCGAGCCAGAACTCGCATTTACTAAACTTGGCATACAACTGGTGTTCTCGAAGAATCTGGAGGACAACTCTGAGATGCTGCTCATGCTCCGCTTCACTCTTGTTGTAGACCAGGATATCATCTATGAACACGATCACGAACTGATCCAAATAAGGTATGAAGATACGATTCATGACGTCCATGAATACTGCCGGCGCATTGATTGCTCCAAAGGGCATAACAAGGAACTCCCAATGCCCATATCTGGATCTGAAAGCTGTCTTCGGGATGTCCTGCTCTCTGACTCTGATTTGGTGGTATCCTGATCGCAAATCAATCTTCGAGAATACTGTCGCTCCCCTGAGTTGATCAAACAGGTCATCTATCCTTGGAAGACGATATCTGTTCTTGATTGTCACTGAGTTCAAGGTACGATAGTCAACACATAATCTGGACGTACCATCCTTCTTTTTCACAAGAAACATCGGGGCTCCCCAAGGCGATCCACTTTCACGAATGAATCCCTTGGTCCGGAGTTCTTTAATCATCTTGTACAACACCTCCAATTCTGACGGCGCCATCCTGTAGACTCTCTCTGACACTGGTGCTGTCCCGGGGATCAAGTCGATAGTAAACTCGATCTCCCGCTCTGGCAGCATTCCTGGAAGCTCTTCCAGGAAAACATCTGGAAATTCTTCGACTATCCGGGGTAACTGCACTGCTGTTACGACCATCCACAATACTGGAGGAGAAGGTTCCACTTCGCCTCGAGAAAAGGAAAACTCCGGCTCGCCTGGAATGCTAAAAATAACTCTGCCAATATGGCATTCTATCCTAGCATACTGGTCTCTCAACCAATCCATCCCTAAGACCATATCATAATCGGCCATCGGGAATTCTATCAGCCTAGCGGGAAACTCTCTACCGCTAACCACGATCCGACACGAGGAAAACACTCTATCTAACCCCACAAGACCGTTACCAGTAAGTATATTGAGCCTTACTGATAACGACTCGGGCTCCAGTCCTATCCGTGTCGTAAATTGTACAGACATAAATGAATGCGATGCACCAGAATCAAATAACACTGAAGCAGGAAATGTGTTGACGAGAATAGTACCTGCCACTACCTCACCTGGTGCCACTCCTTCTTCTTCCATGGTCAAAGCCAACACTTGACCATGTCCTCTGGGTGCCAGCCCTCTCTGCTGGAATCCTCGCTGCCTATTCTGGGCTTGCACCTGGACAAACTGCTGAGGCCTTTGCTGATGAAAAGCCTGGGTCTGCGTCGGCAACGGCCTCGGGGATGGAAACTGCTGCTGGACTGGTACTGGGGCTGGTCCCCTCGCTGATGAACTGGTCCCGGCTGGTGATGAGTCGGTCCTGAACGGGCAGGACCCTACCTTGTGGTCTGGCGCTCCACAAAGCAAACACAATCCTCGAGCCTTGCGACACTCTGAAACAACGTGTCCAGGCTTCCCACAATAAGAGCAGCCCATGGGGGAAGACTGCTTTTGCTTCTGCTGCGGAGGGTGCGTCGGGGTTGAATGCTGAACCGACGTAACCGAAGCTGCCCTTCTCGGAGCTCCAATGGTCAAAGCTCTAGCTGCCGGGGCTGGGGCTGACGACTGATTCATCTGGCCGTGAGATCGCTTTCGACTTCCGGTCCTGTCCACAATCCTCTGGGAGGTATACTCATGCCTCCTAGCTGCCCTCAATACCGCATCAAAAGTCTGATACTCAAACTGCTCTACCGCCAGCAAAATCTCCAAGTAGAGTTCCTGTTGAAATTGCTGGGCTCTATCGAACTCGGTCGCCACCAAGGTGGGAGCAAACCGACTAAGCCTGGAAAACTCGGCCGCATATCCATCGACCGTCCTGCCCTTCTGCTTCAAATTGGTGAACTTGGTCTAAAGATCGTACCGAGCCACCGCATCGAAGTACTTGGTTCGGAATCGCTCACGAAATACTGTCCAAGCATTAGGCGCCACCAATCCAATGGCCTGTGCCGCCCACCAGCTGCGGGCTAGATCCAATAACTACAGGCGCACCACGGCCACCTTCTCATCTTCCGGGGTCTTCATTGCTTCCAATATCACCTCTGTGTCCTGAAGCCACGTATCAGCAGCGATAGCGTCTTCGCTGCCATCGAAGAATGAAGGGTTCAGGCGCTTGAAACTATTCGCTGCACTGTTCCCATGATGTCCATCTCTACCCAGAGCATCTGCCACTGCCTGATGTAAGGCATCTCCTCGACGGTCCTGCGATGCAAGCAACTCCCTGATAAGTCCAACCAAGGCTCCATCATCCTGCCTCGCGGGCTGGGCTGACTGTACCGGGGGTTCTGGGTCTCTAGAAGGCATGGCCTGGGAGGCTGCTCCTGAGTGCTGGGCCTGGTCTTCTTGTTGCTGCTGGTCCACGGGAAGCGCTTCGCCTTGCTGATCAGCAGGTCCAGGAACAATGCCGCTGAAGAAGACGACATAGGGAACAATAAGGAAGGACCAAGACAGATCAACGATACAAGCATGTGTTCAGGTCGAGAATCTCAGGGATTAGAAAAGTCGGGCAGAGATCAAGGACGAGTGCTGATTAAGATATCTATTCGGTAAACCCCCACATATCTTGATTTATAAGACCTGCATGGGCCACCACTTAAACCATGTAACGCCCCAGAACCAGAATACTGGAGAGCGGGGGCATACATAGCCAGCTACGTATAATGAAATAAAATCCATCCCACTATACGGTCACGGCTGTCTAGATACATGAGAGTTTAACTACAATCCATCAGTCTCCTATGGTCAATAACAAGCCTAATTGTCTCAATCTCTAGCAAGCGAGTAAAGTTACAAGATGTAAGATCACCAAATATACAATAATAAGGCATCCCAAATATTACATATCCAGCTGATCATGAAGCTAGTCGTTACAAAATGCGAGGACTAGCAAGAGTTTAGTTATACATGATCAACTATAGGATCTGTCAATCATGCTACAGCCCGTAGGCAGACAATAATAAGGTATGCAATACGAGCTAACAGGTGCTCGCCGGCTAAACGCCTCAAAATAAAATTTTTACAATAGAGTGGGAGAGCAAAAATAAATCCACTCGTTGCCCTGGTCACGCCTGATGGTCACCATCAGGCTGGAAGGTCGGTAGATCCTCTGAGGTAGCTCCGAAATCTGGCCACACAAAACCAGCTGGGTCAGATCCCAGAAAGAGCAAGTGCCACAAAGGAGGCTTCACTTAAGAACTAAAACCAGCACATCAGAAAATGATATTTAAAACAATTAAAGAACTTGAAGTAAAAGAATAACAATCATCAAAATGGAGCACGAGGGAACTATTCAAGTAGCCGGATCACAACCCTTAAACCAAACAAGGACCGGGGTTGTAACCCTTCACTTGAATAGAACTCCGTCTCCAACTCATGTTGATAAGGTAAAACTTTACAAGCATGACGTGGGGTGCAATAATACAATAAATGAAGAGAGGACTTAGAACTGCTCCGGGAGCCAGGTTACAACCCTTAAACCAAACAAGGACCGGGGTTGTAACCCTTCGCCTGAACCGAACTTAGCCTCTGATCGTCATTGTTAAGAGTGACAATCATGCGATCAAGCTTGCAATAATCGAGCACTAAAAACCATACTATACAATCGATCCCGGCCAATCAGTGACTACGGCTTTCTACATTAGCTAACTAAATTGCCACAACATGCAGTGAGATATTCCTCCAGCCACAAGCCCTGCAGCTAATCCAGGTTATCCAGGCGACTTGGGTTCGTTAAACAGTACATCGTTCTTTTTCACATATCAGTGAATTTGGACTTGTGCCCTACTCGTCGGCAGACTGCAAGTCCCACAATGGTGGCCGGGATAACGGGATCGCCTGTAGCTGGGGAAATCTCTCATGACTACTGAATTATTCTAGTTATTAGCCTTAGCCATTTATAGTGGGTACCTCTGACCGTGGTACTCAGGGATCCCTGTCCTAAATATGATACAAATATTACCGGTTCAATTGTACAAACACAATCACCCACGGTGTCCAGGCCATCCAATCTTGTCATGTCATGTTCATCGTCGGGAGTGCGCCGCGTCGGGCAACCATCATGTCATGTCAAAAGTGCACCACAATGGATCACCATCGTGTCAAGGAACAATTAAATTAGCACAAGTGCACATTTATTAATTAAATATTAAAAGGGACAAGGGCTGTGGGGGACCCATACGGCTCGGGAAATTTCCATGCGGCCCGCAGTCACCTGGCCACATGCGGTTGAGCAAAATATATAGGCACAATAAATATGAGCATGCATGCTTGCAGGCAGTTAAATATATTAATTACATTAAATACCACATATAAATAGGTATTATATTTATATATTGATATATATTAAAAGTATGCTAGCATGCTTTGCTATATGAATTTATATGTATGCGGCTGACTTTCTTCTCCTGCAAGATAATATTAAAAATTACGGTAAAAGCAAGCCATGCGGCTCTCTATTGCTCCCATATGCGGCTGAATGGGTTAGAGAATGAATAAAATATGTTCTATTGCTCCCTTTAGAGAATGCATTTAAAATATTGTAATAAATGCATGCATTTGGATGATGCAATAAAATAAAATATTGTATTAGATGCATATGCGGCTGAATTATTGCCTTATGCGGCTCTCTACTAGCCATATGCGGCTATGCATGGAACTCCAAGCAATGACACGTGTTAGTGCATTGCAATAAGGCATAAATTGCCATGCACGTGGATGCTTGGAAACATTAAATGCTAATGCTTGGTAGTCCAAGCAAGTAACAAATGCTTATAAGCTTTAATTAGTAGTGCTTGCTGCTTGATATTCCAAGCTAATGCTTGGAAAGCATTAAATGCTTGGAAGCATTAAATGCTTGGAAGCATTATTGTGGGTTATAATACAAAGGTGCTTTTGTTATGGGTTATAATACAAAAGTGCTTTTTAAAGAATGCTTCACAATGCTTTTCCTGGAGTGTATGCGGCTAACTCATTTAATAGTGCAAAAATACATGCATTGTATTCTTAGAATGCCATGCGGCTACAATGCACTAAAATGCATTAATGCATTCTCTGGATGCACTCCAAAAAGGCTTATGCGGCTGGCTTTTCCTAAGGAAAGCAAAAAGGGCGGCATTAAAATAATGCCATTAAGAATGCATTCCATGAATGCATTAAATATATTCTAATGAGTCATGCGGCTGACTACTGTGCATGTGCATTACAAGCAAGCTTGCCAGCACATGTTTTTAAATAATGCACATGCGGCTCACAGTTGCATGCGGCCAAGTGCTGAAAATGTCCATGCGGCTCAGCAATTTCTCGTAGGTCAAATTGGACCTAACAAACTTCTCTGCAATCATGGGATTATCAACTTAGCAAAATATGCAAGTTTGATGGATCAAAATCCTGGAAACCGAAAATACCACAAAACTAGATTTACAAGAATTTAACCATGGAAATGAAAAATGCCAAGTACTAAAGTGGTTTAGAAACACATAAGGAAGACAATGGAACAATAAAAATAGACTTCCTCCATGAAGCAAGGTGTACTTGCCTAAGCTCTCCCACTCTCTCTATCCCTCTCTGGTGGTTGAAGAAGTAATGGTGGAGAAGAAGTAATGAAGAGAGAAATATTAGTGGGATATTTAATGAAAGTGGATGGTGGTAGGTGGGATTATTTAATGAAAGTGGTGGTAGGTGGGAGTGGTTCACATAAAATCGAACCATGCAAACCAAGCCGAACCAAGTCAAGTTGGGCCGAATCAACCAAGAAAACATGCAATATGGGTCTAAATACATACACGTATACCGAGATACGTAATACGAACAATGGTCATTACAACTCTACCCACCTTAAAAGAATTCCGTCCTCGAAATTTAATCAAGTGACTAGAGATGCAAGGACAAGCTATACTACTCACAGACAAGCTATATTAGTTAAGTAATCAAACAATCATTCATGCAAGCAAGGAATCGAAAACATGAGGCATAAGAAGGATATTATACCTCACGAGTCAAACAGGTCGGGATATCGCGATCGGATATCATCCTCACGCTCCCACGTTGACTCTCCCAAAGAGTGATGACCCCAAGCAACACGGACTAACTTGATAGTCTTGTTCTTGAGTATCTTCTCTCTTTGGTCCAATATGGATACGAGCCTCTCCTCATACAAAAGGTTGGTACCAACAACCAATTCCGAATAATCCAGGATGTGGCTCGGGTCCGGAATATACCATCGTAGTTGGAACACATGAAACACGTCATGCACCTCACTCAGAGACGGTAGAAGAGCGAGACGATAGGACACGTTTCCTACTCGCTCCAGAATGTCGAACGGCCCTATATACCTAGGACTAAGCTTTTCCTGTACGCCGAAATGAATGACGCCACGGTTAGGCGAGATCCTCAGGAATACATGGTCGCCGATCAAAAATTCAAGGGGACGCCGATGAGAATCGGCCCAATGGCGCTGACGATTATTTGTCATTGATTGTAAAAGAACAGAACAATTATCGGAGGACTGAACTTAGACTCACAATACAAACTCGCTCGTACAAAGAAAGCCTAGGGACAAAAACCTAGGTACAGCAGACTAAGTACGATTGTTTATTTTTGATTCTGGGGGGTGACGATAGAGGCTCGGGAAAGCGACGGCCGCTCTGCCTTACTCCTTGGACGATCAGTATGCAGCCTTGGCTCGGGGAAGATCTGCTTGGCGTTGACGAAGGAAGGCTCTTCTTACTCTCCTCGGGTGGCTCTCCTGGCTTCTCTCTCTCTGTGAGTATCAAGAAGAAAGGGAGGAGCTCTCTCTGTGTAGATCTCTCTCTTCTTAGTTTTTTATTCTTTTGTTGCCGACCTCTCTCTCTCTCTTCTTTTTTTTTGCATGGGGAGGATGCTGGCTATTTATAGGAGTGGGGTGTGATCATTAGGGTTTGCTGATGATTATCTGTTTGGAATGTCGGCGCTTCCTTCATTCTATCTGAGCCCTTGATCCTGATCATAATGAATCTCGGCCACTAATGCTGATAGCACCAAATCTCATGAGCAGTTAATGCTGACTGCTTTAAATCCTCGTGATTGATTATGCCAATATTTGATTGCTCGCCACGTGTCCTATTGGCTTGATGATAAATAATATGCCCTGATCTCGGCAATTATGATAATGGTATCAAATATTCTTGTTGGGATTCGGTTGAATCTTCAATGCCACGTATTTTAATTGAAGGTCCTGCCAGGGCCGCATAGGATGGCCAACACTTGAACCGCAGGGAGATACTCTTCATGAGCCGCATGAGTCAATGCCTCATCGAGCCGCAGGGGACGAACCCTCCATGAGCCGCATATGTGTAGTTTCTGTGGGCCGCCTGAGTTAACATGGTATTGAGCCGCATAGACCGGGCTAATGGGTGGACCGCATATGGCGGATTCCTGTTAATCATATTAGAGTGATTCCTCGCTGAGCCGCATGAAGCTGTTCTCTACCCGAGCCGCATGAGACTTTTGCCACGTGGCAATCTAGGATTTCTGACAGATCGGGTCAGAGATTGTCTGTCACGACCCGCACCCACTGTCAGGGTACGAGAACGTAACAACGCCCAGCCTACGCCGCAGTATTGGCGGTAGAACGCTGTCCTAGGTCAATCATCTAACCATATAAAGTACCTGTACAGTTTATACTCTCCGAATGGAGGTGACATAACAATATACAACTCAATCACATCTAGGGTAGAAGAATGAAGAACAAATAGATAGATAGTAACTCAAAGAGAACCATAGCATAGATGAAAATGTCCAAGTGTCTAGGATAACATAACACCAGAATGTCAACTCATAATACAATAAGTCTAAGAGTCTATACATCTCCACATCTCAGAATACAACTCAGAATGTGAGACAAAAAGTAAATATAGAAAAGACTGCCTAGACTAAACTGGTCTAGACTACTGGGGCAATATCCTCAGCTGCAGGTGGATCCTGCTGAGGGTCCACAACATAAGTATCATCTAGTCCTGCTCCATAATAGGTAGACACCAGGGCCTCATCCTCATCCTCTGTAATATTTTCAACAGGTCCAATCAGGACGGGAACGAGCACAATACATCTCACGCAGTGCATAGCAGGTTAGGAAATACGATACAGGCAATAGAGTAAGATACATGAACTGCTGAAAGGAAATATACGATGTAAAAGAGATAGCTGTAATGAAATATCTACTGTATATAGAGAACTGTAGTGACTAGTGATGTAGAGCACAAGATAGGCATGTGAATGGCTAGAATTTATACATGACTATACTACTGAGTTTGTACATGACTACACTACTTTGGAATTATTCACATGTCCACTTCTACTCCCCCGTACCCCAATCAATACACAAGGATCTATACAAGTTACGTTATTGTACATGATATCACATGGGGCCCATAAAAGGGTGCACATGATAGTATACATGAGAGCTCAGTAAACATGAGAGTACATGATCACATGAGTGTACATGAATAATGAAAGCATAGGAGTACATGATGATAGTGAAACACACATAACATGAAGTACCCGATGCTCCCGAGGGGGATAACATCTCATGTAAAGATCCATATAGTACCAATCTGTGTTACCAACGTGACAGCAACAAGTAAAGTAATCTAGAGCGAGAAGTAAAGCCTGAACAAGTATGAAACGGTCAGAGAATGTACTCGCCTGCTGTATGAATGTCTGTAGAGAATATGCAGTCTGAGGAGAGGTGTCTGGCTCCTAATCAGAGCAATATAAGTCACAATGTATCCACAATGGTAAAAATAAAGTATACAATGCATACTACATGATTCTAGGTCAATCTGGTCAAAAAGTCAACTCTTGGTCAACTCTAATAGTCAAACTAAGTCACAGGAAGTCATACTAAGTCAAATAAGGTCAAACAAGATCAAACAAGGTCAAACAAGTTAAGTTATCTAGGGTTTAGTCAATCAATGGTCAGACTAGTCAAATACTAGTCAATATGGTCAAGCTAGGTCAATCTAGACTATCTAAGGTACTACACCACAAGGTTAAGGTATAACCAATACCTATACAAGTATACCACATATAAATACATATATATATAATACCAACCTTAATCCTATATTCAAGCTAATCCCATATTCCAATCTCAAGTCATGACTCAACTCTAAGTATCTAACTTAACCCCATACATATCTTATCTACATAGGTCTTCCACAAAACCCAAGTCACAATAATATACTTATATATAGGTCAAACCTAAACCAACTAGTTAATAGCCTAGGGTTTAGTCAAATCTTAGTCAATAAGTCCTTCTATGTTCATCCAAGCCATTTCTAGGTAAATTTGGTCATGGTTGACCCATAGTTGACTTTGGTCAACAATGGTCAATTATCTAGTCAAGGCTAGGTCAATACTAGTTAAACTAGTTAGGGTTTTAGTCAAACTAGTCAAACTAGTTATTTTAGGTCATTCCTAGACATTTCTAGGTTAACTAGGTCAACTTTGACCTAAGGTTGACTTTGGTCAACCCTTAGTCAACAAGGGTTTCTAGTAGGGTTTTGGCCTTTAGGGTTAACCCCAGCCATAGGCCAATAACCTTGGCCATAGGCCATAGCCTTGGTTTCCACATAAACCTATAACTAAAAGTCTCATATATATATATCTATACATATAGTCATACACTATTTAACCTACTACCCACATGCCCATATATGAATATCATATATAATACAACCATATGTATATAATACACTACATATACATATAGAGACCTAATACAATATATATATATCATGTATATATATATATATATACAATACATATATATATATATATATATAACTATACATATATTACATATATATATATATATAGAGGGAAGGGAAGAGAGAGAGAGAGAGACAGTGAGACAGTGAGAGAGAGAGGGACAGTGAGAGAGAGCTGGACAGTAGGGGAATGGGGGGTTCCTGATTTCTGGAACCAAAGTCCAGCCCCCAATTACACACACACACAATTCATATATACATATATGTATATATATACATAACTATACGTACACACAACCAATTAGCCCCAAATTTCACCCACACTCACATATACATATATACTACGTATTTACATACTAAAATACATTAATACAATGGATTAAAACAGATCAAAATAGGTTTGAAATTCGATTTCTGCAAAACTGGAAAATCCTAAACCTGGAACTAAAGGCTGTGCATAGGTAACTAGGGAAATCCCGATTTCACACGAAAAACGAGCTAAGGCTCGAATATCTAGGTTGGTAACTGACACCCCATAGATACCCTAGTGTCCTAGGTGCCTGACACGACACTATAACACAGTTTCACGTGTCCAATCTCACAAAAACCACACTCGGGTAAATTCCTGATACACCCACGCGTGCACAGCGTCGTGCACGCGTGCAGTTCACTCTAGGACACGACACACGTGTCCATGTGTCTCGTGCTCGTGGGGGAAAGTTCGCCTAGGGGTCTACTAGGTGTCCACTAACCTGATTCGTGTCCAAGTGTGTCCGTGTCCGAGATACGAGCACGTATCAGTAGCTCTGATACGTGTGTGCGCAGTATAGTGTAGGGTCATTGCGAGTGTGATTTCTCACTCGACACGACACCAACGTGTCTGAAACTTTGGGAGGGGTGTGTCAGACACTGCCCCAACCCTCAGGCCAAGTTTCGTGTGTCCACGTCGCGTGTCGTGTCCGCACGAGAAGTCTGGTAGCAGGGGAGGCTGCACAGTCTCGTGCGCGCGTGTCGAGGGGTCGTGTGCTCCACACGGGGCACGTGGGGCCACGTGCTCGTGTCAGGGGGTCGGCCTAGGGTCTAGGTTTGTGTCCTCGTGTCTGTATTGTGTCCACGACACGTGTGGACACAATACAAAGTGTCAAACACCCACGTGTTTACAGTGTGCACAGTGTTTCCAGTGTGTTAGTGTAGTATTTTGACAGTGGGTTCGTGTCCAGTTTTGGACACGAACAGTGTCCAAAGTGTGCTCAGTCAGTGGGGGATGTGACCTAGGGATCTAGGGCTACCCAAAAGTCAAATTTGTTTTACAAAAACACAACATTAATCCCTAAGTGACATTTTACCAAACACAGTTTTAAACACACAGATACGTGTCCGATACGGACACCAAACCACATAAAAATCCTACCAAACTTGACCTACATGACCATGGTATCCTAATGCATGCAACCATGAAGAAAAATTACTATTTTGATAGGGTTTAGAACACTTTACCTATATGTGCAAAATCATGAAAATCAACCTTCTAGGGGGGGTTTCCTCTTCACTTTGGGGTGTCCAAATCCTTGTGCAACCTTGCTACTAAGCCTCCTTTAGCATCCTCAAGTGTAGGGGGTTCCAACGCAACAAACGGGGCTCAATTTGGTGAAGGAATGAAGAAGTTATGGCTTTGTGAAGTTGAGGGAAAAATGGGTTTTCAATACATTGAAAATGAGGCTCTTTGTGAAGATGGGGGTGTTCATATAGGGGGGGGGCATGCTTGGCCGGCCATGGGGGTTGGTTTAGGGTTAGGATCTATGGTTGTGGGCTCTCCAACAAGTTTCAAAGCTATCCTATGGCTAGGATTCATTCTACATAACTTTATGTAAAATATCTAAATAAAATATCTAATGTAAATATCTAACATGAAATATCTAGATATTTAGCTCTAACATTACTTTAGTTAAACCCATCTAACTTAGTCTCTAGGTCATGACTAACATCTAGATTAGGGCTAAACTAGGTTAGTAACTAACATGACACTAATCAATTAATTAAATAATAATAATTCACATAAATCCAAATAATTCCAAATAAATCCTAGAAAATTACCAAAATACCCTTTAGGCTAAAAATCACTAATTTGGTGTTCTAAGCCTATGGCTAAGCTCTCATGGGCATGGCAACTTCTAGGTTAGAGAAAACTAGGGTTTACACTAAGTTATATTAACCAAAATCACAAAGTCATAAGTCATGACTTAGCATGACTTAGAAAATGGTTTAATCTAACTAAAATCACCAGAAAATCATACCATGACTAAAATACCACTAATAAATAATAAAAATAATAAATTTTCAAAAATCTCCAATTTCAGAAAACAGGGTGTTACAAGTCTACCCACCTTAAAATAATTTCGTCCTCGAAATTTAGATGGTCGTACTCCTCCTAGGTCAAACCTCCAACAATCAGGGATGAAGCCACTACCTAGGCAACATACAAGGTCAACAAGCAAAATATGGGTAGTAGACCTATACTGGGTCATGTCCAAAAATTGGTTGGCAGTTTTAGGTCATAAGGTGTTCTTAAGTCAAATCGAAGCCAAAAGTAACTCCATGGGGTAAATCAGGATGGAGCCTCGGGTCAGGAAAATCGTACTAAGCAAATGAAGCACACAATGGTATGCCTGAGTGGGACACTAAGGTCATGGGTGTAGTATGTCATGTCTAGGTCATGTATGTGAAGTCAGTTTTGAGAAAACAACTAGTCTTGTGCTCCAATTTAAAAGTCACGGTAATGTACCTACGATGATCATAAGTTAGAGTGGGAAAGGTCTATAGCCTAAATTGAACCAAAAATCATGATAAAATAGTGGTACCAGGGGGACAGGTTAAATGGAACAGTCTGTGGTCTCATCTAGGTGCACTAGTCATTTCTAGATCAATACTGTCCTATGGTATCAATGCGTACAAGCAATCTAAGTGTCCTAATTGGGAAGATAAGGAAACAACAATCATCAAGGCTATAGGGTCGTCTACTATCCTATATGAAAATAGGTCATTAACAAGTGAGAAATCATTAAAGTTACCCTTCCATAAAAAGAAAATTGAAAATTTAGGTACAACAATCACAAATAGATTTTAGTCTTGACACGATCTAAGTTGATCAATTTCGAGATAAACTGGGATTTGGGCAAGATGAAAAATCAATGAAATCAAGTACGAGCATCCAATGATGAAAATCCAGGTCATGATAAATTTCATTCAACTGGATACGAATACGAGGTCCATAGGCGATAAATAATTCCAAGGAGAATTGTCAAGGCTATTGTGGATAAGATTCTAGGGTAAGTTTAACTGTGTCCATCCACGTAGATTGATACATGAAAAAGCGAACCAAAGTGCAATAGGTTGATCAGACCATCATGTACCGGTTCTGATTAGACAATATGTTAGTGGGTGGCCACCCAATAAAATATGTCATGACCAAGCTCGAAAATAGATAAGCTTGCAAAACTAAGGCTAATTTAGCAGCACAAGATATAAGGGTGGTAATGATGAAAGGAATTACATAGTCCAAGTTTCTTAGCCAACGGGTCAAGTAATCAGATAAGGTATAAGGTTAAGTATTTAAGGATTCAAGCAGAACACCATCACATGCTAGGTCGAAAGAATTGAACCAAGGTGGATTTCTAATTGAAATAAGAATAAATTTAGTATCATGGTAGAGGTTATAGTTTAGCCATTTGACCAGAAAATCATATCAAGAAAAATAGAGTACAGGGAGACGGATTTTAGTAGGACATGGAATACCTACATGTAGGTAGGCTAGTCTAGGTCTTACATGTGAAGTTTGTTGGGAGGTAACAGCTAGTGTTTATACTCTGAATATCTAAGTCACGGTAAAGGACGTCCAATGATCTAGAATAGAAAGTGGGAGTTCGAGACGTGACAAATTGATGCAAAAATTGAAGAAGATCAAATTAACCAATAAAATAAAATTAATCAGGAATCCAGTAAATAATTTAGGAACACAGTCCTAAGGATAGATAGGCTACTAGATGAATATATTTAGGGTTCGACCAATCAAGGTCAAGGTTAGAAGGTCTCAATGAGTCTTTATTTGAGGAAAAGTCGAGTAAGTCAGGTTTGGGTTACAGTCACATAGTTTGGTAGAAAGAGTTTAAGCAAGGTGCAAAATAGAGAGGACAGTTCATTTTAATGAAAGGCAATTAGCAAGAGGATTAGATGGCAAGAAACAAATAAGAGTTTTCTCATAATTGTGATTGAGTACCCTAAAAATAAAAGATATTAATCTAACACTAAGAAATTAAAATCAACAACTACAAAAATTTCAAAATCATCAACTAATACCAGGATTCAAAGTTCTACAGTGAATCCTTCAAAATCAAATTCAATCAAGGGAAAAGGAGTTTAAATCGTAATTTCAAATGAGATTCTCAAGGGTTATCCCAGGAATCTCTCAAAGTATCCTAGCAGTGATTGAGTATCCACTCTCTCTAAGCCTATTCCTCAAATCCTATCGCAGGCTGTAGTGATACTCTAGTTCGAATACCACTACATAAACTCGACCTGCATGGGCCACCACTAAAAACGTGTCACGACCCGCACCCACTGTCAGGGTACGAGAACGTAACAACGCCCAGCCTACGCCGCAGTATCGGCGGTAGAACGCTGTCCTAGGTCAATCATCTAACCATATAAAGTACCTGTACAGTTTATACTCTCCGAATGGAGGTGACATAACAATATACAACTCAATCACATCTAGGGTAGAAGAATGAAGAACAAATAGATAGATAGTAACTCAAAGAGAACCATAGCATAGATGAAAATGTCCAAGTGTCTAGGATAACATAACACCAGAATGTCAACTCATAATACAATAAGTCTAAGAGTCTATACATCTCCACATCTCAGAATACAACTCAGAATGTGAGACAAAAAGTAAATATAGAAAAGACTGCCTAGACTAAACTGGTCTAGACTACTGGGGCAATATCCTCAGCTGCAGGTGGATCCTGCTGAGGGTCCACAACATAAGTATCATCTAGTCCTGCTCCATAATAGGTAGACACCAGGGCCTCATCCTCATCCTCTGTAATATTTTCAACAGGTCCAATCAGGACGGGAACGAGCACAATACATCTCACGCAGTGCATAGCAGGTTAGGAAATACGATACAGGCAATAGAGTAAGATACATGAACTGCTGAAAGGAAATATACGATGTAAAAGAGATAGCTGTAATGAAATATCTACTGTATATAGAGAACTGTAGTGACTAGTGATGTAGAGCACAAGATAGGCATGTGAATGGCTAGAATTTATACATGACTATACTACTGAGTTTGTACATGACTACACTACTTTGGAATTATTCACATGTCCACTTCTACTCCCCCGTACCCCAATCAATACACAAGGATCTATACAAGTTACGTTATTGTACATGATATCACATGGGGCCCATAAAAGGGTGCACATGATAGTATACATGAGAGCTCAGTAAACATGAGAGTACATGATCACATGAGTGTACATGAATAATAAAAGCATAGGAGTACATGATGATAGTGAAACACACATAACATGAAGTACCCGATGCTCCCGAGGGGGATAACATCTCATGTAAAGATCCATATAGTACCAATCCGTGTTACCAACGTGACAGCAACAAGTAAAGTAATCTAGAGCGAGAAGTAAAGCCTGAACAAGTATGAAACGGTCAGAGAATGTACTCGCCTGCTGTATGAATGTCTGTAGAGAATATGCAGTCTGAGGAGAGGTGTCTGGCTCCTAATCAGAGCAATATAAGTCACAATATATCCACAATGGTAAAAATAAAGTATACAATGCATACTACATGATTCTAGGTCAATCTGGTCAAAAAGTCAACTCTTGGTCAACTCTAATAGTCAAACTAAGTCACAGGAAGTCATACTAAGTCAAATAAGGTCAAACAAGATCAAACAAGGTCAAACAAGTTAAGTTATCTAGGGTTTAGTCAATCAATGGTCAGACTAGTCAAATACTAGTCAATATGGTCAAGCTAGGTCAATCTAGACTATCTAAGGTACTACACCACAAGGTTAAGGTATAACCAATACCTATACAAGTATACCACATATAAATACATATATATATAATACCAACCTTAATCCTATATTCAAGCTAATCCCATATTCCAATCTCAAGTCATGACTCAACTCTAAGTATCTAACTTAACCCCATACATATCTTATCTACATAGGTCTTCCACAAAACCCAAGTCACAATAATATACTTATATATAGGTCAAACCTAAACCAACTAGTTAATAGCCTAGGGTTTAGTCAAATCTTAGTCAATAAGTCCTTCTATGTTCATCCAAGCCATTTCTAGGTAAATTTGGTCATGGTTGACCCATAGTTGACTTTGGTCAACAATGGTCAATTATCTAGTCAAGGCTAGGTCAATACTAGTTAAACTAGTTAGGGTTTTAGTCAAACTAGTCAAACTAGTTATTTTAGGTCATTCCTAGACATTTCTAGGTTAACTAGGTCAACTTTGACCTAAGGTTGACTTTGGTCAACCCTTAGTCAACAAGGGTTTCTAGTAGGGTTTTGGCCTTTAGGGTTAACCCCAGCCATAGGCCAATAACCTTGGCCATAGGCCATAGCCTTGGTTTCCACATAAACCTATAACTAAAAGTCTCATATATATATATCTATACATATAGTCATACACTATTTAACCTACTACCCACATGCCCATATATGAATATCATATATAATACAACCATATGTATATAATACACTACATATACATATAGAGACCTAATACAATATACATATATATCATGTATATATATATATATATACAATACATATATATATATATATAACTATACATATATTACATATATATATATATATAGAGGGAAGGGAAGAGAGAGAGAGAGACAGTGAGACAGTGAGAGAGAGAGGGACAGTGAGAGAGAGCTGGACAGTAGGGGAATGGGGGGTTCCTGATTTCTGGAACCAAAGTCCAGCCCCCAATTACACACACACACAATTCATATATACATATATGTATATATATACATAACTATACGTACACACAACCAATTAGCCCCAAATTTCACCCACACTCACATATACATATATACTACGTATTTACATACTAAAATACATTAATACAATGGATTAAAACAGATCAAAATAGGTTTGAAATTCGATTTCTGCAAAACTGGAAAATCCTAAACCTGGAACTAAAGGCTGTGCATAGGTAACTAGGAAAATCCCGATTTCACACGAAAAACGAGCTAAGGCTCGAATATCTAGGTTGGTAACTGACACCCCATAGATACCCTAGTGTCCTAGGTGCCTGACACGACACTATGACACAGTTTCACGTGTCCAATCTCACAAAAACCACACTCGGGTAAATTCCTGATACACCCACGCGTGCACAGCGTCGTGCACGCGTGCAGTTCACTCTAGGACACGACACACGTGTCCATGTGTCTCGTGCTCGTGGGGGAAAGTTCGCCTAGGGGTCTACTAGGTGTCCACTAACCTGATTCGTGTCCAAGTGTGTCCGTGTCCGAGATACGAGCACGTATCAGTAGCTCTGATACGTGTGTGCGCAGTATAGTGTAGGGTCATTGCGAGTGTGATTTCTCACTCGACACGACACCAACGTGTCTGAAACTTTGGAAGGGGTGTGTCAGACACTGCCCCAACCCTCAGGCCAAGTTTTGTGTGTCCACGTCGCGTGTCGTGTCCGCACGAGAAGTCTGGTAGCAGGGGAGGCTGCACAGTCTCGTGCGCGCGTGTCGAGGGGTCGTGTGCTCCACACGGGGCACGTGGGGCCACGTGCTCGTGTCAGGGGGTCGGCCTAGGGTCTAGGTTTGTGTTCTCGTGTCTGTATTGTGTCCACGACACGTGTGGACACAATACAAAGTGTCAAACACCCACGTGTTTACAGTGTGCACAGTGTTTCCAGTGTGTTAGTGTAGTGTTTTGACAGTGGGTTCGTGTCCAGTTTTGGACACGAACAGTGTCCAAAGTGTGCTCAGTCAGTGGGGGATGTGACCTAGGGATCTAGGGCTACCCAAAAGTCAAATTTGTTTTACAAAAACACAACATTAATCCCTAAGTGACATTTCACCAAACACAGTTTTAAACACACAGATACGTGTCCGATACGGACACCAAACCACATAAAAATCCTACCAAACTTGACCTACATGACCATGGTATCCTAATGCATGCAACCATGAAGAAAAATTACTATTTTGATAGGGTTTAGAACACTTTACCTATATGTGCAAAATCATGAAAATCAACCTTCTAGGGGGGGTTTCCTCTTCACTTTGGGGTGTCCAAATCCTTGTGCAACCTTGCTACTAAGCCTCCTTTAGCATCCTCAAGTGTAGGGGGTTCCAACGCAACAAACGGGGCTCAATTTGGTGAAGGAATGAAGAAGTTATGGCTTTGTGAAGTTGAGGGAAAAATGGGTTTTCAATACATTGAAAATGAGGCTCTTTGTGAAGATGGGGGTGTTCATATAGGGGGGGGGGCATGCTTGGCCGGCCATGGGGGTTGGTTTAGGGTTAGGATCTATGGTTGTGGGCTCTCCAACAAGTTTCAAAGCTATCCTATGGCTAGGATTCATTCTACATAACTTTATGTAAAATATCTAAATAAAATATCTAATGTAAATATCTAACATGAAATATCTAGATATTTAGCTCTAACATTACTTTAGTTAAACCCATCTAACTTAGTCTCTAGGTCATGACTAACATCTAGATTAGGGCTAAACTAGGTTAGTAACTAACATGACACTAATCAATTAATTAAATAATAATAATTCACATAAATCCAAATAATTCCAAATAAATCCTAGAAAATTACCAAAATACCCTTTAGGCTAAAAATCACTAATTTGGTGTTCTAAGCCTATGGCTAAGCTCTCATGGGCATGGCAACTTCTAGGTTAGAGAAAACTAGGGTTTACACTAAGTTATATTAACCAAAATCACAAAGTCATAAGTCATGACTTAGCATGACTTAGAAAATGGTTTAATCTAACTAAAATCACCAGAAAATCATACCATGACTAAAATACCACTAATAAATAATAAAAATAATAAATTTTCAAAAATCCCCAATTTCAGAAAACAGGGTGTTACATTGTCTTCTTTCCCCGAGGAGTCTGTCATTATGGCAGAGCCATTATGACGCTTTATGTCAGAGACGTCGCAGCCGTCGAGTCGTGTCAGAACATTAAATGAGGCCATTACTCTCGTAGCCAGCTGTGGGGGGATCACACGTGGCGTCAATTGAGCCGCATGTTCCTGCTGAACCGCATATATTCCCGACCCGCATGAGTCTGAGGGTCTTCTTTCGGGCCGCATGGGGCAACTCCAGTTATGAGCCGCATAGGCTTGCTACCCAAAGTCGCATGGGCTATCTATGCTTTTATTCTAATATTTTCCATGCTTCTACAGGACCCCCTTCAAAGTTTTCAATTTGTAAAATTGAAACACTTTGAATAAGAAGCATGGCCCCGTTTATGCCGCATAGGATGTTCTGTTTACCTGAGCTTCCTGGCCGCATTAGCATCTCGACCGTATAGATCCTTCTGGCCGCATAGGCTCTTTGCCACGCGTCCTGACCTCGTGAGCAAATCTTCATTAATTGCTTTCGATTTGATTTAATGCCGTCTTTTGGGGGAGGATCCCAAGGGTCGGTTTTTGCTTTGACCGAAGCGTTCTCGCCTTTATTTTTGGAGGCGGCGCGTAATCCGAGGCGTCTTTCTACTTCATGGATCGCCTATAAATAGGAGTCTTTCAGCTCTTGGGGATTTCTTTATCTCCTTTCTTTGCTTGAATTCCCTGTTGTCAGTTTTGCTCTTCGTCGTCCTCCTTCATCTATCGACCATGGCTCCTAAGAGATCTGCTGCATCGAAGGCCGCGAAGGGCAAGGCAGTTGCTGCGGCGGCGACTGCAGCGACGAATGTGGTCGCTCCTCCGTCGGCTGCTGTAGGCGTTGTCCATCCTGATGTTCACCCGCCCATCGCTGGTAAGGGGGTCACTCCGAAAAACCCTAACTGCTGCCATGGCTCTGTTGCATACTTTATGCACAAGCCACATGTACGAGATGTATCGATGTGGCCGCATAGGCACTTCGCCCATTATGGCCGCATGAGTTTGTCATATTCGATCAGTGCCGCATGTGTGTTTTCGACTTGGGCCGCATAAGCGTTGCTCACTTTTGAACCGCATGAACTTGATGGTTTGTAGTCGCAGTGGTTTATATGAGTCGGGCTTAGCCGCATGAATTTATAAACCCTTCTGAATCTGAGTCGTACGGATTTGGTTAATTCAGAGCCGCATGGGGCTATGACGCGCAGAGCCGCATGGACCTATCTGCTGATGAGCCGCATGAGGCTGTGGTAACCTTAGCCGCATAGACTTCAGTAATCTTTTTTAATACTTCTGTCTTCTTTGTTTGTCTTCTGACCTTATTTCTTTTATCTTTTTCTAGTGAATCTGCCCGTGAATCCTGCGGGAGAACTTTTGGTTGGTTCAAATCAATTCGCTTTGGGTGTGCGTCTTGACGACCTAATTAAGCATGTATTGAATCAGTTCCCTGCTGATGAGCCTTTGGAGAGGTTGAACGCCATCGAGAATCAGACCCTTCATTACCTTCGTTCCATGATGAACACTGGGAGGCTGGATGGGAAATTCCTGAAGCCTCTATTCCTCTTTGGAGATGCTCTAATCATAGGGAACTCTCGAGTGTTAGAGATTTCCGAGAACTGGGATTTCTCTTTGGACGGGGAGTCAATCCATATTCCTTTTATGGAACGCCATTATCCCTTATCGTGGTTCAACATGGTGCTGTTGAACAGGAAGATGGTGTGCAACTTAACCCCTACTCAATCGGGGATGTTGATGGGCGATATCCATTATAATCCGAATATGCGGTCAGCGTACCCAGGTAAGGATCCCGTCCCTCGGTATATGATGGGTCTGGCCCCGGGCTCCTTCATGAATGCATACGGCCCCAACTTCTCATTTGCTCAGGCTGACACCTTCTTGAATCGGCTTGTCCGTAAGAAGTCCTATCCTGTTGGTAGGATAGCGTTGCCGAACTAGATAAACCCTACTTCTGCGTGGGTCCAGTTGACCACCTGGGTCCTGCAGACCTACGGAACACTCTTGCGGGAGGTGGGACTTTATCATGCTGTTCGAGGGACTTGTCACGGGCTCCCTATTAACAAGCCGCTATTCATGGC
This sequence comes from Iris pallida, assembly GCA_029216955.1. Lineage (NCBI taxonomy): Eukaryota > Viridiplantae > Streptophyta > Magnoliopsida > Asparagales > Iridaceae > Iris > Iris pallida. Next base: position 12,609,288 of record JANAVB010036615.1, read on the forward strand.
GCTCTTGGAGATGTATAGCCAGCGAACGGGGACATTCTTCTCACCAGTAGGGGAGCTGGGGCTTGCTCTTCACGAGATGTATACTGTCTCTAAACTCTCCTGGGGAAATGAGCCTTTCGAGGTGTACACCCTTTCGAATGATAAGTTTGAGGACTTGAACCGACGATTCCCAGGTTTTGTTGCAGTATACCGGGAGTTGCTGTGCCACCATAGTGCTTGTCATCAGATGGCTATAAAGACAACGGATAGCTCTGAAGGGACCGCTCCCCACACCACATCATGGATTAATTACCTTTTCAAAGTTGGTCCTTCTGGCGAAGTTACTCCTCGAACCCCTAGAACGCACGAGGAGGTGAAGGATTTGATGTCAAGTGTCAAGAAGTCGCGGTCCAGGAGCGACATATTTGGGAGTCAATCTGACTCTCTTAGCTACTTTTACTATGGGACCACGCAGATGTCAGAGAAGGCGCTTCTGGCTGGCTTTTTAATGATATGGCTACGGAATTGCGTCGTCTCGGGAGGAGCAGGTTCTATCGAGAGGATCGGTCGCCATTTTATTCTTCCTGCCGTTAAACTGGTGTTCGGAGTTAGGCTGGCCCTTCTTCCCGCCATGGTGTGCAGCATCCACCACGGTCTTCGAACCTTCTCATCCAAAGTTGTTGCTCGTAAGAAAACCTTGGATTTTGAGCGCGTAGAATTGCCTTTCCATTACTTGATGGGGTGGTTGGCGATGCACTACAAGTCTTTGCTGGGACCCGGGATAGCAGAAGATGCTACGGATGAAGATGCTTTCCTCTTCAAATGCCATCGCCAGTCTTGGGAATACAATACTATGCCGGCTTGTCGGAGGGCGCTGGCGAGGGTAGATGGGTGTCACCTTTTTGTGTCCGTTCCTCCTTTTTCTGATGAAGATGTGAGTAAGGTACACCTTGATGGTACTGGACCTCCTCACTTTCTATCTCCGGATATGCTCACCTGGTTGCGTAACATCCGTCCTGCTCATTTGGTTTATCGCAACCGCGATAGGGTGTACCTGGAGCCTTACCTACCTAGTAGGTTTTCTCGGCAGTTCGGTTATAGCCAGTTATTCCTTGATCATCCCAATCCTGGTTTGGGCTTCGAAGGTAGCGTTCTTGATGGCGTCAGGGCGTGGAATTATTATGATGCTTATCATACTCGAGCCAGCTTCTCGGTCCCTGATGCTCAGGCGCCAAGGGAAATTTTATACGTGGCTGCTTTGTATCATGTCATGGCGAACAAGCCTCCTATTAATTTCGATCCGAGTACCAGTTTTATCGTGGGTACAGGCTTAGAGGAGAAGCCAAAGGGGGCTAAGGCTAGAAAGCAACTAGCGCTTCAAACTCCTCTCCCTGAATCAGAATCTTCCGAATCGGCTGGGGAGGAAGATGACAGCGAAGATTCTCTTTTTGATGGAGGCGAAGAAGTAGCAGATCAATTGCTTCCCATCCCTGACGAACTGGCGGAGGGCCCATTGCTTTCTACAGAAGGTGGAAGAGTGAGGGAAGAACAGCTTCCGGCTGTGTCTAGTTCCTCACATAAGCGAGTCAGGCACGAATCTTCTGGCAGTGGTGCGACCTTTTCCGTGAAGAGAGCTGCCGTTAAATCTCGTGGATTGCTTATTACCGAAAGGGATGACGGTACCGATGCTACTCCAGAGGTAAGGCTAAATTGGATTTGTTTCTTTGTTGTAGTTCCCTTTCCTCTCGCAGATATGATTTAATCACTTTTCTTTGTAGGCATCCGACGGACCGGGGTCTTCTGAACCATCTACTGCCTCCGAGGTTGATCCCGCCCTCGCTGTCTTAATCAATGATATGTGCGCCGCGGTCCTTTCTGCTGGGGCTCTCCCGGAGGCGGCTGGAAGTTCCCGGGTTGCTGAAGCATCAGCTCGGGGGAACAAAGGTTCCTCTGGGCCCGCCCCTGCGGTCGTTGAGCTTCATCGAGATGACACCGTTCTCAGTACCTCTTCTTCCGGGGATGACTCTCTGATTCCTGATTCGGAGGTTATTGGTGAGGAGGCTATGGTGGCTGTAAATGAACCTCAGCCTCCGTACTCCTCCATTGGTAAGATAGGCCATATATTGACTACCGAAGGGGCTTATTCGCTCTATCAACATATCCTTCGGGTCAAGTCGATTCATGGTTGTCTTGGCCCTGCAGGTCCTGACCTTTTACCTCCCGTCGCGGATGTTCTCAGGGAGAGTTCGGTTGGCCATTATCCGGACGAAAGGAATGTTTCTTCTCCTCTCTCTCATGTTGAAGAGCCTCCTGCCGTCTCCGGGCAGACGGGGAGGGAGTTGGCAATGGTTTCCGCCTCGTCTTCCGCTGTTGACACGGCTCCGGAAGTCGACTTCTCGACCTTGTCGAGCATCCAAATCCTGCGGGCTGCTGAAGAGGAGTTGGCCGCTGTTCAAGCGTCTTTCCGTGCGGAGTTGGTTTCTCTGGTGGCAGGAGCGGCAGACTCCGTCGCGTCTTCTTCCGTGCTACCAGCCACACTCCCGCTGACACCGGTTTCCTCGGAGGCTCTGGACGAGGTGACGCAGGATGTGGTTGACAGCTTTTATCGCCACTTAGGGAGGGGTATAAATGCTGTCGTGGACCGGGGGGTCCCTTTTTCTCTGTCTCTACGGGGAGCTCGGGGTCAAATTGACACTCTGAAGGGTCTTCCTGGCGGGCTGGGGTTAGCAGCGTTCCTGGAGCCTAAGCTGACAGAGGCTGACCAGCTTGTGACCCAACTGCTGGCAGTACGGCAGGCTGGTTTGCCTGCCGTGATCGAACGAGAGCGGGGCTTCCTGGTTGCGGCTCGGGACAGGATCAAGCTTGCTCAAGAAACTGCCGGGCCGGCTGTGCAGGGGGATCTTGACAAGTTTTTCGCCTCCTATGATCGGCTGGGTCGTCGGAGTCAGGCTTGTAGGGCCCGGGAAGAGTCTGCCTCTCGTGGAATAGCTGACACGAAGGAGCGGATTCTCGCGCTCCAGGAGGAGTTAGCCTTCTTAGAGTCAGAGCGGGAGGCTGCTCATGCAGAACAGGAGTCGATTGCTCGGGAGGCCGAGCGGATTTCTCGAACTTCTGCCAACCTGGAGCGATCTTTTAAGAAGTTCGAGGACAACTGGCAGGCCCACGTTCATCTGGAGGACCCGGCGGTGTTGAACCAGGAAGCTGAGCGTCGAGCCAAACAGAGGTTTGAGCGGTCGGTCGCCTTGATAAAGGACCGCCTCACGGTGTTATGTGCCCCGGAACAGTGATCCGCCCTCTGTCTTCTTCTGCCTCTTCTTTTTTTTTTTTTTTCATATGTGTATATTTTTATTTGCAAGGGATGTGATCCCCAATGATGTAGCCCTTTGATTTTTGGATAAATGAGCATGTTTTAACTCATCTTTTCTTTCTTGTATCGGCGTTCATGGAATCGGACTTGCTGGAGGATTATTTGTGGACCTGTTACCCTAGGCGTACCTTGGTTTTAGGTACGGATAACAAGTTTGATCAGGATGTCCGGGACAGCCATGACAAAAATGGTCATGGATGTTCTCGGTACTGGGGAAAGGAATGCCGTAGAGCAGCTGGGCTCCCGGGGCATGGTAAGATGGTGGATTTATGCCAAGAAGCTTAGCAAGGGATATTTGTGGACCTGTTACCCTAGGCGTACCTTGGTTTTAGGTACGGATAACAAGTTGGAAGGAAGCCAGTCATATTTGCTTCGAGGTTACGAGGGCATAGCAAACATGAGGGTTTTACCGTGGAATCTTCCTACTCAGAGGTAATGAGAACATGGTAGGGGGAGACTTCACAGAAGACTTTTCTATAATCAATAGTGGTCAACAGAGGACGTTTGTGGTCAACAGAGGACATTTGTGGTCAACAGAGGACATTTGTGGTCAACAGAGGACGTTTGTGGTCAACAGAGGACATTTGTGGTCAACAGAGGACATTTGTGGTCAACAGAGGACATTTGTGGACCTATTATCCTTGTCGCACCCTGGTTGTGGGTACAGACAATAGGTTGAAAGTTAACCAACATACTTGCTCAGAGGTAATGTGGACATGGCAAATATGGTGATTTCTTCGACGGAGCCTTCCCACTCAGAGGTAATGAGGACATGGCAGGAGTGGGCCCAATGAAGAAGGGGTGCATAGAATTACTCAGAGGTAGGAGGACATGGAAGTTCTATGCGAGGGGGCGGTTTATTTTTGGTGGAAGTGAAAACGACTCAGAGGTAATGAGGACATGGTCGTTTCGGAGATTAGTGGATCGATTACCCTTTTTGTGCACTGGGAGCACGGGTAGTGGATCATGAGGGAGGATCTCTTTCAGAAAGAAAGTTCAGAGGTATGATTATACGTGACTTACTATCTGAGAGAGTGACCGGAATGTAAGTACATAATTTGGATTTTCTAGAATATTGAGAAAATGAGAGTTCGGTGGCACCAGCGGGTGCATGGCTCGGTAATCTGAAATGTTGTGGATGTGGGTTCAGTGGTATCAATGGATACATGACTCGGTAATTTGGAAAATGGTGGGTGCGAGTTCAGGGGTACTAAGAGGGTACATGACTCGATAATTTGGAGAATGTTGTCTAAACATAGTATTTCTTCAGAAACTTGCCGTTGACGGGCAACATAAGCAAGTCCCCATTCTGCTTGGCGAGGCGGTAGGCGCCGTTGGAGAACACGGTCTCGATGACAAATGGACCTTCCCATTTTGGCTGGAACTTGCCTGCGGTTTTGTGAGTCATGACCATTGGTCTCCGAACTGCCAGAACGAGATCGCCCACTTGGAATGTTCTGATTTTGACCTTCTTGTTGAAGGCTCCTGAGATACGTGCTTGGTATAGCTCGATCCTTTGCTGGGCTAGTAGGCGCTTTTCGTCTAAGGCCTCCAACTCTTGTAATCGACGTCGATAGTTATCATCCGTTGTCAATTGATAAGTGAGGGCGACGCGGAGTGAGGGAATCTGAGTTTCCAGTGGGAGGACTGCCTCACTCCCGTATACTAAAGAGAATGGTGTATTCCCAGTAGCTGTTCGAACTGTGGTGCGATAAGCCCATAAGCATTCGCCGAGCTTCTCGTTCCAGTCGCGTTTGTTGGAGGAGACAAACTTCTTGAGGAGTTTGATGATTGTTTTATTGAATGCCTCTGCCAACCCGTTTGCTGCTGGGTTATATGGTGTCGAAGCGACATTCTGAATGCGGTGCTTATCGCAGAATTGGTAGAATGCATGGCTTATAAACTGTGGACCATTATCATGGATGATCCTCCGCGGTAGTCCGAAGCGGTAGATGACGTGATGCTTAAGGAAGCTGATCACGTTTGAAGTCTTAACTTCTGTGAGTGGGACGGCTTCCGACCATTTGGAGAAATAATCGGTGATCGCAAGTATGAAGCGATGTCCTCGGGAGGAAGGTGGGGTGATTGGGCCAATGATATCCATTTCCCATGCTTCGAATGGCCAGGATGCCACCATTGGATGTAGAAACTCGGAGGGTTGGTGAATGAAGTCTGCGTGGACTTGGCAAGCCTTGCATTTTCTGGCATAGTCTATTGCGTCTGCCACCATCGTGGGCCAGTAGTAGCCCATACGGCGAAGGCGGTCCTGTAGCTTAGGGCCAGGCTGATGGGCCCCACAGACACCATCGTGAGCTTCTCGTACAGCTTCTTTGGCTTCTGCGTTTGACAAGCACCGGAGTAATAATCCATCGTAGGATCGTCGGTACAGCATTTTTGTCTCTGTGTCGTAGAAGAATCTGAGAGAACGCCGTCTGATGGAGGTGGCTTCCCTTGGGTTCTCCGGGAGGATGTCGTATACGACGAAGTCAATGAACGGCTGTCTCCAGTCTGGTGTTTCGTCGACCGTCCGGGCGGAATAGCTCGCCACGAATTGAATATTGTTCTTGGGACAGACCAGTTCGTGGCCTATCACCTCAACCGAGTGATGCGCTTGGTTCGGCACTGCTAAGGAAGCGGCAAGGCCTGCTAGGGCACCGGCTTCGATATTTTGAAGTCTGGGGACGTGTTCGATGAAGAATCCCTCGAATGAGGAGATAATGTTGATTGCTATTTGGTGGTAGGGGATCATGTCTTCATGGCGGACTTCGTACGACCCCCGAATCTGATTGACGATTAATTGTGAATCGCCGTATGCTTCGAGATATTCTACACCCAGCTCCTTTGCGAGTTGGAGGCCAATGACCAAAGCGTTGTACTCGGCCACATTGTTGGAACAGGGTTCCGTGAGAGAGTAGGCGCGATTGATCACTAGCCCGGTAGGAGAGATCAATACCACTCCGACCCCGACGACGATATTTCCCTTGGGTCCGGTTCTTGAGGCGCCATCGAAGAACATTCGCCATATGTTATCGTGAGTGGCTATATTCGAATCGGCGACCTTGTCTGGGATCTCTTCATAGATTCTGGGTGACTCCGATCCTGGGTGGGCTGCCAAAAAGTCTGCTAGGGCTTGACCCTTGACAGCCTTCTGTGGGACGAAGATCATATGATATGGGGATAGCAGTATTGCCCAGGTAGCGAGGCGAGAGCTGAGCGCCCCTGGTTTAGTCATGAGGACCCTGAGGGGATTTACCCGTGAGATCACATGTATGGTTTGTCCTGTAACATAGTGCCGCGTCTTTTGAATAACGAACACCAAGGCGAGGCATTCTTTCTCCACGGCAGTGTATCGGTGTTCGGGCCCGACCATCATTCGGCTGAGGTAGTATATGGCCTGTTCGTGTTCTGCGTCGTTATTTTGTGTCAGCAGGGCACCGAGGGAGTGTTCCATTGCTCGTACATAGAGCAAGAATGGTTTTCCAGGGACCGAGGCCACCAGGACTGGAGGATTTGACAAATATTCTTTGATGTCGTCGAAAGCGCGTTGGCATTCTTCGTCCCATGCGAATGAGACTCCCTTCTTCATGAGGTGTGTGAACGGCCGGCATCATCCGGAGAGATTGGAAATGAACCTTCTGATATAGGCTAGCCTCCCTTGGAGGCCTCTAAGTTCGCGGAGATTTTTCGGGGGACCCATCTCCATTATTGCCTTAGTTTTCTCAGGGTCTACATGGATACCCCGTGCTGTGATGATGAAACCTAAGAACTTTCCGCTGGATACGCCCAAAAACGACTTTGTAGGGTTCATCTTTAGGTTGTGGGCTCGCATCAGGTCGAATACCGTTTTTAGATCTTGCAGATGATCCTCCTTGCGGCAACTCTTGACAGCGATGTCGTCGACGTAGCATTCCACTATTTTACGCAAATGTTCTCTGAAAATGATACTCATAGCCCGCTGATATGTGGCACCAGCGTTCTTTAGACCGAATGGCATGACTGTGTAACAGTATGTGTCGATCGGTGTTCTAAATGATGTGTGCTTCTCATCGTCGGGGGACATCTTGATTTGATTGTATCCCGAGAATCCATCCATGAATGACATACGTTCGAAGCTGCATGTGTTGTCAATCATGATGTCCGTGATCGGGAGGGGAAATTCGTCTTTCGGACATGCCTCATTTAGATTGCGGAAGTCGATGCAGATTCGGATCTTCCCGTTCTTCTTAAGGACCGGGACTATATTGGCGACCCAGTCAGGGTGTTGCTCCTCACGGATGAAGCCGCTGGCTATCAGTTTATTGACTTCGGCTTCGATCGCGTCCATGACGCCCGGGCGGAAGCGTCGTTGCTGCTGCTTGACTGGCTTTGCATCCGGCCGTATATTGAGTTTATGGAGAGCAATGTCGGGATCTAATCCCGGCATGTCTTCGTAACTCCATGCAAATACGTCAATGTATTCTCGGATGAGTTCCAGCAGTGATTCTCGTTCCTTGTCTGTTAGGCTTTTACTGACGAAGATTGGCTTCGGAGAGGATTCGGTGCCGAGGTTGACCTGCATAACTTCGTCCTCCGTAGGAGGTTCTCTTAGCTCGAACCGCTTTTTCCATTGTGCGTCTAACTGTTGGGCCCACGGCTCAAGCTCGAGAATTTCAGGAATGTCCTCGTCTTCTTCGTAAGTGTCGGCAAATGCCATGTTGACTGATAGGACTTGTCTGAATACGTCCCCAATGCTTGTGTCTGAGTCGGAAGTTGGTAACCCGGTTGAGTGTGACTGCCAGTCGCATTCTTCATCTGAGCTTTCAGGGGTCGTAGTTGGCGTTACATACCCTAAACCGCATCGGGTTTTGTTATAGTAGTTCCGTGGTTTGCCCGCCGGGGCTGGCGTCTTCAAAGGTAATCGTCGTCCAGTGCCGTAGTTCAGTCCTGGCGTTATCTCTAGATCATACCCCTGTTTCTGCATGAGATATTTGGATTGAGGGCTATAGAGATACAGAGGCAGTCTTCCGTTAGCTGACCCGAAGTCGACTTCTTCCATGGCGAGGGGATGCGGGTTGTTCGTCCGAACGAAGATGATTGGGTGGTCCCCTCCTTCGATTATTCGGTAAGCGTCTTCTACTGGAGTAAGTTGGATAGCGGTGTACACATTTGTCACCTGTGTATGTAGGTGAGTGCCTATACCGTGGTCCATAGCATACATTGTACATAGCTTGTTGAGTTCGATGTAATTCAAAGATAGCCCTTTATTGATAAAATAAGGTATCTTCTCGAGAGGGATTACATCATCCGCGGAAGGGGTATCGGAGTGGGCAGCCACATACTTGGCTAATTCTGGTTCTTCTTCGGCCACCCCCTGTATAAATGAAGACTGGGAGAGCGACCTAGTCAGCTTGATCTTTAGGGGCTCGACCGGAGGAGCAGGTCGTGGAGTTGTTGGTGGACTAGCAACCCCCAGCTTGACATCTGACGTGGGGCGAGAAGTGGCTGGTTCGCTGGAAGTGTCAGACCTCGCGTCGGGGTGACGGCCCTTTTTAGGAAGACGTATCGTGAGCGGTCTGTCGGAGGGATTGAGTTTCTCTGCTTGGAGCTGACCGACTCTCGGTAGTCTAATGGTAAAAGGTCCTGGTGTGGGTCTCGGCACTTGGCCAGACCTCGGCAGCCGGATCCTCATCTGCTCTTCTTGCGCCGATAGACTGATTGCGTCCTTACGCAGAGTAGCCATAAGGGGTGCAGAACTGCCCGGTTTGCGAGCCTGGAGATGGATTATCAGGGGTTCTTCTGATCTTTGGTCGTCTTGGTGTGAGCTTGCACCTCCTCTTCGACCAGATGCTTCTTTGATTTTTCGTAAAGACAGGAGTCTGAGTAATAAGATTCGACCCCCTTGAAGGGATCGATATCAGCAAACTCTGTCCTCACGAAGCCGTGTTTATCGACATATTTGAAGCACTGGTGTAGCGTGGAAGGCACGATCATGTAATCGTGTATCCAAGGCCGCCCCAGAAGGATATTGTAAGAAGTGTCGGCATCTATGACGTAGCAGGTGACTTCTGATTGGAGATCGCCAATCTGACATTTCAAGCGAATCTTCCCTATTGGGTAGCTCCTGCCCGAATTGAAACCGCTAATGGCGGTGCTTGTAGGCGTCAGGCGATGCATTGGAATACGAAGATGATGTAGCAGACCCTTCGGAATGATGCTTATGGAGGACCCGGGGTCAATGTGCATTCGGTCTACCTTTACGTCGCCGATGTATCCAGTGTAGTACAATGGGCGATCGTGTAGGTTAGTTTTGATGAGCATATCCTGCGGAAAGAATACGATATTGGGCATTGCACCTGTACACGTACTATCTTGGAGATCTGTAGGCTGATTATCTCCCATGAGGTTGACCTGAGCCAAGTATGCGTCAGCATTTTGGAGCGCCTCACTTAGAGCTGTGCGGACATCTTTTGAGAGTCTCAGGAGTTCGTATAAGGACAATTTGGCCGGTGTGTTAGCCAATTGCGCCAAGATGTCGAAGTTATAGGGCCTCTCCAGCCCCTGAGGTGTCTCCTTTCGGAGAGATTTGTCGAAGCGAGTCTCCTTCGGCCTAGGCTTGTCGGTCGTCGAAGGCTGAGCCGGTCCCGAAGTATCAGCGTTTGTGGGCTGCTGATCATTAGTCGGATTCTCGGCCACTGGTTGGGCTTGTGCTCCAGATCGGGTAGTGACGGCTGAGACTTCCCCCTCCTCTGCCGAGGCGGTGCGGCATGATCTGACCTTTCCACTTTTCTTTTTAGAGGATAAAGTGGGCTGAGTCACCTCATGGACTAGGTCCGGATGGACCCACATGATCTTCCCTCGTGATGTGGTGAGGGGTATTAGGCCGGGAGTTTGATCACGGGTAGGCGGAAGGTTGATGATTTCCATTGTTGCCAGAGGGATGGGCATGACACCGTCTTGAGTCTCTGTTGGAGGGAAATTGCCGAATTGTACGGACACCATGTTGGCTGCTACGGTTACCTCCTCGAAGTCGATAGCCAGAGCGTTTGAATCGATGAGGTTCTGGATATAGCGTTTCAGTTGGTAGCAGTCGTGTGTAGCATGGTGGACGTAGTGTCACGACCCGCACCCTAGAGTTAGGGCACGAGAACGTAACGACGCCCAGCCTACGCCGCAGTGTCGGCGGTAGAACGCTGTCCTAGGTCTCATGCATCTAACAGTATAAGGCTAAACAGTTTATACTCCCCGAATGGGGGTGACATAGCAGATACAAACTCAATCACATCTAAGGTAGAGCATGATAAGAATAGATAAAACATGAAATCCAAAAGAGATACAGGAGATAGAAGTCTAAGTGTCTAAGATACATGAACCCAGAAGTACATCTCAAAACTCAATAAGATACAGTAATCCACAAAGTAAATACAACTCCAGACAAAGAAATAACTACCTAAACAAACCCTACTGTGTCTCCTCTAGGCTAGCAGGCACCTCCAGGCTATCTGTAAAATTTATCAACAGGTCCAGTCAGGACTGGAGCGAGCACAGTACATCTCAACATATCATAGCAGGTTAGAAAACATATAACATGCAGTAAAGTAAGATACAGGTACTGAAGAAAAATAGTATGTAAACAGAGAGATAACTGTAATAGAAATATCTACTATACATAGAGAACTAGCATGTGACTAGTGAGTCAGAGTACAATATGAACATGTAAATGGCCTGGGATGATTCTGATGCTACACTATGGAATGATTCTGATGCTACACTACTGGTGTATTATTCACATGTCCACATATACTCCCCCGTACCCCCAATTAATACACAAGAATCCAACCAAGTTATGTTATGTGATGCTATGTAACAGACCCCGAAGGTGGTAGACCCCGAAGGTGATATGACCCCGAAGGTGATATGACCCCGAAGGTGATAGACCCCGAAGGTGATACATAGTAGTCCCATAAATGGGATAAGGATTCTGAGAAGACTCTACGATCATAAGAGTATATGTCGTAAGTGATCAAAGAACCAACGAAGCATAGTGATACGCTATTTAAGTGAAACGCACAGAACATAGAGTATCCGATGCTTCCTAAGGATAACATCTCAAAGAGGGATTCATATAGTACCAATCCGTGTGACCAACGTGACAGTACAAGTAAAGTAATCTACTGCAGGAAATAATTCTAAGCAGGATATGAAATGATCAGAGAATGTACTCGCCTGTAACTGAGTGTCCGGTATGAAACGTACTGTCCAAGGAGTGGTGTCTGGCTCCTAAACAGAACAGCACAAGTCACAACAAGTCCAGAATAGTAACATGGAGTCCTACTATGCATTCTATATGATTCTAGGTCAATCTAGGCCAAAGTTAACTCTTGGTCAACTTTGGTCAACCCTAGAAGTCAAACTAGGTCAAACAATTCTAGTTGAGTCTAAACTAGGCCTAACTAGTCCAACTAGGCTAAACTCAGCTAGCTAGGCCTAATAAGTCATGCTAGGCTCTAACAAGGCTATATTAGACTATACACCACATTTCAAGTATCTAAGTTACCTATGTAAATACACCAATATATATACACACAATATAGATTAACACTAAGAATACCTAGGCTAGATATTATAGGTACCACATATATTCAACACTCACAACACACAGGAGATCACCTAGCACACACTAAAAATAGACATCATTTCTAGGATGCAAAACATATGAATATAGGGAAGCTTGTGTGTGTGTCAAAATGAACACAAACATTTCAATGTGTAGGAATAAACATGACAGTGTAAAACAGGTATTAAGAGTGCACAGGGATGTATTAGAGTGAACAGTGTGTCAACAAAAGGCAGTGAGGAAATGAAAAACAGGAAAATCAATAAGTGTGCATGTGTATGTGTCTAAGAAGAAGCAATGTGTCATGAGTGTATAGACTGGCAAGCAATGTGCAGGAATAACCAGTGTGCAGGAAATATAGGCAGTGTGTGCACATGAATTTTCAGGAAAATAAACATGTAGGCAATGCAGGAATTAGCAAACAGTGTGCAGGAATTACATAGGCTGGGAAGTACTCAGGAAACATTAGGTGGAAGTATGTGTCAAGTGCAGGAAAGTAATTTCAGGAATAATATGCAGTGAAGGCAAATGAAATAGCAGTTTTAGGAAATTAACTCACCCAAATCAATGCACCCCAAACTGGAACTAATTCACAGTTTCAGCCATAAGCCAAAACCCAATCAAACAATATATCCCTATATTCAAACAGTCCTAACAGTCCTAATTTCAGATTTGAAAAGAGTATGGACAGTTCCATACTGCACAGGAAAGGAAATCAAAACAGATTTCAGTTGACAACCAGTCTCAACCTCAGTTTATAAATCCTACATTAGCACATTTCCAGGAACATCAAGCAAGGAATCAATGGTTCAATATATATACAAAAAAATCAGTTTATGGGAACTAAACCAACTGAAAAATGGATAGGAAATCAAATGTGTGTGAAAACTATGCAGGAAAAATATGACAAAGCAAACTCAGGTTTATCCTAAACATTCTCAGGTTATCATCAGTCTTCATTAGCATTGACAGGAACAATTCAGCAAGGAAATCAATTACCAACCCCTCAACAAAACTTCTATTCTCAGGTTCTAACAAACAGTGAATAAGGGTCTCAACCAATACCCGATTTATCAACACATAACCCAGGTCCAATTTTTGAATGCCAAGACTATGCTAACATTAATTATGATGTGTAGGCTCAATTTAAGGAGAATTTTATTAGCAGGAGTTTAGAAATGATACTGTAGGTACACTGGAATAAGGAGTATCAGTGAAGTATCAGACTTCACTGTTTATGAAATTTCCCAAACCCAAACATCAATCCAAAACAAACCAATGTGTAATATGATATAACAGAGGATTAAACATGATAACTAGGATCTAATTGTTCATTAAACATTATTTAGAATCATTAAAAATCGAATTAACAACAGAAATACACAGAGAACACACACACGCACACAGCCTTCCCCGTGCACGTCAAATACTGTGTCCGACACGACACGAGGACTCGTGAAACTTTGCGAGCCTCGTGTCAGTCATGGCCACTAACCACAGACCAAAATTCGTGTGTCCACGACGCGTGTCCAGCGCGCAGTAGCCCCCGAGTAGCAGGGGAGCTACAGTGCCGCGCGCACACAGCCCGCACACGCGTGTCCCCGTGTCCCCACGACACGACACGACACCAAAACTAGCCTAGGACACTGGAAACACTTAGACGACACCTAGATCTAGGTATTCAATCAAAAACATCCGGGAAAATCAAACGAGCAGTCCACTTGGACATTTCGTCGAACACCACAGACACACGACTGATACGTGTCCAAATAGGACACGAAATGGCACGAAAATCCAGGAAAACCTAGTCCTACTGTTTGGCTAGGGTTTGGACATCCTAAAAATGATTTTTGCAGAATTTTATATAGGTTAGATAAGGATTTACCTATTGGTGTACCAAGCTTCAAAGAAATACACCAAGTAGAGATTCTATCTAGCTCCAAAGCTCCTCAAATTATGTGCCCCCTGTCAAAACTCAATCCCAACAGTAGGAAAACATTATTTAGAAACTATTGGAATTTGTTTGAAGGAAAAAGGAGCTAATTTGGATTTTCTATGAATTTTCAAAGATGGACTTACCCCTTTTCCAAAGTTTGATGAACCCTAATGAAAAGAGGCTTGCCCTAAATTTTGGGAGGATATAAATAGGGGGAGGGGCTGTTATGTGGCTGGCCATAGGCCTAGGGTTTGGGGTTTGGGCTAGCTAGTTAGGTTCAACCTAATTAAGTCATGATTTGACTTGTGACTACACAAGCCATTTTCTAGTCTAGCTAGTTCCTAATCAACCCAAACAAATCTTAATGAGTCCACTCTCAAGAACTTAAGTCATTCTAGGTTTTCAAATCCAAATCACAAGTCCAAAACCTAGGTTAGCCACTAGGTTAGTCTACAAGGTTAACTCAAGTCAAAGTCCCTATAGGCCAAAAATCAATTTCACAAAAATCACCAAAAATCACTAAAAATCATATTAAATATATTAACCCCAAATAATTAATAAAATTTTCAATTAATTTACAAAATTTTGAAAATGACCAAAATACCCTCAAGCTAGAAAAGTGGCAGTGACAAATCTACCCCCCTTAAATAATTTCGTCCTCGAAATTAAAATATCCCTACTACCTCTAGGTCAAACCCCCCACAATCAAAGTCCCAGAACTTAAACAAATCATACCATCAAATAAAAACGGCATACAGGGTCATGGCATACGGTGACAGTGTAGTCTCATCTAGGTTTACTAGTCGTACTAACCAACGGTCATAGGGTATCAAACACACAAGCAAATCCAGGGTGCTAAACGAGAAAAGATGCAGAAATATCAAATCATCAAAACTGTAAGACAGTCTACCATCCCACATGAAAACTGGTACTCATAAAAAGTAACTACCAATCATCTGAAAAGTACTATCCCAAGAAAATCAAAATTACAAGTTGAAGAATTGAAAGTCACTTGCATTGAAATCCAATCACAAAACATATACAGAGAGAGCGTTAGAGAGGAAAAAGCTAACATTTAAACCAGTGAAGTATCAACATAATGCAGTCTCAGATTTTAGGGTTTTTAAAAGATCACAACTAACTCAATGCTCCCAATATATCCTAACATGATGGAAATGAGACCTAACATACTATCAATACGTTTATCTACGCATACAGTCAATATTACATGTTAAATCTGAATTTTAACTAAACATGGAAATCAATGTAAAATGTTAACATGTAACTAGTTTTCAAGATTTTGGAGAAATTTGAACATTAAAACCAACTCAATGTTTATCACAAACTATCATGTAAGAATATAAAACCTAACATTATATCCCTACATACAACATTGTACACAGCTTTAAATATTATATTAAAGAAAATAAAACAGCAATTTGAACTAAACATTTGGAAACTCAGCATTAAGGTTAATATGCACACAGTCTTAGATTTTACAAATTTCACATAACTTCACCAATTTCTCTAAAATTAAAATCATGTAGATATTATACATGTGCAGTTATGTAGACAAAACTAATAACATAAATTTTATATTTAAATTACGAATTTAAACATGGAAAAACAGAGAACTAGAATTATCGGTTATGAAAATTTGGACATCATCAACATATCAATATGTATCTAGATATGTGGAAAAATCAAGTGTAGCATGCATACGTGTTTGGCAAAGTGTTTGCTATACATATTCACATACATATTCTCATGTCTCAATAAAAATTAATTCTACGTTAAGACTAATATTTAGATTCCTACCAAGATTGCAAGCAGGTGATTGACGAAATCAAGACAGTTATATTATCATTATTATTTAATACAAGAATAATAACGAGAAAATCTGTTCTGCTTATCAGTTTAAAGAAGAAAACGTTTTTAAAATCCAGACTTAATTATCAATTTCAAGATAAAGCCTAGCAAATTATCGATTCATGGTATTATGAAAAACTCATAGCAAGAAATTTCATAAGGTTTATAAAAGCAGCTAAACCTACTCCTAAACTAATAATTAGGAACTAAACAAAAAAAACAAATTAATAATTCATTTTTTTTTTAACTGAAACAAAAGTAGAGAAAACATGTTCAAAATATTCAAGGTGCAATCTGATAATCATATGCGTCTATCCAGAATCATGGCACTCTAAATCCTCGTCATACTAGTAAGCAAGGCTACGATAATCACAGAGTCCTCGACTTGGGCACATACCTCTAGAATAATGGTATTTAACATTTTCGCGATGCCGCTAGCTTGGCTGCGAAAACCTTAAATTCTCACACCCGAGAAATATATCCAAGTCAACTATATGTTCTCACCATGCTGGCTAATATGACTGTAGAAGACTAGATTCCATAACATAGATGACCTAGCCCATATAATTTTATCTTGCCAAAATTAAATTAAATCAATAATGAATACTCAAAAATCAATCAAATTTATTAAGGAACATCAAAATTCAAAAATGAACAAAATCCATCGAAATACAAACTCGAATGCAACAACTATCATCAAAATTCAAAATTCGACAATCTTCCATCAAAACTAATAAATACAAACTCAAATTCAACAATGATCCATTAAAATCAAATTCATCAATAGAAAATAAAAATAAAACAAATCAAGGGAAAAAGAGTTTTCAAATCGAAGTTAAACAAGATTCTCAAGGGTCGTCCCAGGAATCTCTCAAGGGTCCTAACTGTGATTGAGTACCTTCAAAATATATCCTAATTCTACTGCAGGCTGTAGTGGTACTCTAGTTCGAATACCACTACACTTTAGTCTCGACCTGCATGGGCCACCACTAAAAACGTGTCACGACCCGCACCCTAGAGTTAGGGCACGAGAACGTAACGACGCCCAGCCTACGCCGCAGTGTCGGCGGTAGAACGCTGTCCTAGGTCTCATGCATCTAACAGTATAAGGCTAAACAGTTTATACTCCCCGAATGGGGGTGACATAGCAGATACAAACTCAATCACATCTAAGGTAGAGCATGATAAGAATAGATAAAACATGAAATCCAAAAGAGATACAGGAGATAGAAGTCTAAGTGTCTAAGATACATGAACCCAGAAGTACATCTCAAAACTCAATAAGATACAGTAATCCACAAAGTAAATACAACTCCAGACAAAGAAATAACTACCTAAACAAACCCTACTGTGTCTCCTCTAGGCTAGCAGGCACCTCCAGGCTATCTGTAAAATTTATCAACAGGTCCAGTCAGGACTGGAGCGAGCACAGTACATCTCAACATATCATAGCAGGTTAGAAAACATATAACATGCAGTAAAGTAAGATACAGGTACTGAAGAAAAATAGTATGTAAACAGAGAGATAACTGTAATAGAAATATCTACTATACATAGAGAACTAGCATGTGACTAGTGAGTCAGAGTACAATATGAACATGTAAATGGCCTGGGATGATTCTGATGCTACACTATGGAATGATTCTGATGCTACACTACTGGTGTATTATTCACATGTCCACATATACTCCCCCGTACCCCCAATTAATACACAAGAATCCAACCAAGTTATGTTATGTGATGCTATGTAACAGACCCCGAAGGTGGTAGACCCCGAAGGTGATATGACCCCGAAGGTGATATGACCCCGAAGGTGATAGACCCCGAAGGTGATACATAGTAGTCCCATAAATGGGATAAGGATTCTGAGAAGACTCTACGATCATAAGAGTATATGTCGTAAGTGATCAAAGAACCAACGAAGCATAGTGATACGCTATTTAAGTGAAACGCACAGAACATAGAGTATCCGATGCTTCCTAAGGATAACATCTCAAAGAGGGATTCATATAGTACCAATCCGTGTGACCAACGTGACAGCACAAGTAAAGTAATCTACTGCAGGAAATAATTCTAAGCAGGATATGAAATGATCAGAGAATGTACTCGCCTGTAACTGAGTGTCCGGTATGAAACGTACTGTCCAAGGAGTGGTGTCTGGCTCCTAAACAGAACAGCACAAGTCACAACAAGTCCAGAATAGTAACATGGAGTCCTACTATGCATTCTATATGATTCTAGGTCAATCTAGGCCAAAGTTAACTCTTGGTCAACTTTGGTCAACCCTAGAAGTCAAACTAGGTCAAACAATTCTAGTTGAGTCTAAACTAGGCCTAACTAGTCCAACTAGGCTAAACTCAGCTAGCTAGGCCTAATAAGTCATGCTAGGCTCTAACAAGGCTATATTAGACTATACACCACATTTCAAGTATCTAAGTTACCTATGTAAATACACCAATATATATACACACAATATAGATTAACACTAAGAATACCTAGGCTAGATATTATAGGTACCACATATATTCAACACTCACAACACACAGGAGATCACCTAGCACACACTAAAAATAGACATCATTTCTAGGATGCAAAACATATGAATATAGGGAAGCTTGTGTGTGTGTCAAAATGAACACAAACATTTCAATGTGTAGGAATAAACATGACAGTGTAAAACAGGTATTAAGAGTGCACAGGGATGTATTAGAGTGAACAGTGTGTCAACAAAAGGCAGTGAGGAAATGAAAAACAGGAAAATCAATAAGTGTGCATGTGTATGTGTCTAAGAAGAAGCAATGTGTCATGAGTGTATAGACTGGCAAGCAATGTGCAGGAATAACCAGTGTGCAGGAAATATAGGCAGTGTGTGCACATGAATTTTCAGGAAAATAAACATGTAGGCAATGCAGGAATTAGCAAACAGTGTGCAGGAATTACATAGGCTGGGAAGTACTCAGGAAACATTAGGTGGAAGTATGTGTCAAGTGCAGGAAAGTAATTTCAGGAATAATATGCAGTGAAGGCAAATGAAATAGCAGTTTTAGGAAATTAACTCACCCAAATCAATGCACCCCAAACTGGAACTAATTCACAGTTTCAGCCATAAGCCAAAACCCAATCAAACAATATATCCCTATATTCAAACAGTCCTAACAGTCCTAATTTCAGATTTGAAAAGAGTATGGACAGTTCCATACTGCACAGGAAAGGAAATCAAAACAGATTTCAGTTGACAACCAGTCTCAACCTCAGTTTATAAATCCTACATTAGCACATTTCCAGGAACATCAAGCAAGGAATCAATGGTTCAATATATATACAAAAAAATCAGTTTATGGGAACTAAACCAACTGAAAAATGGATAGGAAATCAAATGTGTGTGAAAACTATGCAGGAAAAATATGACAAAGCAAACTCAGGTTTATCCTAAACATTCTCAGGTTATCATCAGTCTTCATTAGCATTGACAGGAACAATTCAGCAAGGAAATCAATTACCAACCCCTCAACAAAACTTCTATTCTCAGGTTCTAACAAACAGTGAATAAGGGTCTCAACCAATACCCGATTTATCAACACATAACCCAGGTCCAATTTTTGAATGCCAAGACTATGCTAACATTAATTATGATGTGTAGGCTCAATTTAAGGAGAATTTTATTAGCAGGAGTTTAGAAATGATACTGTAGGTACACTGGAATAAGGAGTATCAGTGAAGTATCAGACTTCACTGTTTATGAAATTTCCCAAACCCAAACATCAATCCAAAACAAACCAATGTGTAATATGATATAACAGAGGATTAAACATGATAACTAGGATCTAATTGTTCATTAAACATTATTTAGAATCATTAAAAATCGAATTAACAACAGAAATACACAGAGAACACACACACGCACACAGCCTTCCCCGTGCACGTCAAATACTGTGTCCGACACGACACGAGGACTCGTGAAACTTTGCGAGCCTCGTGTCAGTCATGGCCACTAACCACAGACCAAAATTCGTGTGTCCACGACGCGTGTCCAGCGCGCAGTAGCCCCCGAGTAGCAGGGGAGCTACAGTGCCGCGCGCACACAGCCCGCACACGCGTGTCCCCGTGTCCCCACGACACGACACGACACCAAAACTAGCCTAGGACACTGGAAACACTTAGACGACACCTAGATCTAGGTATTCAATCAAAAACATCCGGGAAAATCAAACGAGCAGTCCACTTGGACATTTCGTCGAACACCACAGACACACGACTGATACGTGTCCAAATAGGACACGAAATGGCACGAAAATCCAGGAAAACCTAGTCCTACTGTTTGGCTAGGGTTTGGACATCCTAAAAATGATTTTTGCAGAATTTTATATAGGTTAGATAAGGATTTACCTATTGGTGTACCAAGCTTCAAAGAAATACACCAAGTAGAGATTCTATCTAGCTCCAAAGCTCCTCAAATTATGTGCCCCCTGTCAAAACTCAATCCCAACAGTAGGAAAACATTATTTAGAAACTATTGGAATTTGTTTGAAGGAAAAAGGAGCTAATTTGGATTTTCTATGAATTTTCAAAGATGGACTTACCCCTTTTCCAAAGTTTGATGAACCCTAATGAAAAGAGGCTTGCCCTAAATTTTGGGAGGATATAAATAGGGGGAGGGGCTGTTATGTGGCTGGCCATAGGCCTAGGGTTTGGGGTTTGGGCTAGCTAGTTAGGTTCAACCTAATTAAGTCATGATTTGACTTGTGACTACACAAGCCATTTTCTAGTCTAGCTAGTTCCTAATCAACCCAAACAAATCTTAATGAGTCCACTCTCAAGAACTTAAGTCATTCTAGGTTTTCAAATCCAAATCACAAGTCCAAAACCTAGGTTAGCCACTAGGTTAGTCTACAAGGTTAACTCAAGTCAAAGTCCCTATAGGCCAAAAATCAATTTCACAAAAATCACCAAAAATCACTAAAAATCATATTAAATATATTAACCCCAAATAATTAATAAAATTTTCAATTAATTTACAAAATTTTGAAAATGACCAAAATACCCTCAAGCTAGAAAAGTGGCAGTGACACGTAGCGGTGGTAATGGCAGAACTTCGGATTTTCCAAATCAGCAGGCCGAGGTTCCCGCCTTGGTGGAGGAAGCTGAATTCTATCTCCTTGTATAAGCATGTCCAAGATAGGCTTGACGTGGCCGTCTTCGAAAAAATAAGTGATTTGAGGCCATTGTTTGTCCGCTGGCTGTTGCTCGGGCTTCTGGGCTGTATCGGTCACCATGGCCTGCTTGCCTTTGTTGTCTCGGTTGGAGGGGCTACCCCCATTGTCGTTGCTGGCGTTGGGACGCTTCCCCTTGTTCTCTCCCTCTGAGATATGCAACCCCAGTTGGCGAGCTTTCTTCAATCGTTCCTCGGCACTTGTAGCGCTGATGATAAAGGCCTTCCAGTCCTTGAATTGACTTTCGCCCATCCAGAGACTAATTGTTGGGAGTAGTCTCTTTTGGCAAATTTCAATCAAGGAAGAGTCCGGGTTGCCAGATGGTAACTTTATTGCGGTTTGACGAAACCGCTCAATGTAATTCCTTGTCAGCTCTTTCTCTCCTTGGACGACGTCCATGAGGGTAGACATCGTGACGTCCTGCCCTACCTCATAGAACCTCTCCAAGAACAAGCGCTTGAAGCCAGCGAAGGAGTGGATGCAATTATCTGGCAGGTTACGGTACCAATCAAAGACGACTCCTTCCAGTGCCCCAATGAATAACCGTGTGAGGATGGTGTCCTCATGGGGCAGATGGTCGGTAGTGACCTCAAAGTAAGTGATGTACCGGCTTGCTGAAGTCTTACCATCATATGGGTTGATATTGAACGGCTTATATCTTGGGGGAAAGGGCACATCCCTCCATTCAGCTGGGTATGGTTGCCGTATTCTGAGGTCTTGAGAATTTTCTCGGGCGTGGAACATCGCTCGAAGCTCCTGAACCTCTCTCCTTACTTCTCGGGCCTTATCTGTCGCGGTAGGGGTCGTTATCTCGGGAGCATTATTGCCCGGGTTTGGTGCCGCTGAATTTGAATCTATGTTGTTCGTGGGACCCGTACTTGTCTGACCAGGTGTTACTCCCTGCAGAGTAGGAAGTGCCGCTTTGATCTCATCTACGGACTTGACCAAGGCGTGCAGTATGGCCTCCAAAGTGTCGATACGTTGGCGATCGCCGGAACCACCTTGGCTGTTGTCTGTCATGAATACCGTCCTCATGTGAGGAGTGACAGAAGGAGAGGTGGCGGACATGCCCTCCGAGTCATACTCATGCATCGAGAAATCATCGGGATATGTGGGGATGTTCTCTTCAGGTTCGGACTCGGAAGGAATAGTACCCCAGCTTCAGAACTTGCTTCATTTAGGACGTCCTCGAGGGCGTCGATATCTGTTGTATCTGTCGGAGGATTTGCTTCCTCCAGTCTGTCTTCTTGGAATGTCGGGTTGTCGTAAAGGTTTGGAGGAGTGCTACCCCCAGTTCCGACGACCCCCAATGACGTAGATGGCGAACTTCCTATTGTAGCAGTTTTCGTCTTTGAACGGGTGTGTTGGAAGACTCCAGTAGAGGACAATCCTTTAGACGACGGCTTCTTAGCTGCAATAGTTGACACCTTTGGGCTGGAGATGCTTGTCTTCTTCCCTCTCCCCTCCACGGGGACTTTTCGCGCGGAATTGCAGGAGGCAACGGGAGGTGCCTCGTCTTCCGAGCTCGGATGTTGTAATCTTTGGAAGACGGATGGCCGGTCTTCTGTTACTGCCGTGTTGTTGCAACAGCGGTTGACGATAATCTGGGTGCAGTGACGTCCCTGTGAGGACTCTCTGCACGCTGAGGCTCCTTCTCTTTCTTTGCGTTTGTGGAGGATAGCTTCACGCAGGTCAGAGGAACCACTTTGTCCGTTTGCCGCCGGGGGCTGGACTCGAGTGGTTTTATACAACTTCCCGTTAGAGGCCCGCGTGACACTCAGCGGGACGCCCCGATAGTCAGAGGTTGGGGCAGCTGTCTGGACTTGATGAGTCCCTGCTGCCCTAGACTTTTTCTTTTTAGCACTTGTGGGTGCGTAATAGGAAGAGTCCACATTAGGTATCACAGAGTCTGGATTCTCATCCAGCGAGTGATCAGAGTTAGGACCGCATGAGAGTCGGTCGAAAACTGATCGAGAGAAGCGCGGTAGAGGCGCTATGCGGCTAGCGTTAGGTGCCGTGCAGGCTATCTGCATGCGACTGTCTTCTGTTGTGGGACAAGTTCTTATGCGGTTAGGAGTCACGGCCGTGCAGGCTGTCCGCATACGGTTGGCATCTGTGGCCGCATGGGTTTTCTGCAAGCGGTTGACTCTACTAGCCGCATGAATCTCATCCATGCGGTTGGGAACTGTAGCTGCATAAGTTATGCGGCTGACAGCAGTGGCCGCATAAGTTTTCTTTGTGTGGTTGACGGTTGTGGCCGCATGGATTTTCTTTCTGCGGCTAATACCCTTCTGCGGTTCAGGTTGAGCAGAGATCCTCTTTGCCCCTGCAAGTCCAGCATCATAGTGTTTTCTTCTGCCGGACTTGGGGGCAGCAGAGGTGTCTACGATCTGAAGTGGGGCCGCAGGAGAATCTTTCTCACCGTCTTGAGCGACCGAGGGTATCCCATAGAGGGCTTGGGGAGGAGCAAATGACTTTGGCCTCCACTCTTTGCGAGCCTTCGTGGTGCGGGTGCGTTTCTGGACCGGGCTAGCGTTGCCTTCAGAGAGCATCTCTTCGAACGCCTGTTGGTCGAAGCGGACGACCATCTTCTGTTGTGTGGAGCCAAGTTTGGCTGCATCCGATTGCGTCACCAACTCCTCAACCGTGGAGAAGTTAGTCCCCAGCAGAGTCGCCATCGTGTTTGCCATTGATTGTAAAAGAACAGAACAATTATCGGAGGACTGAACTTAGACTCACAATACAAACTCGCTCGTACAAAGAAAGCCTAGGGACGAAAACCTAGGTACAGCAGACTAAGTACGATTGTTTATTTTTGATTCTGGGGGGTGACGATAGAGGCTCGGAAAAGCGACGGCCGCTCTGCCTTACTCCTTGGACGATCAGTATGCAGCCTTGGCTCGGGGAAGATCTGCTTGGCGTTGACGAAGGAAGGCTCTTCTTACTCTCCTCGGGTGGCTCTCCTGGCTTCTCTCTCTCTGTGAGTATCAAGAAGAAAGGGGGGAGCTCTCTCTGTGTAGATCTCTCTCTTCTTAGTTTTTTATTCTTTTGTTGCCGACCTCTCTCTCTCTCTTCTTTTTTTTTTGCATGGGGAGGATGCTGGCTATTTATAGGAGTGGGGTGTGATCATTAGGGTTTGCTGATGATTATCTGTTTGGAATGTCGGCGCTTTCTTCATTCTATCTGAGCCCTTGATCCTGATCATAATGAATCTCGGCCACTAATGCTGATAGCACCAAATCTCATGAGCAGTTAATGCTGACTGCTTTAAATCCTCGTGATTGATTATGCCAATATTTGATTGCTCGCCACGTGTCCTATTGGCTTGATGATAAATGATATGCCCTGATCTCGGCAATTATGATAATGGTATCAAATATTCTTGTTGGGATTCGGTTGAATCTTCA
This sequence comes from Iris pallida, assembly GCA_029216955.1. Classification (NCBI taxonomy): domain Eukaryota; kingdom Viridiplantae; phylum Streptophyta; class Magnoliopsida; order Asparagales; family Iridaceae; genus Iris; species Iris pallida. Next base: position 12,633,649 of record JANAVB010036615.1, read on the forward strand.
ATGCCACGTGTTTTAATTGAAGGTCCTGCCAGGGCCGCATAGGATGGCCAACACTTGAACCGCAGGGAGATACTCTTCATGAGCCGCATGAGTCAATGCCTCATCGAGCCGCAGGGGACGAACCCTCCATGAGCCGCATATGCATAGTTTCTGTGGACCGCCTGAGTTAATATGGTATTGAGCCGCATAGACCGGGCTAATGGGTGGACCGCATATGGCGGATTCCTGTTAATCATATTAGAGTGATTCCTCGCTGAGCCACATGAAGCTGTTCTCTACCCGAGCCGCATGAGACTTTTGCCACGTGGCAATCTAGGATTTCTGACAGATCGGGTCAGAGATTGTCTTCTTTCCCCGAGGAGTCTGTCATTATGGCAGAGCCATTATGACACTTTATGTCAGAGACGTCGCAGCCGTCGAGTCGTGTCAGAGCATTAAATGAGGCCATTACTCCCGTAGCCAGCTGTGGGGGGATCACACGTGGCGTCAATTGAGCCGCATGTTCCTGCTGAACCGCATATATCCCCGACCCGCATGAGTCTGAGGGTCTTCTTTCGGACCACATGGGGCAACTCCAGTTATGAGCCGCATAGGCTTGCTACCCAAAGCCGCATGGGCTATCTATGCTTTTATTCTAATATTTTCCATGCTTCTACAACGATCTTGTGCAACGCGAAGATGGTCTCTGACTCTCCTAACCACCTCAACTATCCGAGCAATCATCTCTGGACCAAGCATCTGTCTCTCTCCCACATCGTCCCATGCTAGTGGGGATCTACACTTCCTACCATACAGTGCCTCGAACGGAGCCATCTGGATACTGGCTTGGAAACTATTATTGTACGAAAACTCCACCAGGTGCAGGTGATCTTTCCACGAACCACCGAAGTCGAGTGTACAAGATCTCAACATATCCTCAAGAGTCTGGATCGTGCGTTCCGACTGACCATCTGTCTGCGGGTGATATGCTGAGCTGAACTGGAGGCGAGTTCCCAAGCTCTCTTGCAAGCTACGCCAAAAGTGTGACATGAATCTTGAATCTCGGTCCGAGGTGATACTGACTGGTACACCGTGGAACCTGACAATCTGTCGAAGATACATCTCTGCTAGCTGAGCTGTCGATTGACCCACTCTGAATGGGAGAAAGTGAGCCACCTTCGTGAGTCTGTCAACTACAACCCAAATAGCATCTCTACCGGCTGGGATCTTGGTAATCCAGTCACGAAATCTATGGTTACATGCTCCCACTTCCATTCTGGAATCGGCAAGGGCTGAAGAAGTCCAGCTGGCCTCTGGTATTCAGCCTTGACTTGTTGGCAAACCAAATATCGAGAGACAAACCGAACTATCTCCCTCTTCATGCCATTCCACCAAAAGTGCTGATGGATATCACGGTACATCTTCGTGCCACCGGGATGAATTAAATACTGAGAACTGTGAGCTTCCGCCATCACCTCCTGTCTGATATCTCCACTGGGTACACAAAGACGCTTACCATGACGAAGTGTACCGTCTTCATGAATGCATAATTCTGGTCGTCGTCCTGCTTCACATTCTGCTCTAAGCTGCTGAAATTTAGAATCGGAGGACTGAGCTATCTTGATCCTCTCAACTATACTGGACTGAACTTGCATGCTGGCCATCAATGCCACACTGGTAGGAAGGACAACTTCTATACCCATCTTCTGAAGATCTGCCAACAACTCTGGTTGCGCTGTCAGAAAATAAACTCCGGCCCTCCTGCTCAATGCATCTGTAACAACGTTGGCCTTCCCAGGATGATACTGCAGGTTGACGTCATAATCCACAAGCAGCTCTAGCCATCTTCTCTGACGCATATTAAGGTCCTTCTGGGTGAAAACATATTTCAGGCTCTTGTGGTCGGTGAAAATCTCCACCCTGTCTCCATACAGGTAGTGTCTCCACAACTTAAGTGCAAATACTACTGCTGCCAGCTCTAAGTCATGGGTTGGGAAATTCTTCTCATGATCACGAAGTTGACGTGATGTATAAGCTATTACCTTCCCATGCTGCATCAAAACACATCCTAAACCCTTGCCTGAAGTGTCACAGTACACTGAAAATCCTTCAGTCCCATCTGGAAGTGTGAGAACGGATGCCGTCATCAAGCCTCACTTCAGCTTCTCAAAAGATTCCTGATATTCTGCTGTCCAAGCAAACTGCACATCCTTACGGGTTAGCTGCGTCAATGGCGCTGAAATCCGAGCAAAGTCTGAAACAAATCTCCGGTAATAGCCGGCTAATCCAAGAAAACTGCGAACTTCTGCAACTGTACGGGGCACTGGCCATGTTTCAATAGCCACTATCTTCTGAGGATCCACTTCCACTCCACCCTTGGTGATGATATGACCCAAGTATGAAATGCGATCGAGCCAGAACTCGCATTTACTAAACTTGGCATACAACTGGTGTTCTCGAAGAATCTGGAGGACAACTCTGAGATGCTGCTCATGCTCCGCTTCACTCTTGCTGTAGACCAGGATATCGTCTATGAACACGATCATGAACTGATCCAAATAAGGCATGAAGATACGATTCATGAGGTCCATGAATACTGCCGGTGCAATGTGTCATGCCCCGCTCCCGTAGGAGCGATCGTCCTCGCTAAGGCGTGATGCCGCACGGGCCTAGGTTGCGCCCGTGCAAGGCCAAGTCCAGAAACGGCTGATTTGAGCTAGGCCACAGAGTCGCACAGAGTGTCCCCATTTGCAGCGGAAAGTAAACGAACACAAATTTGAAGTGAATTCAAACTCTTTATTGATTTTCAAGAAGTTTACAAGCGGCGCTAGGCCGATATTACAATTCGCTCAAGCTCTCTCTCTGAAACATAAAAGGCGTGCCAAGTGGCTTACAACATGGAATGATTCATGGCGATGTTCTGATACATTATGTCCTGTATAGGTGCTTCAGCTTCCTGCAACGTCCCAAGGCCCCGGATGTTGGCTCCGCGCCTTAACACGTTCGATGGAAGCTCCGCACCCGCCGGCGTCTCCTGCATCCTGCAAGCAGACTGTGGGGTTATCAGTACATTGTTATGCACTGGTGGGGAGGCTAGCTCGCCCACAATGCTATCATTACCAAACACGTTCCATTTATTTTTGTGCATCTCTATCATTCATTGTCTTTCTAATCTTGCCTTAGGATCGTTTTTATGGCATATTTCATAATCTATCCCGTGTTGCCAAATTCAAGTGTCGTATGGAAATACATGCACGACTTACCCATACTTACCGTTCGGCCTTCCCTGTTTAATGTAAACCAAGTTAGCCAACAATTCATATGAAATAACTTAACATAATTCGAGTGAACTTTCAATGTCAAGGGCGTGTCCCTGCCTCGGGTTCTAACACGTCGTAAGCACGTTATCTAACTCACTTGTATGAATTTCTCATTATCATTTGGGGTGTTACATCTCAAGCATATTCATAAGGCACTTCATTTAGTTAACTTAGACTACTTTGGTTTCAATGCAAGGACTTGCATGTGGATTGCCACCAGCAAAGCCCACTTAACTCTATATGCACCGGTCGCTGGCACCATAAGCCATTTTGGACATCCAAGCCGTGGTATTTCTCAACTAGCGTAGGGTGAGGACTGGCACACACCCCGTTAGTCTCTTGAAATACTCCTGCACTTACGTCCCCCGGGTGGCCGAGTCCGCAACCAGGCAGCCCGTAAGCCATATTTTTGATTCTGCCTAGGCCGGCATATCTCCCCTTTGATCATGCCGCGGAATCCCTTTTTCTTTACGGTCACAGCATTCGCCACCCCTCGCTTGTGCCGTTTGTCCACGACCATTTCGTATTAACTTGTCATAGGCTAACCCATAGCCACAATGCGTTATCGACTAGGTTGGCGTCCGTACAGCGCGGGTAACGAGCCCCGTTGTACGTGCCCGTCACACCTGTCGCTAACCATTCCTTTCCCTCTTATCTTTTATTCATTTCTTCATTTCTTTCTTTCACTTGTCCATTCGTTCATTGATTCAATTTTGCATTCATCCTTTCGTTGATTCATTCATTCACTTGTTTATTCGTTCATTCTTCATTTATACATTATGCAACTTCCCGTGCGGCAGTCGCCTTGGCGACCCATCGGTCCCATAGCCTTTCAATATTGCTAAACTCTACTTGGAGCGACTATGTTGATAGTCTTCCCGTTTCATTGTTGTAAACCATTCATTGTTTCATTGTTGAACGCATAAGGGACTTGAACGTAAGCTTGTGCCTTAGCACGAGCGGGGAGCGCGGTGCGAGAGTTCTCGTATTTTCCATGTTTCTTTCCATATTCTATACAAGCATACAAGATGGGATTAATCCCGTAGCTAGGTGCGTTGGGTCATTTATTAGCATGCGCAGTATTATCGCCTAGCGATTTCAGTGATAGTGTCCGTATTATTATGTGTCTAGGCTAAGCACAGACGGGTTCATCGGAGCCACCCACCTTAGCGATGTTCGCATCGGCCGAGCGATGCTCCGAGCACGCCTTTGAAAGTCTAAGTCTGGATTCATCTTGACGGGCAAATATAAGCCTTGCATCGATTCTTCATCCGGTCGATGCCAACTCTTCGGGTCGACGACTCGTTTGAGTCGTTGCACTTGCCGTTTGAATCGGCGTTCCGCTAGGGCGGAGCGGGTCATTACATAATACACCACTCAAAACAAGTCTCGTCCTCGAGACTTCCTGAGTGCAGGTCATCCTACCGTTCCTTAACTTCTGTCGTGTGCGTATCGTAGGCAATTCCTATCGATTGACCTTATCGCTCGATGGCATCAAACTATACTCGATACCTTTCCAAGTTCCGTATTGCATACGTTTGGTCGATTTTATTGAATAACTTTTCATTCATTTTAGAGTTGATGGCACTTATTCAATTCCAGTGTTTCTTCGATTTGGTTGCTGTTTCGACGTGTCATGGGACTGAAACGGTCGCGCGAGGTGCGTCATAATTTATCAAACTCGAGAGTCGTAGGCTAAGGCAAACTCATTCATTCGTTCATGCGCATCGCAACACCCACTTGCAGCTGCATTCGAGTTCATCACATCGCTGAGTTTGGATCGTGCACGCATTCAAGGCGTCCCCCGAATACGTACATTTCAACCAAGCTTAGCGACTAGCGAAGTCGGACAAGCTACTCGTGATAGTTTTGATTTGCCGATCGTTTTGCTAACTTCGATTTAAAACCGAACTCATGTGTGTATCACATATCGTTTATCTCAGTCCTCGAGATGATTCGATCCGCTTCTCAAGCGCTCTTGTCAATGAAATCAATACGATTTCTTCTTAGCGGAGTCGGCCAAGTCTAAGTAATTCCCGTCCGATTCGAGACCAAGTATTGCACTATCATCGAGTACGTCTTCCGACCAATGATTCAATTCGTTATTCCAACTTTACTTGCGCATCATCCATTCCTATCATTCCCATCGTTTGGGGCCATTCTCGTTGTCATTCACGCACACTCCTAATTTTCTGTCCTACTCTAAGTCTTGTTGTCCCAATTCTATCGTCCGTCCAGACGATACTCTAATATCAATCGTACAGGTTCAATCACTCGGTATAGGGTCGTCCGCCTATCCGCTAGGCTGTTTCTTTTCAAGGCTAAGTCAATGTCAGGATTGGAATCACAGTTCCCCAACAATAATGCCAACACTGACCCCAATTCTAGGGTCAAACCAAAGTCGGTAGTACGGGAGTTTTCTACCCAAGCTCGCGTTACTCAGATTTCTAAACATCGAGCACGATCACCTATTCGCATCAATGTAATCGTTGTGCATATTCGAATCCATTCAAATCACCCAATCAACATACTTCATATATCCATTCTAACCAATTCATGTATTCGATCACGAGGTCATCCAGCTCGACAATACATTACGTCCCAATCTCACGCGAGTCCGATTATCCACGGTGGTTCATGAATCACCATGCAACGCTCCCGTGGAATAATCATTCTCATCGGGGCGTAACTCTTGTTTGAGTTTAGACTAACTCATTCTCGATACGCGGATTGGACCTACTCAATCCTCAAGTTTAATCATCAAGCATGCTAAGTCATTTCCTAGTCCACCTTCGCGTCAAACCACAAGTCGAAACATACAAATTGCCACGCTAGGCTAGTTCAATCACCCCCACTGTATGAATCACCATACCAGCGCTCACGCAGAGTGATCGTCCTAATCGGTGTGACGCATGTGCGAGGCTGGAGTTGCGCTCGCATAAGACAAGAACGTCAAATTGTGGTTATCGACGAAGCAATTCCAATATTTCATTTCCATCCAAGTCAAGATCCAGTTCGATAGTCCGTTTCTCATTCGCTTAACTAGAAAATCCTCGAGCCACGTCTATCTTTTTCTTGACATATTTTTAACATCCCAAGTATAGCATCCAACGAAACAATGACATTTTGCACGATCGTCATTCGCCGAGTCAGAGTACCCCCGAGTTATCGCATATCGATCTTTGATATGCCTCAATACCATCGACGACATGCGTAACCTGACGATCTTCCTTTGCGACCAATTTCGAATCGTGCGACTGATGCTATTGCCCGAGTTGGATATTCCACAATTTTTTCGATATTCAAGATCAAGTTCGATCGCTATTCCTCAAGCTAGTTTCAAGACCGTTGTTCAAACTCAGGTCACAATTCATTTGAATCAATCCAAAATCGTACGCACGATCCTCTAAGTTTCCTCGATCAAGACGATTTATTTTCATTCATCGTTCCGAACCATCTTCTAACTCGCGTTGCCCATTGACAAGTTGTCCAGCAACATCTCGTTCGGGACTTTTGAAGTCACGACCAACTAAGCATGACACGTTCTAAGGCTTTGCACGATCGTATCGCTTGCCGAAATACTCGTACGATCCGTAACTCCTTTAGTCTCGCTCGAACAATTTCTATGACGTCCATACACCACTCAGGGTTCGAGCCAAACGATCTAGTCATCGACACTCATTCTTATTCTTCTCCGAACCTATCACATACACCACTCGGATTCAAGCCATACGATCTAGTCCTCAATCACGTTCGCATCATGTTCTAAGATATCCTTCAGATTCGTTCGACGAATCTCTAGCGTAATCGCTCACATCGCATCGACGTACTAAGTCGTTCATACAAATCCTCAAAATCCAAGCCAATCCTTTGGGTACGCCTAAGCGTTAACCCGATAGCGTTCCTATCGATAGACACTCAAAGTGTATCTCCGTTCTCAATCGAGCAATACTTGATATCGCTCGTAACTCGATTGCACCAAAAGTCGAGGTGTGCGACACGCGGCACAACATAACCAAAAGGTCGTGTGCATAGCTATCCCGTGCGGACTATATTCGAGTTCGCACGCTCACTTATTCTCGTTCGAACGATAATCGATCTCACTCGCAACTCGTTTGCACCAGAAGGTCTAGGTGCGTGATACTCGGCACAACTTAGCCAAAAGGCTGCGTGCATAACCATCTCGTTAGAACTATACTTCGGTCTTGTGTACTCGTTCGCTATTGTCAGCGTAAGGTTATTCAAGCACATCTTGCATTTTACTAACTCTTAGCATCGGTTCCTTCCAACTCTAGTACGTCGTGGTTCGGCACAAAGGCCTTCGCCTAGCGATCCCGTTCGACCGAGTACTTGTACGAGCTTTTGAAAATATTAGACTTATTGTATGGAACATCCCAAGGCACAACGAGAGAGAGCGTACACTTCATTTGTTTCAAAATCGAGCTTTCAAAACTGAGAAAATTGAAATGAAGTCCAAGGACGTAAAGCCGTGCTCTGATACCAATCTGTCACGCCCCGCTCCCGTAGGAGCGATCGTCCTCGCTAAGGCGTGATGCCGCACGGGCCTAGGTTGTGCCCGTGCAAGGCCAAGTCCAGAAACGGCCGATTTGAGCTAGGCCACAGAGTCGCACAAAGTGTCTCCATTTGCAGCAAAAAGTAAACGAACACAAATTTGAAGTGAATTCAAACTCTTTATTGATTTTCAAGAAGTTTACAAGCGGCGCTAGGTCGATATTACAATTCGCTCAAGCTCTCTCTCTGAAACATAAAAGGCGTGCCAAGTGGCTTACAACATGGAATGATTCATGGCGATGTTCCGATACATTATGTCCTGTATAGGTGCTTCAGCTTCCTGCAACGTCCCAAGGCCCCGGATGTTGGCTCCGCGCCTTAACACGTTCGATGGAAGCTCCGCACCCGCCGGCGTCTCCTGCATCTTGCAAGCAGACTGTGGGGTTATCAGTACATTGTTATGCACTGGTGGGGAGGCTAGCTCGCCCACAATGCTATCATTACCAAACACGTTCTATTTATTTTTGTGCATCTCTATCATTCATTGTCTTTCTAATCTTGCCTTAGGATCGTTTTCATGGCATATTTCATAATCTATCCCGTATTGCCAAATTCAAGTGTCGCATGGAAATACATGCACGACTTACCCATACTTACCGTCCGGCCTTCCCTGTTCAATGTAAACCAAGTTAGCCAACAATTCATATGAAATAACTTAATGTAATTCGAGTGAACTTTCAATGTCAAGGGCGTGTCCCTGCCTCGGGTTCTAGCACGTCGTAAGCACGTTATCTAACTCACTTGTATGAATTTCTCATTATCATTTGGGGTGTTACATCTCAAGCATATTCATAAGGCACTTCATTTAGTTAACTTAGACTACTTTGGTTTCAATGCAAGGACTTGCACGTGGATTGCCACCAGCAAAGCCCACTTAACTCTATATGCACCGGTCGCTGGCACCATAAGCCATTTTGGACATCCAAGCCATGGTATTTCTCAACTAGCGTAGCGTGAGGACTGGCACACACCCCGTTAGTCTCTTGAAATACTCCTGCACTTACGTCCCCCGGGTGGCCGAGTCCGCACCCAGGCAGCCCGTAAGCCATATTTTTGATTCCGCCTAGGCCGGCATATCCCCCCTTTGATCATGCCGCGGAATCCTTTTTTCTTTACGGTCACAGCATTCGCCACCCCTCGCTCGTGCCGTTTGTCCATGACCATTTCGTATTAACTTGTCATAGGCTAACCCATAGCCACAATGCGTTATCGACTAGGTTGGCGTCCGTGCAGCGCGGGTAGCGAGCCCCGTTGCACGTGCCCGTCACACCTGTCGCTAACCATTCCTTTCCCTCTTATCTTTTATTCATTTCTTCATTTCTTTCTTTCACTTGTCCATTCGTTCATTGATTCAATTTTGCATTCATCCTTTCATTGATTCATTCATTTACTTGTTTATTCGTTCATTCTTCATTTATACATTATACAACTTCCCGTGCGGGAGTCGCCTTGGCGACCCATCGGTCCCATAGCCTTTCAATGTTGCTAAACTCTACTTGGAGCGACTATGTTGATAGTCTTCCCGTTTTATTGTTGTAAACCATTCATTGTTTTATTGTTGAACGCATAAGGGACTTGAACGTAAGCTTGTGCCTTAGCACGAGCGGGGAGCGCGGTGCGAGAGTTCTCGTATTTTCCATATTTCTTTCCATATTCTATACAAGCATACAAGATGGGATTAATCCCTTAGCTAGGTGCGTTGGGTCATTTATTAGCATGCGCAGTATTATCGCCTAGCGATTTCAGTGATAGTGTCCGTATTATTATGTGTCTAGGCTAAGCACAGACGGGTTCATCGGAGCCACCCACCTTAGCGATGTTCGCATCGGCCGAGCGATGCTCCGAACATGCCTTTGAAAGTCTAAGTCTGGATTCATTTTGACGGGCAAATGTAAGTCTTGCATCGATTCTTCATCAGGTCGATGCCAACTCTTCGGGTCGATGACTCGTTTGAGTCGTTGCACTTGCCATTTGAATCGGTATTCCGCTAGGGCGGAGTGGGTCATTACACATTGGTTGCTCCAAAGGGCATAATAAGGAACTCCCAATGCCCATATCTGGATCTGAAAGCTGTTTTCGGGATGTTCTGCTCTCTGACTCTGATCTGGTGGTACCCTGATCGCAAATCAATCTTCGAGAATACTGCCGCTCCCCTGAGTTGATCAAACAGGTCATCTATCCTTGGGAGAGGATATCTGTTCTTGATTGTCACTGAGTTCAAGGTACGATAGTCAACACATAATCTGGACGTACCATCCTTCTTTTTCACAAGAAGCATCGAGGCTCCCCAAGGCGATCCACTTGCACGAATGAATCCCTTGGTCCGGAGTTCTTCAATCATCTTGTACAACACCTCCAATTCTGAAGGCGCCATCCTGTAGACTCTCTCTGACACTGGTGCTGTCCCGGGGATCAAGTCGATAGTAAACTCGATCTCCCGCTCTGGCGGTATTCCTGGAAGCTCTTCCGGGAAAACATCTAGAAATTCTTCGACTATCCGGGGTAACTGCACTGCTGTTACGGCCATCCGCAATACTGGAGGAGAAGGTTCCACTTCGCTTCGAAAAAAGGAAAACTCCGGCTCGCCTGGAATGCTAAAAATAACTCTGCCAATATGGCAGTCTATCCTAGCATACTGGTCTCTCAACCAATCCATCCCTAAGACCATATCATAATCGGCCATCGGGAATTCTATCAGCCTAACGGGAAACTCTCTACCGCTAACCACGATCCGACACGAGGAAAATACTCTATCTACCCCCACAAGACCGTTACCAGTAAGTATATTGAGCCTTACTGATAACGACTCGGGCTCCAGTCCTATCCGTGTCGCAAATTGTGCAGACATAAATGAATGCGATGCACCAGAATCAAATAACACTGAAGCGGGAAATGTGTTGACGAGAATAGTACCTGCCACTACCTCACCTGGTGCCACTCCTTCTTCCTCCATGGTCAAAGCCAACACTTGACCATGTCCTCTGGGTGCCGACCCTCTCTGCTGGAATCCTCGCTGCCTATTCTGGGCTTGCGCCTGGGCAAACTGCTGAGGCCTTTGCTGATGAAAAGCCTGGGTCTGCGTCGGCAACGGCCTCGGAGATAGAAACTGCTGCTGGACTGGTACTGGGGCTGGTCCCCTCGCTGATGAACTGGTCCCGACTGGTGATGAGTCGGTCCTGAACGGGCAGGACCCTACCTTGTGGTCTGGCGCTCCACAAAGCAAACACAATCCTCGAGCCTTGCGACACTCTGAAACAACGTGTCCAGGCTTCCCACAATAAGAGCAGCCCATGGGGGAAGACAGCTTTTGCTTCTGCTGCGGAGGGTGCATCAGGGTTGAATGCTGAACCGACGTAACCGAAGCTGTCCTTCTCGGAGCTCCAATGTTCAAAGCTCTAGCTGCCGGGGCTGGGGCTGACGACTGATTCATCTGGCCGTGAGATCGCTTTCGACCTCCGGTCCTGTCCACAATCCTTTGGGAGGTATACTCATGCCTCCTAGCTGTCCTCAATACCGCATCAAAAGTCTGATGCTCAAACTGCTCCACCGCCAGCAAAATGTCCAGGTGGAGTCCATGTTGAAATTGTTGGACTCTATCGAACTCGGTCGCCACCAAGGTGGGAGTAAATCGACTAAGCCTGGAAAACTCGGCCGCATATCCATCGACCGTCCTGTCCATCTGCTTCAAATTGGTGAACTTGGTCTGAAGATCGTACCAAGCCACCGCATCGAAGTACTTGGTCCGAAACCGCTCACGGAATACTGTCCAAGCAATAGGCGCCACCAATCCAACGGCCTGCGCCGCCCACCAGCTACGGGCTAGATCCAATAACTGCAGGCGCACCACGGCCACCTTCTCATCTTCCAGGGTCTTCGCTGCTTCCAATATCACCTCCGTGTCCTGAAGCCACGCATCAGCAGCGATAGCATCTTCGCTGCCATCGAAGAATGGAGGGTTCATGCGCTTGAAACTATTCGCTGCACTGTTCCCATGATGTCCACCTCTGCCCAGAGCATCTGCCACTGCCTGATGCAAGGCATCTCCTCGACGGTCCTGCGATGCAAGCAACTCCCTGATAAGTCCAACCAAGGCTCCATCATCCTGCCTCGCGGGCTGGGCTGACTGCACTGGGGGTTCTGGGTCTCTAGAAGGCATGGCCCGGGAGGCTGCTCCTGAGTGCTGGGCCTGGTCTTCTTGTTGCTGCTGGTCCACGGGAAGCGCTTCGCCTTGCTGATCAGCAGGTCCAGGAACAATGCCGCTGAAGAAGACGACATAGAAAACAATAAGGAAGGACCAAGACAGATCAACGATACAAGCATGTATTCAGGTCGAGAATCTCAGGGATTAGAAAAGTCGGGCAGAGATCAAGGACGAGTGTTGATTGAGACATCTATTCGGTAAACCTCCACATATCTTGATTTATAATACCTGCATGGGCCACCACTTAAACCATGTAACGCCCCAGAACCAGAATACTGGAGAGCGGGGGCATACATAGCCAGCTACGTATAATGAAATAAAATCCATCCCACTATACGGTCACGACTGTCTAGATATATGAGGGTTTAACTACAATCCATCAGTCTCCTATGGTCAATAACAAGCCTAATTGTCTCAATCTCTAGCAAGCGAGTAAAGTTACAAGATGTAAGATCACCAAATATACAATAATAAGGCATCCCAAATATTACATATCCAGCTGATCATGAAGCTAGTCGTTACAAAATGCGAGGACTAACAAGAGTTTAGTTATACATGATCAACCCTAGGATCTGTCAATCATGCTACAGCCGGTAGGCAGACAATAATAAGGTATACAATACGAGCTAACAGGTGCTCGTCGGCTAAACGTCTCAAAATAAAAATTTTACAATAGAGTGGGAGAGCAAAAATAAACCCACTCATTGCCCTGGTCACGCCTGATGATCACCATCGGGCTGGAAGGTCGGTAGATCCTCTGAGGTAGCTCCGAAATCTGGCCACACAAAACCAGCTGGGTCAGATCCCAGAAAGAGCAAGTGCCACAAAGGAGGCTTCACTTAAGAACTAAAACCAGCACATCAGAAAATGATATTTAAAGCAATTAAAGAACTTGAAGTAAAAGAATAACAACCATCAAAATGGAGCACGAGGGAACCATTCAAGTAGCCGGGTCACAACCCTTAAACCAAACAAGGACCGGGGTTGTAACCCTTCACTTGAATAGAACTCCGTCTCCAACTCTTGTTGATAAGGTAAAACTTTACAAGCATGACGTGAGGTGCAATAATACAATAAACGAAGAGAGGACTTAGAACTGCTCCGGGAGCCCGGTTACAACCCTTAAACCAAACAAGGACCGGGGTTGTAACCCTTCGCCTGAACCGAACTTAGCCTCTGATCGTCATTGTTAAGAGTGACAATCATGCGATCAAGCTTGCAATAATCGAGCACTAAAAACCATACCATACAATCGATCCCGGCCAATCAGTGACTACGGCTTTCTACATTAGCTAACTAAATTGCCACAACATGCAGTGAGATATTCCTCCAGCCACAAGCCCTGCAGCTAATCCAGGTTATCCAGGCGACTTGGGTTCGTTAAACAGTGCATCGTTCTTTTCCACATATCAGTGAATTTGGACTTAACCATTTATAGTGGGTACCCCTGACCGTGGTACTCAGGGATCCCTGTCCTAAACATGATACAAACATTACCGGTTCAATTGTACAAACACAATCACCCACGGTGTCCAGGCCATCCAATCTTGTCATGTCATGTTCATCGTCGGGAGTGCGCCGCGTCGGGCCACTATCATGTCATGTCAAAAGTGCACCACAACGGATCACCATCGTGTCAGGGAACAATTAAATTAGCACAAGTGCACATTTATTAATTAAATATTAAAAGGGACAAGGGCTGTGGGGGACCCATGCGGCTCGGGAAATTTCCATGCGGCCCGCAGTCACCTGGCCACATGCGATTGAGCAAAATATATAGGCACAATAAATATAAGCATGCATGCTTGCAGGCAGTTAAATATATTAATTACATTAAATACCACATATAAATAGGTATTATATTTATATATTGATATATATTAAAAGTATGCTAGCATGCTTTGGTATATGAATTTATATGCATGCGGCTGACTTTCTTCCCCTGCAAGATAATATTAAAAATCACGGTAAAAGCAAGCCATGCGGCTCCCTATTGCTCCCATATGCGGCTGAATGGGTTAGAGAATGAATAAAATATGTTCTATTGCTCCCTTTAGAGAATGCATTTAAAATATTATAATAAATGCATACATTTAGAGGATACAATAAAATAAAATATTGTATTAGATGCATATGCGGCCTGTTAAGTTATCATATGCGGCTAAATTATTGCCTTATGCGGCTCTCTACTAGCCATATGCGGCTATGCATGGAACTCCAAGCAATGACACGTGTTAGTGCATTGCAATAAGGCATAAATTGCCATGCACGTGGATGCTTGGAAACATTAAATGCTAATGCTTGGTAGTCCAAGCAAGTAACAAATGCTTGTAAGCTTTAATTAGTAATGCTTGCTGCTTGATATTACAAGCTAATGCTTGGAAAGCATTAAATGCTTGGAAGCATTAAATGCTTGGAAGCATTATTGTGGGTTATAATACAAAGGTGCTTTTGTTATGGGTTATAATGCAAAGTGCTTTTTAAAGAATGCTTCACAATGCTTTTCCTGGAGTGTATGCGGCTAACTCATTTAATAATGCAAAAATTCATGCATTGCATTTGTCACGTCCCAGAACCAGAATACTGGAGAGCGGGAGAATGACTCAGCCAGCTACGTATTACGGGTAGATGAATACCGTATAATACGATCAATGCTGTCTAAAAGACAAGGGTGCATACTATATGAAAGTCTCGCTATGGTCACTTCACATCTATTGTCTCAATCATTCGAACAAGGAAACAGAAATAGAGAACATGTAAGATAAAGCAGTAAGGCGTCCCAAACGCTCAGTCAAAATGTTCTCGAGATCTGGCTTTACAAAACATAGCCAGATGATATAGCAAGTATACACAATTGTTATCAGCTGCAGTCTGACTTAATTACAATTATGTAAAAGTAAGTACAAGATAATCCGACTAACATGTCGGTAACAAAACGAGTGGTGATGTTAGGGAACCCACTCGAGTCCTCCTGCGATCATTCCTCTAGTATTGACCATCTTGGAGGTAGAAGTAAGCTAAGTCCTCGGGAACCGGCTCTAAATCTGGCCATACAAAACCAGAGAGGTTAGACCTCTAATAGCAAGTACCACAAGGAAGCACGATATGAGACATTAAACCAGTAAATAAGAGAATATAATAATAGACCTCTGCTTGCTACTGGGATTCACATAACATCACGACACTTCGAACCAACCTTCCAACCAAACAAGGACAGAAGTTGGCCCGTCATGTCCTGATGTTCTGATCATCTCAGTTAGGTAACAGAGTAGGTACAGTACACAAATAAATCAACTTAAACGGCCATCCAACTCCTACGGCTTACTACTGTGAGTCCCAAGTTATCCTGGAATTATGCAATAAAAATTTCTCAATTCTTACTATGGGCAAGCAAGGCTAGTCTATCCAATCAATCAATTGTGCCAATCATGAATTAGACGAGTCCCAGCGGGACGTCCGTCATCAATATACAATATACAATAATATAAGCAGATACCGCTCCCTGCCCGTGTGGCAGATTTGTAGTATCTGTGAGAACCAGCCGGCCTGTCGGGCACTAATAGTCCCAAGAGGGCTGCCATATAAGAACTCGAAAATCCATACTCTCCATGCAATCATTATTTTATTTAACTTAGTAGCTTCTATGTTAGGTGAAATTCCATGCCGTGGATCATGGTCATTCAGAATGAGTACTTCCGTACAAAGTACGATATGCCCAACTCTACAACGATACCCGTGCGGTTAGGTTGTAGGTCTTACATAGCGTAATGCAACAATCCAACTAACCACGGAACAATCATGCCTTGACCATAAAGTACACATGCTTCTTTTATAGTAAAATAAATAAATAAATAAATTGAAGTCTGTATGTGTGCCTGTATGTCAATATTCGGGAATCGGCCAATCGATTATAGTAGTTCATACTTAATATGAACGTGTCTTATTCCATTTAATTCAATAAGACGACTAGCCAGTCTCTTAGTTCCATCTAGGAACGCATGATCAATAATAAATCAAGATAACAATCAATGTTAATTAATGCCACATTCGGGAAATAAAAATTGGGGAATAAATAATGATTGGGAAATAAATAATCTCATGCGCTGTGGAAAATGATTGGGAAATAAATAATCTCATGCGCCTGGGGAATGATTGGGAAATAAATAATCTCATGCGCTGTGGAAAAGGTTGAGAAATAAATAATATCATGCGCCTGGGGAATGATTGGGAAATAAATAATCTCATGCGCTGTGGGAAAGGTTGGGAAATAAATAATATCATGCGCCTGAGGGAAATGATTAGGAAATAAATAATCTCATGCGCTGTGGGAAATGATTGGAAAATAAATAATATCATGCGCCTGAGGGAAATGATTGGAAAATAAATAATGATTGGAAAATAAATAATCTCATGCGCTGTGGGAAATGATTGGGAAATAAATAATCTCATGCACCTGGGGAATGATTGGGAAATAAATAATAATTGGGAAATAAATAATCTCATGCGCTGTGGAAAATGATTGGGAAATAAATAATCTCATACGCCTGGGGAATGATTGGGAAATAAATAATAATTAGGAAATAAATAATCTCATGCGCTGTGGGAAATGATTGGGAAATAAATAATCTCATGCGCCTGGGGAATGATTGGGAAATAAATAATATCATGCGCCTGAGAAAAATGATTGGGAAATAAATAATCTCATGCGCTGAGGAATGAGATTGGGAAATAAATAATCTCATGTGCCTGAGGAATGAGATTGGGAAATAAATAATCCATGCGCTGAGGAATGAGATTGGAAAATAAATAATCCATGCGCTGAGGAATGAGATTGAAAAATAAATAATCCATGCGCTGAGGAATGAGATTTGAAAATAAATAATCCATGCGCTGAGGAATGAGATTGGAAAATAAATCTCAGCGTTGCCGGGACTTCATGGCACATGGCCTCCCGGGCGCATGGGGTTCCCGGCACATGGGGTTCATCGTCCCCAAACAGCAAGTTCAGCCATAAAAGTCCTAAAAACTTGCTATGGCCATAACTTCCTCATCCGAAGTCGAAATCAAGCGAAACAAAAGCCAAAACTGAATGAAATTGAATTCTCTACAACATAGAACTATTTGTTTTCGAAAATAACCAAGTTTTAGAGATCAAAACCAAGAAAAACCGAAAATGTATCAAACTTAGATCTACAACAAATAAGCCATAGAAATTGAAAATGCTAAGTACTAAAGAGACTTAGAATCAAATAGGAAAGATGATGGAACAATAAAAATAGGGATCCATCAAGAAGCAAGTTGGCACTTGCCTTGCTCTCTTAGGTTGGTGGAAGAGTTATGAGGAAGAAGAAGGAAAATGAGAAGAAGTAATGAAGAGAGAGAAAGGGTTTGGGGCTTTAAATGAAGGAGTGGTGGTAGGTGGGGGTTTATTTCGGTTCATGATGAACCAACATAATTAAACCAATCTGAGCCGAATCCATAGCAAAGCTAAAGCAGAGTATAAAAGCAGAAAGTAAAGTACAGAAATAAAATTGCAGGAAATTAATTAACAAAAAAAAATTAAAGGAATTTAAATACAGAACAATACATGATAAATATTAAATGAATATATTCCAGCAGTACTTGTATTTAGAATACGTATTCTGGGAACGGGAAGTGACATCTCTACCCTCCTTAGAAAAAATTCCGTCCTCGGAATTTCAGATCCAAGCATGATAGAAATATCGAAGCTAAACTAATCTAAGTATAAACAATTGAGTAAGCAATCATTCTACAATGATAATAACAAGTAACATATCTATGTTGAACATTCTACGATAGCAAGCAATTCTACTTATAAGGTGACAAGCATGAGGAGTTAAGACAATCAAGGTATACAGAAGGAAATATACCTTGTGAGTCAAACAGGTGCGGATACCGTGATCGGATATCATCCTCACGTTCCCACGTTGACTCTCCTAAAGAGTGATGACCCCAAGCAACCCGGACAATGTTAATTGTTTGGTTCTTGAGTACCTTCTCTCTTCGGTCCAAAATAGACACAGGCTGTTCCTCGTAAGACAGGTTGGTACCAACAACCAGCTCAGAGTGATCAAGGATATGGCTTAAGTCCGATACATACCTTCGCAACTGAGATACATGAAATACGTCATGCACCTCTCGTAACGAAGGTGGAAGGGATAAACGATAAGCAACATCGCCTATCCTATCAAGAATAACAAATGGGCCCACGTACCGCGGACTCAACTTCCCACGAACGCCAAATCTAATGACCCCACGGGTAGGTGAGATCCGTAAGAACACGTGGTCCCCAACAGAAAACTCTAGCGGCCTACGATGCTGGTCCGCCCAATGTCGATGTCGATCCTGCGCAACTCGAAGTCGCTCTCTAATTCCTTTAATCACTTCCACTGTCTGAACAATCATTTCCGGGCCTAACATCTTCCTCTCCCCGATATTATCCCATGCTAGTGGCGACCTACACTTCTTACCATATAGTGCTTCAAATGGCGCCATCTGGATACTGGCTTGATAACTGTTGTTATAAGAAAACTCAACTAAGTGCAGGTGGCTCTCCCAAGATCCCCCAAAATCTAGGGTACAAGCTCGCAATATATCTTCCAAAGTCTGAATTGTCCTTTCTGATTGCCCGTCCGTCTGTGGATGGTAAGCCGTACTAAATCTTAACTTGGTGCCCAGACTATGATGTAAGCTCTTCCAGAAATATGATGTGAAATGGGTATCTCGGTCTGACACAATGCTGACAGGGACTCCATGCTGCCTGACTATCTGTTGCATGTACAACTCTGCCAACTTTTCTGTAGATTGCCCTACTCTGAAAGGAAGAAAGTGTGCCATCTTTATAAGCCGATCTACTATCACCCAAATAGCATCTTTACCACTTGGTGATCTCGGTAAACCGGTCACAAAGTCTATTGTGATGTGTTCCCACTTCCATTCTGGGATAGGAAGCGGTTGCAATAACCCAGCTGGCCTCTGTTGTTCTGCCTTCACTTGCTGACATACCAAGCAACGAGAAACGAATCTAGCTATCTTCCTCTTCATCCCGTTCCACCAGAAGTGCTGCTTGATATCTTGGTACATCTTGGTCCCTCCAAGGTGAATAGAATACTGAGAACTGTGAGCTTCTGTCATAACCTCCTGTCTGATATCTCCACTAGGCACACATAGACGTGATCCAAACCTAAGTGTACTATCTTCATGAATTCTCATCTCCTTCCTGAGTTCTGACTCACATTCTGCCCTAAGCTTCTGAATCCTTGGGTCCTGTGCCTGAGCTGCCTTGATCCTGTCTACTAAGTCGGATTGAACTTACAGACTTGTTAGAACTCCTACATCACTAGGAAGTATAACTTCGATGCCCATCTCCTGAAGGTCTTCTAAGATATGTCTCTGTGTTGTCAACATGAATGCGTCGCCTCTTCTGCTGAGAGCGTCTGCTACCACATTAGCCTTGCCTGGATGATACAGAAGCTCAACGTCGTAATCCTTGATCAGCTCTAACCATCTTCTCTGCCTCATGTTCAGCTCCTTCTGAGTAAAGATGTACTTTAGACTTTTGTGGTCCGTATACATGTCCACTCGATCACCATATAAGTAATGCCTCCATAGCTTCAAAGCAAATACTACTGCTGCCAACTCCAAGTCATGAGTTGGGTAATTCTTCTCGTGGTCTCGAAGTTGCCTAGATACGTATGCTATCACCTTCCCATGCTGCATGAGGACACATCCAAGTCCTTTACCTGACGCATCACAATAAACGGTAAAACCTCCGGGTCCAACTGGCAATATAAGAATAGGCGCTGATATCAACTTCTGCTTCAGATTCTCAAATGATGCCTGGCATTCTGCCGACCAGACGAATGGTACATCCTTCCGTGTCAATCGGATCATGGGTACTGAAAGTCTCGCAAAGTCTGATACAAACCTTCTGTAATATCCTGCCAATCCCAAGAAACTCCGCACATCTGCTACGGTCTTGGGTACTGGCCAACTTTCTACTGCTTCTACCTTCTTGGGATCCACTGCTACTCCAGCTCCTGATATGATATGACCCAAAAATGAAATATGATCCGACCAAAACTCACATTTGCTGAGCTTGGCATACAACTGGTTCTCTCTCAGAACCTGTAACACCTTCCGGAGGTGATCTTCATGCTCCTCTTCACTGGCAGAATATACAAGAATGTCGTCGAGAAACACAACGACAAATTGATCCAGGTACGGCATAAAGATGCGATTCATTAAATCCATAAAGATTGCTGGAGCATTGGTCAAACCAAACGACATTACTAAGAATTCATAATGCCCATACTTCGACCTAAATGCTGTCTTGGGAATGTCTTCCTTCCGAACCCTCACTTGATGATACCCTGAACGAAGATCTATCTTGGAGAAAACTCTAGCTTTGCTCAACTGATCAAATAAGTCATCGATCCTGGGTAGTGGGTACTTGTTCTTCATTGTTGCTGCGTTAAGCTTCCTGTAATCAATGCACAATCTGGATGACCCATCCTTTTTCCCCACAAGTACCACTGGTGCTGCCCATGGTGACACGCTAGCTTGGATGAACTTCTTCTCCTTCAGTTCCTCTATGTGCTGATATACCTTGGCTTGCTCTGAATCCGTCATTCTGTAAACTTGATCTGATATCGGTTTAGTTCCAGGTGCCAATTCTATGCTGAACTCAATATCTCTAACTGGTGGCAGACCTGGAAGTTCTTCAGAAAATACGTCTAGAAACTCTTCAACTACCTTCGGGACTTGAACTTCTTCCATTGCCGTTATTACTCCCTGCTCTTGCTGAGTTGTCTCTGATCTGACTAAGGTGAATCTCTTCATGCCTGGAATATCAAAAGATACACTCCCTCTACGACAATCTATCGTCGCATGACTTGTCTTTCAGCCAGTCCATGCCTAAGATAACGTCGAAATTTCCAACAGGAAATTCTATCAACCGGGCGGGTAAGGAATGCCCACAAACTACAACGCTACATGCTAGAATAACTCGACTAACTCCTACGAGCCCATTACCAGTGAGTATATTCAACCTCCCTGGCAATGCCTCGAACTCCATTCCTAGTTGTGTCGCAAATCGTGCAGATATAAATGAATGGGATGCTCTCGAATCAAATAATGCTACTGCGAGATATGAGGCGACGAGAATGTTACCTGCCACAACATCTCCCGATGCCAATGCCTCTTCCAAGGACAAAGTGAATGCTTGCTCTCGACCTCCTTGCCGATTTCTATGCTGCGGCCTAGCCTGATGCTGTTGCTGGCCCCTTCCTTGATGATGCTGGGGTGGTCTATGCTGGTGTTGCTGTATCGGCGGTCTCTGCTGCCGAAACATCTGAGCCTGCGGTACTAATGGACGCTGTGCCAACGGCCTTACTGCCACTGCTGGTCCTCGATACTGGCCTGTCCCTGGTGCTGGCAGAGCAAGAAACTGCTGCCCTGGTCCTCCTGCCCTCGAATTCATGGGACATGTGGTAACCCGATGATCTGGATTTCCACATATCAGACACAGTCCATTCAATGTCCGACACACCTCTCTAGTGTGTTCCATCTTCCCACATTAAGTGCAGCCCGCCGGGGGTTGCTGGTTCTTCCTCTGTTGCTGTTGTTGTTGCCTGGGTGGTGGTGCTGGTCCTCGTATCGCCACATCGTGGATACGAATGCCAGTGGATAGTGCTGTTGTTCGGGGCGCCGCTTCCCCTCCTCCTTCAATCTGACTATGGGATCTCTTCTGACCCCAGTCCTCACCGCAAGCCTCTGAATAGTGATCTCATGCCTTCGAGTTGCCGTTAATACTTCGTCAAAAGTCTGGTAATTGTGCCCCTCTATCAATTGCAAGAGTTCAAGGTGAAACCCTTGCTGAAACCTCATGGCCCTCTGGCGCTCTGTTGCTACCATCTCTGGGGCGAACCTACTCAATCTGCAGAACTCCGCTGCATAAGCATCTACAGTCTTGCCGGCCTGCCTGAGGTTGATAAACTTCTGTTGTAGCTCAAACTGTGCCACAACCCCATAGTACTTGGTCTTGAATCTTGCTGTGAAATCGTCCCAAGCCACAGGACGCCTGATGCCCACTTTCTCTGATTCCCACCAATCACGTGCGAGATCCTGAAGTAACAACTTCACTAGATCCACACGTTCTTCTGCCGGCACCTTCGCTGCTGTCAGAATAGCCTCCATATCTTTAAGCCATACATCTGCTGAGATGGCATCCTCCGTGCCCTCGAAACGGCGGGGATTGTACTTACAAAACCTGACTGATGCTCCTGAATCAGTCCTCACTCCTCTTTCCAATCCCGTCTGCAATCCTTGGTTAAGCAATACATTCTGCTCTTGTAGCTGAGTGTGCATGCGCTGCTGGACCAACATCTGATGTTGCTGAGTAGCCATCATTCCTCTCATGATCTCCAGAAGGGCTGGTGTGTCCACTTGGGTAGGTGGAACTGTTGGTGGTGGTGGAACATCCGGATACTGCGATCCAGCTGCTGTTTCCACTATCACTTCTTCCTGGGCAGCCTCCTGAGGCGAGACTGGCCCTTGTTGCTGACCAACAGGGTCAGGTTGTCCATGTTGCTCCTGCTGTTGTCCAGCTCTGACCGATGCGGACGAAGTGCCCCTAAGAAAAGGAACAAGAGAACAATCAAACAACCGGACATGAAGGATCAATGAAGTTAAAGGATACCGGAATGTCAAGCAAGGGTTGAGAATAATGAATCATGAGATCAAGGGGGAACACGTGTGATTGAGACATCCTATAAATCAAAACACCCCACAAGTTTGAAATCAGACCTGCATGGGCCACCACTAAAACCTTGTCACGCCCCAGAACCAGAATACTGGAGAGCGGGAGAATGACTCAGCCAGCTACGTATTACGGGTAGATGAATACCGTATAATACGATCAATGCTGTCTAAAAGACAAGGGGGTGCATACTACATGAAAGTCTCGCTATGGTCACTTCACATCTATTGTCTCAATCATTCGAACAAGGAAACAGAAATAGAGAACATGTAAGATAAAGCAGTAAGACGTCCCAAACGCTCAGTCAAAATGTTCTCGAGATCTGGCTTTACAAAACATAGCCAGATGATATAGCAAGTATACACAATTGTTATCAGCTGCAGTCTGACTTAATTACAATTATGTAAAAGTAAGTACAAGACAATCCGACTAACATGTCGGTGCCAAACGGCTAAGTATAAAGTAAATAACAAAACGAGTGGTGAAGTTAGGGAACCCACTCGAGTCCTCCTGCGATCATTCCTCTAGTATTGACCATCTTGGAGGTAGAAGTAAGCTGAGTCCTCGGGAACCGGCTCTAAATCTGGCCATGCAAAACCAGAGAGGTTAGACCTCTAATAGCAAGTACCGCAAGGAAGCACGATATGAGACATTAAACCAGTAAATAAGAGAATATAATAATAGACCTCTGCTTGCTACTGGGATTCACATAACATCATGACACTTCGAACCAACCTCCCAACCAAACAAGGACAGAAGTTGGCCCGTCATGTCCTAATGTTCTGATCATCTCAGTTAGGTAACAGAGTAGGTACAGTACACAAACAAATCAACTTAAACGACCATCCAACTCCTACGGCTTACTACTGTGAGTCCCAAGTTATCCTGAAATTATGCAATAAAGATTTCTCAGTTCTTACTATGGGCAAGCAAGGCTAGTCTATCCAATCAATCAATTGCGCCAATCATGAATTAGACGAGTCCCAGCGGGACGCCCGTCATCAATATACAATATACAATAATATAAGCAGATATCGCTCCCTGCCCGTGTGGCAGATTTGTAGTATCTGTGGGAACCAGCCGGCCTGTCGGGCACTAATAGTCCCAAGAGGGCTGCCATGTAAGAACTCGAAAATCCATACTCTCCATGCAATCATTATTTTATTTAACTTAGTAGCTTCTATGTTAGGTAAAATTCCATGCCGTGGATCATGGTCATTCAGAATGAGTACTTCCGTACAAAGTACGATATGCCCAACTCTACAACGATACCCGTGCGGTTAGGTTGTAGGTCTTACATAGCGTAATGCAACAATCCAACTAACCACGGAACAATCATGCCTTGACCATAAAGTACACATGCTTCTTTTATAGTAAAATAAATAAATAAATAAATTGAAGTCTGCATGTGTGCCTGTATGTCAATATTCGGGAATCGGCCAATCGATTATAGTAGTTCATACTTAATATGAACGTGTCTTATTCCATTTAATTCAATAAGACGACTAGCCAGTCTCTTAGTTCCATCTAGGAACGCATGATCAATAATAAATCAAGATAACAATCAATGTTAATTAATGCCACATTCGAGAAATAAAAATTGGGGAATAAATAATGATTGGGAAATAAATAATCTCATGCGCTGTGGGAAATGATTGGAAAATAAATAATCTCATGCGCCTGGGGAATGATTGGAAAATAAATAATCTCATGCGCTGTGGGAAATGTTGGGAAATAAATAATATCATGCGCCTGGGGAATGATTGGGAAATAAATAATCTCATGCGCTGTGGAAAAGGTTGGGAAATAAATAATATCATGCGCCTGAGGGAAATGATTGGGAAATAAATAATGATTGGAAAATAAATAATCTCATGCGCTGTGGGAAATGATTAGAAAATAAATAATATCATGCGCCTGAGGGAAATGATTGGAAAATAAATAATGATTGGGAAATAAATAATCTCATGCGCTGTGGGAAATGATTGGGAAATAAATAATCTCATGCGCCTGGGGAATGATTGGGAAATAAATAATAATTAGGAAATAAATAATCTCATGCGCTGTGGGAAATGATTGGGAAATAAATAATCTCATGCGCCTGGGAAATGATTGGGAAATAAATAATAATTGGGAAATAAATAATCTCATGCGCTGTGGAAAATGATTGGGAAATAAATAATCTCATGCGCCTGGGGAATGATTGGGAAATAAATAATATCATGCGCCTGAGTAAAATGATTGGGAAATAAATAATCTCATGCGCTGAGGAATGAGATTGGGAAATAAATAATCTCATGCGCCTGAGGAATGAGATTGGGAAATAAATAATTTCATGCGCCTGAGGAATGAGATTGGGAAATAAATAATCCATGCGCTGAGGAATGAGATTGGGAAATAAATAATCCATGCGCTGAGGAATGAGATTGGAAAATAAATAATCCATGCGCTGAGGAATGAGATTGGGAAATAAATAATCCATGCGCTGAGGAATGAGATTGGGAAATAAATCTCAGCGTTGCCGGGACTTCATGGCAGATGGCCTCCCGGGCGCATGGAGTTCCCGGCGCATGGGGTTCATCGTCCCCAAACAGCAAGTTCAGCCATAAAAGTCCTAAAAACTTGCTATGGCCATAACTTCCTCATCCGAAGTCGAAATCAAGCGAAACAAAAGCCAAAACTGAATAAAATTGAATTCTCTACAACATAGAACTATTAGTTTTCAAAAATAACCAAGTTTTAGAGATCAAAACCAAGAAAAACCAAAAATGTATCAAACTTAGATCTACAACAAATAAGCCATGGAAATTGAAAATGCTAAGTACTAAAGAGACTTAGAATCAAATAGGGAAGATGATGGAACAATAAAAATAGGGATCCATCAAGAAGCAAGTTGGCACTTGCCTTGCTCTCTTAGGTTGGTGGGAGAGTTATGAGGAAGAAGAAGGGAAATGAGAAGAAGTAATGAAGAGAGAGAAAGGGTTGGTTTGGGGCTTTAAATGAAGGAGTGGTGGTAGGTGGGGGTTTATTTCGGTTCATGATGAACCAACATAATTAAACCAATCTGAGCCGAACCCATAGCAAAGCTAAAGCAGAGTATAAAAGCAGAAAGTAAAGTGCAGAAATAAAATTGCAGGAAATTAATTAACAAAAAAAAATTAAAGGAATTTAAATAAAGAACAATACATGATAAATATTAAATGAATACATTCCAGCAGTACTTGTATTTAGAATACGTATTCTGGGAACGGGAAGTGACAACATTCTTAGAATGCCATGCGGCTACAATGCACTAAAATGCATTAATGCATTCTCTGGATGTACTCCAAAAAGGCTTATGCGGCTGGGTTTCCTAAGGAAAGCAAAAAGGACGGCATTAAAATAATGCCATTAAGAATGCATTCCATGAATGCATTAAATATATTCTAATGAGTCATGCGGCTGACTACTGTGCATGTGCATTGCAAGCAAGCTTGCCAGCACATGTTTTTAAATAATGCACATGCGGCTCACAGTTGCATGCAGCCAAGTGCTGAAAATGTCCATGCGGCTCAGCAATTTCTCGTAGGTCAAATTGGACCTAACAAACTTCTCTGCAATCATGGGATTATCAACTTAGCAAAATATGCAAGTTTGATGGATCAAAATCCTGGAAACTAAAAATACCACAAAACTAGATTTACAAGAATTTAACTATGGAAATGAAAAATGCCAAGTACTAAAGTTGTTTAGAAACACATGAGGAAGATATTGGAACAATAAAAATGAACTTCCTCCATGAAGTAAGGTGCACTTGCCTAAGCTCTCCCACTCTCTCTATCCCTCTCTGGTGGTTGAAGAAGTAATGGTGGAGAAGAAGAAGTAATGAAGAGAGAGAAATGTTAGTAGGATATTTAATGAAAGTGGATGGTGGTAGGTGGGATTATTTAATGAAAGTGGTGGTAGGTGGGAGTGGTTCACATAAAACCGAACCATGCAAACCAAGCCGAACCAAGTCAAGTTGGGCCGAACCAACCAAGAAAACATGCAATATGGGTCTAAATACGTACACGTATACCGAGATACGTAATATAAATAATGGTCATTACACGTACAATCGTCACTTTTGTGCGTCAGTTCATGTCGGTTTTCACTTTCTGCAGTAATTATCTTAAAATGGATATGAATTACTATCTGCAGAACCGTTTGTGGATATACAATCGGCATCCTGAAAAATTATTATCTGTGTCAATCTTTGCAGAATTATCTTAAAATGGATATGAATTACTATCTGCGGAATCGTTTGTGTATGTATAATCGTCATCCTGATGACATGTGCGGTGTGCGGGATGAATTTATACAGGGTGTGCAACAGTTCCTGCAGTTTGCCAAGACGTTCCCTCAGTTCATGGACCGTACAAAAATTAAGTGTCCATGTATGAGATGTCGCAACTTAAAATATCATTCGGAAGTGGATGTGACATATCATTTGTATTCGAGGGGTTTCATGCCAAATTATTATCAGTGGACCGCACACGGAGAACTTGTGCCTTTAGCCTCCGAGCCGGTGCCTTATGTGGAGCCTTATGTAGATGTCCACGAGCATACTGATTACGACCAAGGGTGGACGAATATGGTTTTCGATGCTGCGGGGCCTAGTTTCGACCCGAACAATCAATATGCAGCTGAGGAGGTACCGAATGCCAATGCTGTAAAGTTTATAGAGTTGCTGGAGAATACAAGGACTCCTTTATATCCTGGTTGTGATGACCATTCGCCGTTGGAGGTGATTACAAGATTGTTGAGCATAAAATCAGATTTTAACATGTCTCAAGAATGCTACAACCGAATCCTGGAGTTAATTAAAGATATATTGCCGGAGGGTGGCAAGTTACCTAAAGACTTCTATCGATCCAAGAGAATGGTGAGATCGCTCTGGATGGGGTATGAAAAAATTGATGCATGTCGCAACGGATGCATGTTGTACTATAAGGACGACAAGGATGAAGACGCCTGCAGATTTTATGGTGCCGATCGCTTTAAGGCAACTAGTACAACAAGGACTTCTGGTGCACGCAAGCCAACAGATTTGATGCACTATTTGCCTTTGACGTCGCGGTTGCAGAGGTTGTTTATGGCTAAGGAGACAACTGATAATATGAGTTGGCACAAGTGGGAACAAATAGATGGAGTACTGGATCATCCATCCGACGGGGAAGCATGGAAGCACTTTGATCGAGTGTATCCCGATTTTGCTTCGGAGCCGCGTAATGTTAGATTGGGGCTTTCCTCCGACGGTTTTACCCCATTTGGACTTTCGGGCTCACAATATTCTTGTTGGCCAGTGATTGTTACTCCGTACAACTTGCCGCCTTGGATGTGTATGAAGACTCCTTACATGTTCCTAACTGTTATTATTCCAGGTCTGAAGAACCCAAAGAGGAACATCGATGTGTACTTACAGCCCTTGGTAGATGAGCTGAATCAGTTGTGGAAAGTAGGTGCAACCACATATGATGTTTCCAGAAAGCAGAACTTTCAGATGAGGGCCGCACTAATGTGGACCATCAATAATTTCGCCTATGGAATGTTATCGGGTTGGAGCACCCATGGTCGTCTCGCATGTCCGTATTGCATGGATCGCACTAAGGCTTTCCGTTTGAAATACGGAGGAAAACCGTGCTTCTTTGATTGTCATCGACAGTTCCTGCCAAAGGATCATCCGTACCGGAGGAACAGGAATGCTTTTCGTGCTGGCGTGGTAGAGAAGTCCAGTCCACCGCCACGGTGGTCCGGGGACACGATATGGGAAGAAGTTAAAGAATTGTCAAGTGCTATTGAAGAGCCTACAGCAGGGTACAAGTGTGATGGATTTGGTCGCACTCACAACTGGACGAAGAGGAGTATATTCTGGGACCTACCATATTGGAGTGACCATCTACTCAGACATAACCTGGATGTCATGCATATCGAGAAGAATGTATTTGACAATATAATAAATACTGTGATGGACGTAAAGGGGAAGACGAAAGACAATCCCAAGGCCAGGTTGGACTTAGAAGAAATATGCAGACGTCCAGAGTTGTATTTGATAAAGGAAGGCAGTGGAAAGTATAAGCAGCCCAGGGCCATTTTCTCACTGGACAAGGAGGACAAAGGTAAACTTTGTAGGTGGATCCAGGACCTAAAATTTCCAGACGGGTACGTATCGAATTTGAGAAGATGTGTTGACCCGAAGGAGAACAAACTACAGGGTATGAAGAGCCACGACTGTCACATTTTTATGGAGAGGTTAATCCCGATTGCATTTCGGGAATTCTTACCTCATGTCGTTTGGGATCTACTGACAGAGCTTAGCATATTCTTCAGAGATCTTTGTTCTACTAAGTTGCTCGTCGATCGGCTTGAAAAGCAGGAGAAGGACATTGCAGTAACATTGTGTAAGCTTGAGAGGGTGTTCCCTCCTGGATTCTTCGACTCTATGGAGAATTTGCCAATTCATCTTTCATATGAGGCACGTGTTGGTAGGCCCGTCGGTTATCGGTGGATGTACCCGTTCGAGCGCCATCTAAACCACCTGAAGAGGAAGGTAAAAAATAAGGCACGGGTCGAGGGTTCTATTTGTGAAGCCTATGTCCTTGAGGAGATTACAAACTTTTGTTCTGTAAGCCCCCTGAATTTTTGGGATTATTTTCAAATTTTTCTAAATGAATTATTTTCGATAATTCATTTTATTTAAATTAATTTTGATCTTTAAATGCTCTTTACCGTGACTTGGAATTCTAGAGCATCAGGGATTCCAGTCTCTGGAAACTTCCTTCTTGAAGTTTGTAGTAGACGAGATTATCTTTATATTGATATTTCGTGTCCCACTCGAACTTGTTCCCTTGTGCTCCATTTGATTCGCGCAACTTCGGGTCAATTTAGACCAATTTATCGTCTGCCGTAATTCGTGACTTGATTTCCAATTTAATTTCCGGGCCCGACATCGGTCCAATCCAGTCGACCCAATATATGGCCCTGGCCTGTTTTGAGCCTACTATACAGGTGCCACTTGCGTGCCACAATTTCGATCTCCCTTGTGCTCCTATTTCATCCATGATTTAATTTGCTTAATTTATAAATTAATTAAATCTTGGCTTCGACTTTGTCCAAACTTGGCCCAACGTCCGACCCAGTTTGGCATGGACCCTACCATGACAACCCATACATCCCACTGATGTGTCTGCATTTTTCCCTATTTGAAAATACGTTTATTTTGTATAAATATCTTTATTTCTCTCTTTTTTATATATGTGTATATATATATATACATATATAATATATTATAATATCTCCCTCTCTCTTTCTCTCACCACACAAACACACCACCCCTTCCCCATGTACAGCCGACCACTTCCCCCTCTCTCTCACTAAAATATTTTCTCTCTCTATTCCTCACTCTCTCTAAATATCTCTTTCTCTCTCTCTATTCTCACCCTCTCTCTTTATATATTTATACACACACACACATATAACCCTCACTCACCCCTCACCTCTCCTTACACTCACCCCCCTACTCCTGTACGAGCAGCAAACCCCCTCCCATCTCTAACTCTCTCTCTCTAAATATCACTATTCTCTCTCTCCCTTTTAAACTATACACACACACACACACACACACACACACACTTATATTTCTCTCTCTCTTCCTAAAAACCACCAACACCATCACCATCTCCATTACAATTTTCTTCTCCTCCCATGCTCGACCTCCTCCTCCTCCTCCTCCTCCTTCTCCCTGGCGGAGCGCCACCACCAGCAACCCGAGCCTCCACTCCTCCTCTTCTCCTCATCTTCTTCATCACATCGTTCACCACCACTTCCACCATCAACACACCACCTCACCACCACCACAAGCCACCCCCGAACCACCTTCTCCTCCTCCTCCTTCCACCCTCGGGCTCGGGCTTAGCCAGCCATGGCTGAACAGCAGCAGCGCAGCAGCGCGCAGCACAGTGCGCGCGTTGCCGCGGCCAGCCGCGAGCGAGCCCGGCCAACCGCGCGCTGCCGCCGGCCGCCGCCGTCGTGGCCGGCCACCCCCTGGCCGGGCGACCCCCAAGAACGACCCTGTGGCGGCCAACGTCCTCCGGGACGCGCCGTCTAGGCGATTTCAGCGTTTTTCTCGAAGTTCCGTCGACGCGCGCGGGGAGAAATTTCCAGAATTCGTGCTCCGTCGCGGCAACTTCGCACACATTTTCTGGGAGATCCGACCGTTGGATCGGCGAACTCCTTGCTCCGTCTCAATCTCGGTATATCCCTCTTCACCTCTGTCAAGTTTGAACCGTTAATTTCGTCGTTTGATATCTCAAAACTGGCCACCAAGTTGACATTTTAATTTGAACTATTTTTGCACAGTTTCGTGACGCCAACTTCGCGGGTACGTATCTTCGTCGTTGTAGCTCTGTTTTGTGCGCTACCAGTTCCGGTGCACAGCTGGTATAACCCTCTTCCTGCCCCCTTTAGATTTCATTTCAGTTTGAGCTTGTTAGGTAGGTCAAATTCGATGCCAAAGTTGGCCGTTCGAATTCTTAGTGTTGCACTTGTTAAATTCCATTTTTGAACCCGGGATTCCGGATTCAATTTCTGACACCACTAGTAGACTTGTGGCGTCGTTCTGGCCTATTTTCATATAAAGTTTGTTAGATTTGGAGAACGTGGGCCCTGGCACGCATTTCGGTACAACGCGGGTCCCACTTTCTGGGTCAACGGGTCATTTTGAGTTCGGCTCATCGGAATCCAATTTCGGATATACCGTTGAGTTCGTATCGTCATTCTGGACTCGTTGACATATAATTTGCTGAGTTTTGAGGACATTAGCTCCGACACGCTTTTCCGTGCAAATCGGAATTTCAATGTCCTGGTCAACGGACCAATTTGAGATCGGGTCAACGGAATCCAATTTTGGATATACCGTTGGGTTCGTATCGTCATTCTGGATTTGTGGACATATAATTTGTTAGGTTTTGTGCACTTTTATTTTGACACGTTTTTCGGTGCAAAGTGTGTCCAACGGCGGACATCATTTTGGCCCAAAATTACCGTTTTGCCCCTGTGTCCAAACTAAACTTTTGGACAGGCTATTCTAGCTATTTTGACCATTCTGGACACATTGGTAATGGTTGTTTCACCATCCGACAACAACTGTAGGTTTTCACCCTATTATTATAATCTTTCTCTTTTTGTGGTATTTTGAGATCCATCGATTCCAATAATTTCACCATCACTGGAATTGATATGTTGACCCTGTAGATGTTTATAGAGACTAGCTTGACCCTATTTTGA
Source organism: Iris pallida (assembly GCA_029216955.1). Lineage (NCBI taxonomy): Eukaryota > Viridiplantae > Streptophyta > Magnoliopsida > Asparagales > Iridaceae > Iris > Iris pallida. The sequence continues at coordinate 12,665,804 of JANAVB010036615.1, forward strand.
CCATGGTTGACTACTTTAACTGAACGTCGAAGTAGAGTCAATATTTGACCTAGTTTAACCTAGAGTTGACCAGAGTTGACTATAGTTGACCAGTTGACCAAAAGTCAACTGTAGGTCAACCCTTGACTTAGATTGACCTAGTTTGACTTACTTGACTTGCCTTGGTCTAGTTTGACTTTGTTGACCTAGTTTGACTTAGTTGACTGAGTCTGACCTAGATTACGTAGCTTATACTATAGAATCAATCCTAACACTGTTGAACCCTAATTAGCTTATATATATCTTATCTTTAGGTCTGTGGCATCACTCTGAGCATCGACCCCATTTGACAGCTCAGGACCGCAGGCGAGTACATTCACTGATAGTTTTCATTGTCTTGATATCTGCTATATCCGATTCAGACGTAGTGTCTTACTTGATTCCCAGTCACGATAGTTCACGGACTAGTATATGTTGGATCATGACATGAGATGTTGTTCCTGGATTTTCTTGGTATATATGTACATTTCCTGTCTTGTTCCATGTACTTGTATAGACACCGATTCCTGAGAGGGAGTAGCTATCCTCTTAGGGAATCCCGTGTCATGACGTGTCATGTCCAGGTCCGTTATACTATTCGGGGATGGAAAATTATTAGGGGTTATGTGATCCAAGCCACCCTGTCACTATTCATGTGCTCGCGCCACTCTTCCCTCACGAAGGGTGCAGCGAGATCCTCTTGTCTTGTGCTCGTTATCCAGGTTGGCCGGCATGACTTTCCGTTGAGGTCACCGCGGATTGCCGGGCCAAGTGGATAGCCTGTCCTGTCACTTATCCCAAGCCGATCACATATCGCTCTAATAATTCAAGTCACATTTTATATTTACTTATCTTATCTTATATCCTGCCCTGTTCTACATTCCGTACTTTCTCACCATGCTATGATATACAGTTACTCACATGTTTTACATGCCTCTATGATGTACCTTGATTGGAGACTAAGTTCTGCTCGGGAGAAGAGTTACAACCCCGGTCCTTGTTTGGTTTAAGGGTTGTAACTCTGCTTCCGAACGGTTCCCAAGTTTTCATATATCTTTGTCTTGTAGTTCATTATACTATCTCTTATAGAATTTGTCAATTCACATGGAACTGTTGTTAGTGCTTGTACTTGCTCATTTTCCTGACAGGATACCGTTGATAATATTTTAGGAGTAGTTGTGCCATTATTGGACATCATGATGTTGCTAGCGGAGGTGGATCTCACTATTATTCTATGTGAGTTGCCTGGGAGTTATCCTTAGTTAGTCTTGTTGTTCCTTCTTTATTTTTCTGTCTTATGATTCCTTCTAGTAGTTTCTAGTTGTTCTTGTGCTTTAGTTATCTTTCTTATCTTATCATCCCTAGCTGTTGTGATGTGACTAGAGTATATTTGTAGTTATAGGCCTTCTAGACGTAGTTTATATTTATTGGGTACTAGACAGCGTTCTACCGCCGGTACTGCAGCATAGGCTGGGCGTCGTCTACGTATTCGCACCCGTATATCCGGGTGCGGGTCGTGACATGTTCAATGTATTTCAAGCCTCATATTGCTACAAATAGAACAAGAGCTCCGAGGAACGACGATGGAGATATAGAATATAATGATGCATTATTGAAAGTCTTCAATGCACTTGGAAAGCCTTCTGGAAAACTGAAAAAGAGATATTTGAATGATGAGGAACTAAAGGCTGTCCAGTTATATATATTACTCAACTGCGAGGAGGATAAAGTGGAAAAGCTAGAGTGGTAAGTAAAAATCTTCAACGTTCAAGTCATCTATTTGTTGATTACGTTATTATAATTTAACTAGTATATCCCGATATTTATTAGTTTTCAGCAAATTTAATGATGAGGTGAGGTCAAGTAGACCATACATTGCAGATGAAGAAGTAGAAGAAGAAATGAGACTTCATTTTCCATCTTGGTTGACTGCATATGTACGTAAGAAGCTAGTTAGAATCTTCCTCCATTCACAACTGCACAAGAAATAACTTAACATTAAACTTAATTTTGTATCTTTTCGTGTTTAGGTCGATCGTCCGGACGTCATCCTTGAGAATGAATCTATTAGAACTCTTGCCAAGGGACCAATTTATGCCGTCAAAATATGGCCAAGTTATTGCGTGAATGGGTTTAAGTTCAAATCAACAAATGCTCTCATCAGAGATAGCTTCCTGGATCTTGATTCCACAAAAAACAGTTGCTTGTGTATCAAATCTACAAACTACAAAGATGTCACTCCAGGCAATGATTTCTATGGCGTCTTACGGAAGATCGTGGAATTGACGTACAACTATGACATAGAGCCTGCCAAGATCGTGTTGTTCAAAGTTGATTGGTTCGATCCCATACAAGATCAAGGATGAAAAATTGACAAGCATGGTCTTGTAGATATTAACTACTGTCGTCGATACCAAGGATACGAACCATTTATCCTAGCAAGTCAAGCTCAACTCGTATATTTTACAACATATCCTAGACGGGGAACAACGAGGTACGACTGGTGGGCAGTATGTAAGACTAAAGCCAGAAATACCTACGACGTCGACGAAGTGGCTTATCAGGAGGACGAGATGCCTCTTGTACCAAATACAGTTGATGTCGACTCAGTAGAAGTTCCCCATTCAATATCTACTTGTGTAGAAGAGGTACAAGTATCCGAAGGGGAAAACGAAGGAGATGCTAGTGACGATGAGGAGGAAGAGGAAGAGGATGAGGAGGAGGAGGCAAACGAAGAAGATGAATTTTCAGAGGATGATTGAGGAACTGTGATTTTGATGTATTCATATTTCTGTAATCTTAAATTATGAACTATGATCATTTTTGAAAACTTAAATTATGAATTCCAATGTATGCAGATATTTCTAAACTGTCATTGTATTTATTTATATTTTCAATCATAAACTGTGATTTTGATGTATTTATATTTCTGTAGTCTTAAATTATGAACTCCAATGTTATTATCAGTATGGCAGGACGACGCGGAGGCACCTCAGGACGACGCGGAGATAGGCCAGGACGAGTCGTGTCCTTAGGTGGGCAGAGAGCTCCATTACCAGAGGATGGCTTTGGACCATCGTCTGACCCGAGCACTCCATTGTACCATACGGTCTCAGGTCCGGGTGGCAGTGCACCTGCGACGAGCAGTTCCAGGCTTGCTGATCATACTACTTTCCCTAGCCTTCCTACCGCTCACAGCAGCATGGCGGGTGGGGAGCAGGTGGAGGAGGTAGTCCCTACTCCCGCCCGGACGGATCCATACCAGAACGACCCTCCATGTGTAGCTCAGGACGAGACGAGGATAGAGATTTGGGCCGACGGTCCTACGAAGTAAGTTAAATGAATATATATATATATTATGCATGTCTGTATATCTATATATATTCATTAATACGTCGGTTATCGTTGTATACAGATATCGTCCCTCGTTGGTACAGAGAGCGTTGGGCTCCTTTCTAAGGTCCAACTATGGGGGTCCGTGGATCAACTACTCGGATGCCTCGGAAGAGAGGAAGGCATTCTGGTTTACCCACTTCAAGGTAACTAACGATAGTTAATTTAGTATAATTAATATAATTTTAAGCATTTTTTAGAACTTATTATTTTAATTTGTAATTCTTGTAGAGGACTTATTTTTATCCACCACACCGGACCGAGCAGATTGGGAGGCAGTTTCCTGCCGTCGCCGCCAAGTTGATCCGTGATGCAATTGACGATCAGAAAGCTCGTCAGCGCTCCGGAAAGCCGATTGCTGGTTGGATCACACCTGACCAGTGGACCACGATGAGGGCTCGATTTGAGGAGCCCGGGTACAGAGAGCGGTCGGAGAAGGCGAAGGCAGCTAGGACGATGGCCGAAAAGTGGTATGGTGGATCGATTCCTATGACGGAGCATTTCCGTCGTCTGGTATGTAATTTATTGTAAAATATAAGATTTTATTGATAGTAGGAGTATATAATTTTCTATTTTACTAAAGAATAAAATATAACAAACACGCAGGTGAAGAGGGGTGAGGACGCAAACATGGTGATCGTCTTCCTGGCCACCCATCGGAAGGACGGGAAGCTCATCGACGACCGGGCTACTCAGAGCTATGTAAGTACTAATTTAGATTTCGTTAATTTTTAACACAACTTGAAGAATATACAGATAACCATATACTTAATAATAATTAAATATTTTAGACATTTATTAGGCTAATTTAGGTAAGTACTGATGTATAGAGATGCACAATGATTTCTAGGAAGAGTATGTTAGGCTACGTGATGAGCGTGCGAGTGCTAGTGCACAGGCAGAGGGAGGGGTTGGTACATCGCAGCTCTCTCCGCCTCAGTCGGAGGACGAGCTCTGGAAGACCGCTATTGGTGGTCTTCAGAGAGGTACGTACTACGGTACGGGGTCGTACGGAGCATTTGTTGCGACGCAGGCATCCAGGGATCCCTCTTCCAGTACGCATTCACAACCGTCACAGGCCAAGTCGTCCCGAGTCAAGGAGACCATTGTCCGTCAGATTGCTGAGCTGCACGATGATATACCGAGGAGGATTGCTGAGCAGCCAGGGTCTCAGGCGCAAGGGGACGCTACGTCGGTCACCGCACGCTTTGACGAGCTCGAGCGCACCGTGCAGCACGTACAAGGGACACAGGAGTCCATTCACGACACCGTTACTAGGATAGCGGCTTGTATGGAGCAATGCAGCGCCAGACTGCGAGCCCTAGAGGAGACACGGACGCATCCATCTCCAGCGTTTACACTGCCTCCTTCTCCAGCGGTTGCATTGCCTCCTCCTTCATCGTCGTCGGTGGTTCTTACACCAGAGCAGTATGCTTACCTTCTTTCCAGGAGCGGTGATGCTCCTCCTGATCAGCCGTAGTCGACATATATATTGTTGTGTGATGGCCCATTGTTGGGTCTTTTATGTGGTTATACATACATTATTCTTATGTGGAGCATTATTTGACATTGTTGTTACAAATTTTTATATATCTGTATTGATTGATGAGATTGTGTTTCAAACGTGTTCGTGATTGTGTGTATATGTATTGTTTGATACTGTGTTCGTGATACACACCGTCGTTGTTGTAACAAATGGTGTAGGGGATCCTGCAAATGCTGCAAATGTTGCAGGGGATGCTGTAAATGCTGTAAATTTTTTTCTTTCAATATTAGCGACGTTCAGCGACTCTCAGCGACGTCCAGCGACGAAGGTAACGTCGCTAAGTAAATATAAGGCACGTCGATAACTGTGATGAATACCGTCACTGATCGTCACTAAACGTCGCTACGTAGGACGTCGCTACACGTCGCTATATGTCGGTACTATAGCGACGTAGCAAAGTCGCAGAACGTCGCCATTTGGCTCTCAAGCCAGGTCAGCATCGATGCATGTCGAGTCGCTCAACGTCGCTAGGTTGCGTCGGTAAATGATGACGTTTTATGTCGCTGGTAGTCGCTGAATTAGCGACGTGTCCGCGTCGCTGAGTGTCGTCGCAATAGCGACGTATTGTGACGTTTTGTTGTTTAGCGACTAGGTTAATCGCGACTACGTGCAAACGTCGCTAAATACGTCGCTAATCGATATTAGCGATGTATTTTCCCTATTTAGCGACGTCCTGAGGCGTCGCTGATTTGACAGATTTTAATAGTGCCTTGCTGGAAGTTGTTTCTTCCTGAATAATACTTTTTGTACCTCCAAATTGCACTTTCAAACTGTCCATCCTTACGTGGCAGCTGACGTGATATGTTGATCTGGCAGCTGACGTGGCAATTTTTTTTTAAATAAAACTAAAAATAAAAATTAACATTAAAGTTAATGTTAACATTAACATTAACATTAATATTAATATTAATATTAATATTATCGTTAACATTAACAATAATATTAATATTAATATTAACATTAATATTAACATTAACATTAATATTAACATAAATTAATATTAACATTAAATTAACATTGATATTAACGTTAAGTTATTATGGAGAAAATTGGGTAGTTAACTTTTTGGATTAAAATTTGCCATGTCATCAGTCATGTCAGATGACACACACTATTATTTAACATGCCACATCAGATGAGAGGGCTATCTATTAGAGAGACAATTTGGAGGTACGAATATAGCATTACTCTTTCTTCATGTATTGTTTCTTGTCCTTCGTTTCTTCTGCTGGTTTCTAACACACTCTATTTTCTTCAATGTCGACGTCACATGGAGAAAGTGATCGTCGTGTGGAAGATTTAGTCGATGAAGAAAGCTTCCTTTCAAGAGGACTGTCAGATGATTTGGATGATGAGCAAAGTTTGAAAGATGTTAACTTAGGAGACAGTAAAGAACAAGATGAAGAAAACAATGGAAGAATGCATCATAACGACGACGACGACATCAACGCAAACAACGAAATGTTATTTTGCATCACCCTTTCTAATGGATTTAAGAAATGCATTATATTTTTACATTTATTTCTCATGTTTATTTTGTTTTATTCTGTTCTTAGGGACGACGGTGAATCTCCATTGGATTTCGATGCAGCGACGATGAAAAAAATATTGCAGTCTGCCAACATTAACAAAGATCCAAAACATCTCTTAGAAGAAGATATTGTTGGCCTACAGTTCAACTCTATTGAAGAAGCAGAGACATTCTACCGGATATATTCAAAAGCATATGGTTTCAGTATTAGAAAGAACGAGGTAAAGAAAAACAAATCTGGGATGGTGATGGTCCGTAGTTGGTGTTGTTCGAATGCGAGATTCAGACACAAGAAATACAAGGAAGCTCCTAACAGGATTCGTGAGCCAAGAAGTGAAAGCAGAAGTGGTTGTTGGGTACACCGATAAAACAAAGATGTGGTTCGTCAAAAAATTTTATGTACATCACAACCATATCCTGGCGAATGATTATAAAACAGTTTTTTTGAGATCCCATCGTACGATATCACCCACAGAGTTGGAAAAAATTAAGCTTATGAAGCAATCAGGGATGAAGACTGGACAGATATGGAATTTAATTATCCAGAAGAAAGGTGGCTGGGATAAGGTTGGATGGACGAGAAAGGATTTATACAACGCTCTAGCTCAAGATAGTAGAGCACTAGACGATGTTCATGCTACGACAACACTTACATTTCTTCAATCTAAGGAGGGCAGTGACCCAGATTTCTTCTACGCGTACAAGGTAGACGAAGATTCCAGATTGACCCATCTCTTTTGGGCTGACGGTGCATGTCGATTCGATTACGAATTATTTGGAGATTCACTAGCATTCAATTCTACATATAAAACAAATAGAAGTCAAATGCCGTTGGTGGTTCTAGTGGGTACAAATAATCATGCGATGACTTGTGTGTTTGGGTTTGCAATGATCCATAATGAGACTGCAGAGACATATTCTTGGGTTCTAGAAAAATTTCTAGAGTGTATGAATGGCAAATTACCAGTGACAGTTCTTACGGATGGTTGCAGATCCATGAATAAAGCAATTGAGGATTTAATGCCCAGCGTAGTTCATCGAACGTGCTCATGGCATATCCTAAACAATGATGCCAAACATGTACACCGAGAGGGTTTTCATAATAAATTGAGTCTTCTGATTAAAAGGTACATCGCACACTTGCTACTTTACTTTGAAGTATGTTGTTGTTACAATATCACAACTTTAGTTACTGTCCATATTTTCTAAACAGGTACTATTCAGTCGAAGAATTTGAAAACCGTTGGCAGCAGATGCTAACAGATTATAATTGTCACGACCCGCACCCTGATTAGGGGCACGAGAACGTGGGTACGTCCAGCCTACGCCGCAGTGTCGGCGGTAGAACGCTGTATAGGTCATCTATAACATCTAACATCTAATAACAAGATATATAAACATGTCATCTCTGCACGGAGGTATAACATAACATCTCAACTCTATATCTCAAACACAAGTCTAGGAAAGATAGAACATGATATGGAATCAGATGAAAGGAAGAACTGAATATATATAGAGTTAACACACCACACAAAGTAGATGTCCAACACAAATAAGTACGAGACCTGAAATATAACTAAGTCACAACTAACAATCGGAACAGTCCGATACAAAATAAAAACTGTAAACACTAGACTAGACTAGACACCCTCTACTGAGCTAGATGCTCCTCAGGCTCCTGAAGGTCACCCTCATGTGTCCCATAGAAGGTAGGACAGTCACCATCATCATCTGTAATATTTTCAACAGGCCCAGTCAGGACAGGAACGAGCACAATACATCTCACGCAGTTCATATCAGGTTGGGAAATGTAAAGCATGCATAGAGTAAGATACATGAACTGTAAAGAATATATGTAAAACGAGAGAGATTTGATAACTGGAAATATCTATATATATGATAAGTAAGAACTGTAGGTAACCTGTGATTTAGAGCATGATATGGTTATATAAACGGGCTTAGGACATATACAAGATTTCACAAGAATTTGTACAAGATGGGATTTGATCACATAACCATTTCCTACTCACCCTCCCCAATCAATACACAAGGATCCAGTCAAGTTACGTTACTTTGTACAAGAGGTTTTATCATGTTTGCTCACGTGATCATGAGAGTACAAGATTGCACAAGAGTATACATGAAAGCGGTGTACATGAAATACAAGATGTTCGTGAAAAGTACATGACAACTGTATCTGATGCACCCCGAGGGAGATAACATCGCATAACAAGATCCATATAGTACCAATCCGTGATAATGACGTGACAGCATCATGTAAAGTAATCTAAAGCAAGAATATAAGTCCTAACAAGCATGAAAAGATCAGAGAATGTACTCGCCTGTCACCCTGTATGACTGATATAAATAGATGTCCGAACTGGTGTCACAGAGTCATATTTAGAGTAAAACAGGTCACAACATATCCACAATGGTAAAAATAGAGTATACAATGCATACTACATGATTCTAGGTCAATCTGGTCAAAAGTCAACTCTTGGTCAACTTCTAATCAAACTAGTCAAATACTAGTCAACATGATCAATCTGGGTCAAGTCTAGGTCAAACTACGTCTACTAGTTAGGGTTTTAGTCAAACTAGCTAAACTAGTTGTTTTAGGTCATTCCTAGTCAATTCTAGGTTAACTAGGTCAACTTTGACCAAAGGTTGACTTTGGTCAACCCTTAGAAATCAAGGGTCAACAAGTTGGGTTTTGGGCCATTAGGGCTAGCCCCAAGCCATAGGCTAATGATCTTGGCCATAGGCCATAGTCATAGGTTTCTATACAACCTATAACTAGAAGTTATACATATATATATATATATATATATATATATATATATATATATATATATATATATATATAGACTCTATCTACACATATACCAAAATAGGAATACTATATACAATACAAACCCACATGTATACAATACATTATATATGACCTATTTAGACCTAACACAAATGTATATATATCCTTTATATATATATACATATATATATATATATATATATATATATATATATATATATATATATATATATATATATATATATATATATATATATATATATATATATATATATCAACCCATATATATATATTACATATATATATAGATAAGAGAGAGAGAGAGAATGAGAGAGAAGAGGACAGGACAGTGAGAGAGAGAGGGATATACTGGACTGAGAAAGGGGGAGGGGGTTCCCAGATTCTGGAACCAAGAACAGTTTCCCCCAACCACACAAAAGTGCACACACACACCCTACACATACACATACATGTATATACACATGTATATACATGTACACACCCTAAAATTTCACCTACAAATACACATACATATATACTACCTATATATATACTAAAATACATCTATACATGTATAAATCTTAATCAAAATAGATTTGAAATTCGACTTTTGAAAACTGGAATTTAATCCCAAAACTGGAAACTGAGAACAGTGCACTCGAGACAGGGAAATTCTAATTTCACCCACAAAATCGGGCTAGGACTCGAATCGAAGGGTTGGTAACTGACACCCCATACATACACTAGTATCCTAGGTCACTGACACGACACCACGATACAGTTTCACGTGTCCAAACACAAGAAAACTCCCCACGGGTAAATCCTGACACGCGCACACAAACACAGTGTCGTGCACGCGTGCAGTCCACTCTAGGACACACCACGAGACACGACACGTCTCGTGGTCGAGCACATGTGTAGTCCACACATAGGGCTACACGTTGCACACCCTGACACGTGTCCACGACACTCGTGGACACAAAACGAACTCCGTATCAGTCGTGAAAACACGACTGATACACGCGAGTTCAGACCGCGTCGTACACGCGGTTGCACGCGTCGTGCTCGCGACACAGGACACGACGCACCACGTACTCGTGTCTACGTGTACGCCACGTATAGGGCTACACGCCCATGTCACTACGAGACACTCTAGTGTCGTGTCCATGCGACACGACACGCTCAAAGTCGTGCCCGTGCGTGTGTGTGCTGACAGTGCACGACCAGTGCACGTGTCCGTGTGTCCTCTATACGACACACACGTGTCTCAAACTCGAGGGGGGGCATGTCAGAGGTTGCCCCCTCCTCTGTGTCAATTTGTACGTGTCCACGTGTCCTACAGTGCCCATACTAGGTGTCGGGTAGCAGGGGAGGCTGTATGCCTCAGTGCAGTGTCCTGGCAGTGGGTTCGTGTCGATTTTCAACACGGACACGGTTCTAATTTGTGCTCAGTCAAGTGTGGGTGTAAACAACAAGTCTAGGGCTACAAGATTATGAAATTTGTTTTACAAAATAATGAAATTCATTTCTCAGTGGCATTTCATCAAACATGGTTTCCTAGTTTAGGATACGTGTCCGATACGGACACCAAAACACTTCTAAATTCCACCAAACTTTACCCACAGTAGTGTTAGTCCTACATGAATGCATTTATGAAGGAAAAACAGGAATTTAACTAAGTTTGTGAGAAAATACCTATTTGTGCAATCCAATGAAAATCAAGGAAAATGGGGGGGTGTGATCTTCAACTTGATGATGTCCAATGCCTCCAAATCCTTGATTGCTAGTTCCCCTTAGTACCCTAGATGTTGTAGGGTCCCAATGCAAGAGACTAGAGTGAATTTGGATCAAAATAGCTCAAGTTATGAAGGGTTGAAGGAATGGGAATTTTTGTGGATTTAATTTCATGTAAATTGTTCATGAATTAATCCAAGGGGTTTATATCAAGGTGTGGGCTGCCAAAGGGGTGCCCTTGCCCTTCCTTCATGGCTAAGGCTTGGACTTGCATAAAGGGGTTAGATATTTTGAATGCTTTAAGGAAAATATCCTTAAAGTTAATATCTAGATATTTAACCACTTATCCCATGACCAAAACTTCATCCTAATGCTTCTAGATTAGTGGCTAATCTCTAGTTTAGGGTAGGATAGGTTAGGGACTAATCATGGGACTTTAACCATGATTAAATAATAATAAAATCACATAATCTCAATAAAGTCTAGTAAATTACCAAAATACCCTTTAGGCTAAAAATCACTAATTTGGTGTTCTAAGCCTATGGCTAAGCTCTCATGGTCATGGCAACTTCTAGGTTAGAGAAAACTAGGGTTTACACTAAGTTATACTAACCAAAATCACAAAGTCATAAGTCATGACTTAGCATGACTTAGAAGATGGTTCTAATTACACTAGAAATCACCATAAATCATATCATGACTAAAATACTATTAATTAATAATAAAAATAATAAATTTTCAAAAATATTCCAATTTCAGAAAACTGGGTGCTACAAGTCTACCCTCCTTAGAAAATTTCGTCCTCGAAATTAGAATGGTCATACTTCTTCTAGGTCAAACACCCCAACAATCACAGTCTCAAACACACAGTCCGATAATCATATGCGTCTGTCCAAAATCATGATATTCGGAATCTTCGTCATGCTAGTGTGCAAGGCTACGATATTCACAGAGTCCTCGACTAAGGTACATACCTCTAGAATCATGGTATTTAAAATTTTTGCATTGCCGCATGCCTGGCCGCGAAAACCTTAAATTCCCACATCCGAGAAATACGTCCAAAATCCGACTATATGTCCTCACTATGCCAGCTAACATGAATATAGAAGACTCTAGATTCCATGATCGAGACGACCTAGCCCATACGACTTATCTCAGAAGAAAAATAATTCACAATAAAATATCCGGACAAAATTTATCAACTATAAGGAACAGATAGAATCGAAATTCCAAGACAGTTATAAGGAGGCAAATGCAGAAATAGAATCGAAAAGGTTGGAACCTGCAATCAGCTCTCCCTCTGTCTGTGCATCATCGACTGCCATGGCGAAAGCTCGCCCCGGCTGGCCTCCCTTGGCCTGCTGCTGATGCTGGGCAAACCTCTGCTGCTGAGTCTGCAACGGTGGTCCTGTCTGCTGCCCTGTCGGAGCTCTAGCTCCTGCTACTGTCTGAGTCAATCGTGCCAAGCTCTTGGGACACTCCTTCAACTGATGCTCTACTGAACCACAAAGCAAACACAGGCCCTGCCTCTTCCTGCAGTCGTCCCATCCGTGACCTTGCTTCTTGCAGAAGTTACACATAGGGTGCTGTTGCTGCCTGGGTGCCTGCTGATGAAGTATATGTCCCTGGCCCTGAAACGGCTGCTGAACTGGCCTCTGCTGTATGTGAGGGCGCTTGGCTGGCCCTGCACTAGAACTAGCCCCTAAGGTATCACTGCTCCTCTTCGGCTTGAGGCCGAAGTCCTCCTCTGCAATCTGTGCGTCCATCAATATCTGATCGAACGTCGCATCACGGCGTCCCGAGGTGCGGGTGCGCACTGCATGAATAAGTCCCCTGCGGAACTTACGAGCCTTCTGCCCCTCATCCTGGATCATATCGAGAGCGAACCTGCTAAGGCGAAAGAACTCAGCTGCATACTCGTCCACCGACGAGTTCCCTTGCACTAGACCCACGAACTGGCCCTCCAATGCTGTAAGAGCCACGTCCGGGAAAAACTTCTCCTTGAAGAGCCTCCGAAAGTTCTCCCAAGTCAGCCCTCTCACCGACGTACGAGGATCCGTGCGGTACCATGTCAGCACAATATCGAAGAATCGGCTGGCTGCGGCCGAAACCCAAAGCGCTCTAGGAAGCTCTGCCAGCTCCATGCTCCGCTGTACATCCTCTAGCCAGTCGTCTGCATAGAGGATGCCCTCCGTGCCTGTGAAGTCCCTGGAGCTCATCTTCCTGAAGTCCAATACTGTCCCCGGCCTGGACTGCTGCTGGTACGGCTGCTGGCCAGTAGGGCCCTGCACCGTACCCGGTGCCACTCTCTCCACTGCTGCTAGGGCAAGCTGATACGAGTTCTCCATACTCTGCCTCAGCATCTCGATCTGTCGGTGTGACGCCTTCGACTGGCGCTGCGACGCCTCTGCCTGGGCCCACTGTGTCTCCATCATCTGCTGAAGGAGAAGGAACATATGGTGCGTATCCGTCGGTACCAGTGGTGGTGACAGCAGTATCTCCAGAACAACGGCCGTTACCCTCTGGGGTAGAGGTGGTAGACCTCCCTGTGCAACTGCCTGGGTCTACAGAATAGTAGAATCACTGGAGGCAGTCCTGTGAACCTCCTCTCCTGCCTGATCAGATCTCTCAGACAAACTACTCGATCCAGTGGCCTGCGGGTGCGTCTTCGTCATCCTGGAGACGAATTGAAACAAAGAGGTCAATATGGCACATGAGTAGATTTATCAAAAAAGGACAGTTAAATTAATACAAGGGAAGTAATCATGAAAATCAAGATCGAAAATTTCCTAGGTGTGATTGAGAAACTCCTATCATGTCCTAGGTCCTACGTCCTAATTGCAGGCTCGCAATTAGTACTCTAAGTCGAGCACCATTACGAGATCGCACTAACTGCGACACAGACCTGCATGGGCCACCACAAAAACGTGTCACGACCCGCACCCTGATTAGGGGCACGAGAACGTGGGTACGTCCAGCCTACGCCGCAGTGTCGGCGGTAGAACGCTGTATAGGTCATCTATAACATCTAACATCTAATAACAAGATATATAAACATGTCATCTCCGCACGGAGGTATAACATAACATCTCAACTCTATATCTCAAACACAAGTCTAGGAAAGATAGAACATGATATAGAATCAGATGAAAGGAAGAACTGAATATATATAGAGTTAACACACCACACAAAGTAGATGTCCAACACAAATAAGTACGAGACCAGAAATATAACTAAGTCACAACTAACAATCGGAACAGTCCGATACAAAATAAAAACTGTAAACACTAGACTAGACTAGACACCCTCTACTGAGCTAGAAGCTCCTCAGGCTCCTGAAGGTCACCCTCATGTGTCCCATAGAAGGTAGGACAGTCACCATCATCATCTGTAATATTTTCAACAGGCCCAGTCAGGACAGGAACGAGCACAATACATCTCACGCAGTTCATATCAGGTTGGGAAATGTAAAGCATGCATAGAGTAAGATACATGAACTGTAAAGAATATATGTAAAACGAGAGAGATTTGATAGCTGGAAATATCTATATATATGATAAGTAAGAACTGTAGGTAACCTGTGATTTAGAGCATGATATGGTTATATAAACGGGCTTAGGACATATACAAGATTTCACAAGATTTCACAAGAATTTGTACAAGATGGGATTTGATCACATAACCATTTCCTACTCACCCTCCCCAATCAATACACAAGGATCCAGTCAAGTTACGTTACTTTGTACAAGAGGTTTTTATCATGTTTGCTCACGTGATCATGAGAGTACAAGATTGCACAAGAGTATACATGAAAGCGGTGTACATGAAATACAAGATGTTCGTGAAAAGCACATGACAACTGTATCTGATGCACCCCGAGGGAGATAACATCGCATAACAAGATCCATATAGTACCAATCCGTGATAATGACGTGACAGCATCATGTAAAGTAATCTAAAGCAAGAATATAAGTCCTAACAAGCATGAAAAGATCAGAGAATGTACTCGCCTGTCACCCTGTATGACTGATATGAATAGATGTCCGAACTGGTGTCACAGAGTCCTATTTAGAGTAAAACAGGTCACAACATATCCACAATGGTAAAAATAGAGTATACAATGCATACTACATGATTCTAGGTCAATCTGGTCAAAAGTCAACTCTTGGTCAACTTCTAATCAAACTAGTCAAATACTAGTCAACATGATCAATCTGGGTCAAGTCTAGGTCAAACTACGTCTACTAGTTAGGGTTTTAGTCAAACTAGCTAAACTAGTTGTTTTAGGTCATTCCTAGTCAATTCTAGGTTAACTAGGTCAACTTTGACCAAAGGTTGACTTTGGTCAACTCTTAGAAATCAAGGGTCAACAAGTTGGGTTTTGGGCCATTAGGGCTAGCCCCAAGCCATAGGCTAATGATCTTGGCCATAGGCCATAGTCATAGGTTTCTATACAACCTATAACTAGAAGTTATACATATATATATATATATATATATATATATATATATATATATATATATATATATATATATATATATATATAGACTCTATCTACCCATATACCAAAATAGGAATACTATATACAATACAAACCCACATGTATACAATACATTATATATGACCTATTTAGACCTAACACAAATGTATATATATCCTTTATATATATATACATATATATATATATATATATATATATATATATATATATATATATATATATATATATATATATATATATATATATCAACCCATATATATATATATATATATATTACATATATATATATATAGATAAGAGAGAGAGAGAATGAGAGAGAAGAGGACAGGACAGTGAGAGAGAGAGGGACATACTGGACTGAGAAAGGGGGAGGGGGTTCCCAGATTCTGGAACCAAGAACAGTTTCCCCCAACCACACAAAAGTGCACACACACACCCTACACATACACATACATGTATATACACATGTATATACATGTACACACCCTAAAATTTCACCTACAAATACACATACATATATACTACCTATATATATATACTAAAATACATCTATACATGTATAAATCTTAATCAAAATAGATTTGAAATTCGACTTTTGAAAACTGGAATTTAATCCCAAAACTGGAAACTGAGAACAGTGCACTCGAGACAGGGAAATTCCAATTTCACCCACAAAATCGGGCTAGGACTCGAATCGAAGGGTTGGTAACTGACACCCCATACATACACTAGTATCCTAGGTCACTGACACGACACCACGACACAGTTTTACGTGTCCAAACACAAGAAAACTCCCCACGGGTAAATCCTGACACGCGCACACAAACACAGTGTCGTGCACGCGTGCAGTCCACTCTAGGACACACCACGAGACACGACACGTCTCGTGGTCGAGCACATGTGTAGTCCACACATAGGGCTACACGTTGCACACCCTGACACGTGTCCACGACACTCGTGGACACAAAACGAACTCCGTATCAGTCGTGAAAACACGACTGATACACGCGAGTTCAGACCGCATCGTGCACACGGTTGCACGCGTCGTGCTCGCGACACAGGATACGACGCACCACGTGCTCGTATCCACGTGTACGCCACGTATAGGGCTATACGTCCGTGTTACTACGAGACACTCTAGTGTCGTGTCCATGCGACACGACACGCTCAAAGTCGTGCCCGTGCGTATGTGTGCTGACAGTGCACGACCAGTGCACGTGTCCGTGTGTCCTCTATACGACACACACGTGTCTCAAACTCGAGAGGGGGCATGTCAGAGGTTGCCTCCTCCTCTGTGTCAATTTGCACGTGTCCACGTGTCCTACGGTGCCCGTACTAGGTGTCGGGTAGCAGGAGAGGCTGTATGCCTCAGTGCGGTGTCCTGGCAGTGGGTTCGTGTCGATTTTCGACACGGACACGGTTCTAATTTGTGCTCAGTCAAGTGTGGGTGTAAACAACAAGTCTAGGGCTACAAGATTATGAAATTTGTTTTACAAAATAATGAAATTCATTTCTCAGTGGCATTTCATCAAACATGGTTTCCTAGTTTAGGATACGTGTCCGATACGGACACCAAAACACTTCTAAATTCCACCAAACTTTACCCACAGTAGTGTTAGTCCTACATGAATGCATTTATGAAGGAAAAATAGGAATTTAACTAAGTTTGTGAGAAAATACCTATTTGTGCAATCCAATAAAAATCAAGGAAAATGGGGGGGTGTGATCTTCAACTTGATGATGTCCAATGCCTCCAAATCCTTCATTGCTAGTTCCCCTTAGTACCCTAGATGTTGTAGGGTCCCAATGCAAGAGACTAGAGTGAATTTGGATCAAAATAGCTCAAGTTATGAAGGGTTGAAGGAATGGGATTTTTTGTGGATTTAATTTCATGTAAATTGTTCATGAATTAATCCAAGGGGTTTATATCAAGGTGTGGGCTGCCAAGGGGGTGCCCTTGCCCTTCCTTCATGGCTAAGGCTTGGACTTGCATAAAGGGGTTAGATATTTTGAATGCTTTAAGGAAAATATCCTTAAAGTTAATATCTAGATATTTAACCACTTATCCCATGACCAAAACTTCATCCTAATGCTTCTAGATTAGTGGCTAATCTCTAGTTTAGGGTAGGATAGGTTAGGGACTAATCATGGGACTTTAACCATGATTAAATAATAATAAAATCACATAATCTCAATAAAGTCTAGTAAATTACCAAAATACCCTTTAGGCTAAAAATTACTAATTTGGTGTTTTAAGCCTATGGCTAAGCTCTCATGGTCATGGCAACTTCTAGGTTAGAGAAAACTAGGGTTTACACTAAGTTATACTAACCAAAATTACAAAGTCATAAGTCATGACTTAGCATGACTTAGAAGATGGTTCTAATTACACTAGAAATCACCATAAATCATATCATGACTAAAATACTATTAATTAATAATAAAAATAATAAATTTTCAAAAATATCCCAATTTCAGAAAACTGGGTGCTACAAGTCTACCCTCCTTAGAAAATTTCGTCCTCGAAATTAGAATGGTCATACTCCTTCTAGGTCAAACACCCCAACAATTACAGTCTCAAACACACAGTCCGATAATCATATGCGTCTGTCCAAAATCATGATATTCGGAATCTTCGTCATGCTAGTGTGCAAGGCTACGATATTCACAGAGTCCTCGACTAAGGTACATACCTCTAGAATCATGGTATTTAAAATTTTCGCATTGCCGCATGCCTGGCCGCGAAAACCTTAAATTCCCACATCCGAGAAATACGTCCAAAATCCGACTATATGTCCTCACTATGCCCGCTAACATGAATATAGAAGACTCTAGATCCCATGATCGAGACGACCTAGCCCATACGACTTATCTCAGAAGAAAAATAATTCACAATAAAATATCCGGACAAAATTTATCAACTATAAGGAACAGATAGAATCGAAATTCCAAGACAGTTATAAGGAGGCAAATGCGGAAATAGAATCGAAAAGGTTGGAACCTGCAATCAGCTCTCCCTCTGTCTGTGCATCATCGACTGCCATGGCGAAAGCTCGCCCCGGCTGGCCTCCCTTGGCCTGCTGCTGATGCTGGGCAAACCTCTGCTGCTGAGTCTGCAACGGTGGTCCTGTCTGCTGCCCTGTCGGAGCTCTAGCTCCTGCTACTGTCTGAGTCAATCGTGCCAAGCTTTTGGGACACTCCTTCAACTGATGCTCTGCTGAACCACAAAGCAAACACAGGCCCTGCCTCTTCCTGCAGTCGTCCCATCCGTGACCTTGCTTCTTACAGAAGTTACACATAGGGTGCTGTTGCTGCCTGGGTGCCTGCTGGTGAAGTATATGTCCCTGGCCTTGAAACGGCTGCTGAACTGGCCTCTGCTGTATGTGAGGGCCCTTGGCTGGCCCTGCACTAGAACTAGCCCCTAAGGTATCACTGCTCCTCTTCGGCTTGAGGCTGAAGTCCTCCTCTGCAATCTGTGCGTCCATCAATATCTGATCGAACGTCGCGTCACGGCGTTCCGAGGTGCGGGTGCGCACTGCATGAATAAGTCCCCTGCGGAACTTACGAGCCTTCTGCCCCTCATCCTGGATCATATCGGGAGCGAACCTGCTAAGGCGAAAGAACTCAGCTGCATACTCGTCCACCGACGAGTTCCCCTGCACTAGACCCACGAACTGGCCCTCCAATGCTGTAAGAGCCACGTCCGGGAAAAACTTCTCCTTGAAGAGCCTCCGGAAGTTCTCCCAAGTCAGCCCTCTCACCGACGCACGAGGATCCGTGCGGTACCATGTCAGCGCAATGTCGAAGAATCGGCTGGCTGCGGCCGAAACCCAAAGTGCTCTAGGAAGCTCTGCCAGCTCCATGCTCCGCTGTACATCCTCTAGCCAGTCGTCTGCATAGAGGATGCCCTCCGTGCCTGTGAAGTCCCTGGAGCTCATCTTCCTGAAGTCCAATACTGTCCCCGGCCTGGACTGCTGCTGGTACGGCTGCTGGCCAGTAGGGCCCTGCACCGTACCCGGTGCCACTCTCTCTACTGCTGCTTGGGCAAGCTGATGCGAGTTCTCCATACTCTGCCTCAGCATCTCGATCTGTCGGTGTGACGCCTCCGACTGGCGCTGCGACGCCTCTGCCTGGGCCCGTTGTGTCTCCATCATCTGCTGAAGGAGAAGGAACATATGGTACGTATCCGTCGGTACCAGTGGTGGTGACAGCAGTATCTCCGGAACAACGGTCGTAACCCTCTGGGGTGGAGGTGATAGACCTCCCTGTGCAACTGCCTGGGTCTCCAGAATAGTAGAATCACTGGGGGCAGTCCCGTGAACCTCCTCCTCTGCCTGATCAGATCTCTCAGGCAAACTACTCGATCCAGTGGCATGCGGGTGCGTTTTCGTCATCCTGGAGACGAATTGAAACAAAGAGGTCAATATGGCACATGAGTAGATTTATCAAGAAAGGACAGTTAAATTAATACAAGGGAAGTAATCATGAAAATCAAGATCGAAAATTTCCTAGGTGTGATTGAAAAACTCCTATCATGTCCTAGGTCCTACGTCCTAATTGCAGGCTCGCAATTAGTACTCTAAGTCGAGCACCATTACGAGATCGCACTAACTGCGACACAGACCTGCATGGGCCACCACAAAAACGTGTCACGACCCGCACCCTGATTAGGGGCACGAGAACGTGGGTACGTCCAGCCTACGCCACAGTGTCGGCGGTAGAACGCTGTATAGGTCATCTATAACATCTAACATCTAATAACAAGATATATAAACCTGTCATCTCCGTACGGCGGTATAACATAACATCTCAACTCTATATCTCAAACACAAGTCTAGGAAAGATAGAACATGATATGGAATCAGATGAAAGGAAGAACTGAATATATATAGAGTTAACACACCACACAAAGTAGATGTCCAACACAAATAAGTACGAGACCTGAAATATAACTAAGTCACAACTAACAATCGGAACAGTCCGATACAAAATAAAAACTGTAAACACTAGACTAGACTAGACACCCTCTACTGAGCTAGATGCTCCTCAGGCTCCTGAAGGTCACCCTCATGTGTCCCATAGAAGGTAGGACAGTCACCATCATCATCTGTAATATTTTCAACAGGCCCAGTCAGGACAGGAACGAGCACAATACATCTCACGCAGTTCATATCAGGTTGGAAAATGTAAAGCATGCATAGAGTAAGATACATGAACTGTAAAGAATATATGTAAAACGAGAGAGATTTGATAACTGGAAATATCTATATATATGCTAAGTAAGAACTGTAGGTAACCTGTGATTTAGAGCATGATATGGTTATATAAACGGGCTTAGGACATATACAAGATTTCACAAGATTTCACAAGAATTTGTACAAGATGGGATTTGATCACATAACCATTTCCTACTCACCCTCCCCAATCAATACACAAGGATCCAGTCAAGTTACGTTACTTTGTACAAGAGGTTTTTATCATGTTTGCTCACGTGATCATGAGAGTACAAGATTGCACAAGAGTATACATGAAAGTGGTGTACATGAAATACAAGATGTTCGTGAAAAGCACATGACAACTGTATCTGATGCACCCCGAGGGAGATAACATCGCATAACAAGATCCATATAGTACCAATCCGTGATAATGACGTTACAGCATCATGTAAAGTAATCTAAAGCAAGAATATAAGTCCTAACAAGCATGAAAAGATCAGAGAATGTACTCGCCTGTCACCCTGTATGACTGATATGAATAGATGTCCGAACTGGTGTCACAGAGTCCTATTTAGAGTAAAACAGGTCACAACATATCCACAATGGTAAAAATAGAGTATACAATGCATACTACATGATTCTAGGTCAATCTGATCAAAAGTCAACTCTTGGTCAACTTCTAATCAAACTAGTCAAATACTAGTCAACATGATCAATCTGGGTCAAGTCTAGGTCAAACTACGTCTACTAGTTAGGGTTTTAGTCAAACTAGCTAAACTAGTTGTTTTAGGTCATTCCTAGTCAATTCTAGGTTAACTAGGTCAACTTTGACCAAAGGTTGACTTTGGTCAACCCTTAGAAATCAAGGGTCAACAAGTTGGGTTTTGGGCCATTAGGGCTAGCCCCAAGCCATATGCTAATGATCTTGGCCATAGGCCATAGTCATAGGTTTCTATACAACCTATAACTAGAAGTTATATATATATATATATATATATATATATATATATATATATATAGACTCTATCTACCCATATACCAAAATAGGAATACTATATACAATACAAACCCACATGTATACAATACATTATATATGACCTATTTAGACCTAACACAAATGTATATATATCCTTTATATATATATATATATATATATATATATATATATATATATATATATATATCAACCCATATATATATATATATTACATATATATATAGATAAGAGAGAGAGAGAATGAAAGAGAATGAGAGAGAAGAGGACAGGACAGTGAGAGAGAGAGGGACATACTGGACTGAGAAAGGGGGAGGGGGTTCCCAGATTCTGGAACCAAGAACAGTTTCCCCCAACCACACAAAAGTGCACACACACACCCTACACATACACATACATGTATATACACATGTATATACATGTACACACCCTAAAATTTCACCTACAAATACACATACATATATACTACCTATATATACTAAAATACATCTATACATGTATAAATCTTAATCAAAATAGATTTAAAATTCGACTTTTGAAAACTGGAATTTAATCCCAAAACTAGAAACTGAAAACAATGCACTCGAGACAGGGAAATTCTAATTTCACCCACAAAATCGGGCTAGGACTCGAATCGAAGGGTTGGTAACTGACACCCCATACATACACTAGTATCCTAGGTCACTGACACGACACCACGACACAGTTTCACGTGTCCAAACACAAGAAAACTCCCCACGGGTAAATCCTGACACGCGCACACAAACACAGTGTCGTGCACGCGTGCAGTCCACTCTAGGACACACCACGAGACACGACACGTCTCGTGGTCGAGCACATGTGTAGTCCACACATAGGGCTACACGTTGCACACCCTGACACGTGTCCACGACACTCGTGGACACAAAATGAACTCCGTATCAGTCGTGAAAACACGACTGATACACGCGAGTTCAGACCGCGTCGTGCACGCGGTTGCACGCGTCGTGCTCGCGACACAGGACACGACGCACCACGTGCTCGTGTCCACGTGTATGCCACGTATAGGGCTACACACCCGTGTCACTACGAGACACTCTAGTGTCGTGTCCATGCGACACGACACGCTCAAAGTCATGCCCGTGCGTGTGTGTGCTGACAGTGCACGACCAGTGCACGTGTCCGTGTGTCCTCTATACGACACACACGTGTCTCAAACTCGAGGGGGGGGGCATGTCAGAGGTTGCCCCCTCCTCTGTGTCAATTTGCACGTGTCCACGTGTCCTACAGTGCCCGTACTAGGTGTCGGGTAGCAGGGGAGGCTGTATGCCTCAGTGCGGTGTCCTGGCAGTGGGTTCGTGTCGA
This sequence comes from Iris pallida, assembly GCA_029216955.1. Classification (NCBI taxonomy): domain Eukaryota; kingdom Viridiplantae; phylum Streptophyta; class Magnoliopsida; order Asparagales; family Iridaceae; genus Iris; species Iris pallida. The sequence continues at coordinate 12,688,893 of JANAVB010036615.1, forward strand.
TTTTTGACACGGACACGGTTCTAATTTGTGCTCAGTCAAGTGTGGGTGTAAACAACAAGTCTAGGGCTACAAGATTATGAAATTTGTTTTACAAAATAATGAAATTCATTTCTCAGTGGCATTTCATCAAACATGGTTTCCTAGTTTAGGATACGTGTCCGATACGGACACCAAAACACTTCTAAATTCCACCAAACTTTACCCATAGTAGTGTTAGTCCTACATGAATGCATTTATGAAGGAAAAACATGAATTTAACTAAGTTTGTGAGAAAATACCTATTTGTGCAATCCAATGAAAATCAAGGAAAATAGGGGGGTGTGATCTTCAACTTGATGATGTCCAATGCCTCCAAATCCTTGATTGCTAGTTCCCCTTAGTACCCTAGATGTTGTAGGGTCCCAATGCAAGAGACTAGAGTGAATTTGGATCAAAATAGCTCAAGTTATGAAGGGTTGAAGGAATGGGAATTTTTGTGGATTTAATTTTATGTAAATTGTTCATGAATTAATCCAAGGGGTTTATATCAAGGTGTGGGCTGCCAAGGGGGTGCCCTTGCCCTTCCTTCATGGCTAAGGCTTGGACTTGCATAAAGGGGTTAGATATTTTGAATGCTTTAAGGAAAATATCCTTAAAGTTAATATCTAGATATTTAACCACTTATCCCATGACCAAAACTTCATCCTAATGCTTCTAGATTAGTGGCTAATCTCTAGTTTAGGGTAGGATAGGTTAGGGACTAATCATGGGACTTTAACCATGATTAAATAATAATAAAATCACATAATCTCAATAAAGTCTAATAAATTACCAAAATACCCTTTAGGCTAAAAATCACTAATTTGGTGTTCTAAGCCTATGGCTAAGCTCTCATGGTCATGGCAACTTCTAGGTTAGAGAAAACTAGGGTTTACACTAAGTTATACTAACCAAAATCACAAAGTCATAAGTCATGACTTAGCATGACTTAGAAGATGGTTCTAATTACACTAGAAATCACCATAAATCATATCATGACTAAAATACTATTAATTAATAATAAAAATAATAAAATTTTAAAAATATCCCAATTTCAGAAAACTGGGTGCTACAATAATGTAGAGAACAATGAGTGGACCACTGCATTGTACAGAATGAGGGAGCGATGGGCGGACACATTCCTACGTGGAAATTATTTTGGCGGTTCTACTGCAACAAATAGATGTGAATCTATGAACGCATTTCTGAAAAGGTTTTTGAATGAGAAGCTGCCACTATGGAAGGCCCTTCAAAATTGTGACTACGGTTTGGCGGCCTTACGTTACGGCCAGATGGGTAAGCATGTCAATGATAAACTCTCAACACCAGTTGTGAATCAAACTAGCATGGCCGTAATAGAAGGTAAATTTGTCGCAATTTTCACCAAAATGGTGTTTATAGATGTAAGGAAGGAAATCACACGTTCTGATGCATATACTGTTCTCCATCATCACATCATAAGAGAGGCAGAAGTTTGCACTGTCCAAAAGTATATGTCGCCAAACAGTGTCAACCGGAAGGTTACATTTGATCCGGCCGACAACATCATAAATTGTGAATGCTTGTGGATGGAGACCAAGGGGATTTCTTGTAGGCATATTTTTTTAGCAATGAAGAGATTGCAAATTGGAGATATTCCAAAGAACTTGATAAAATCTCGTTGGCTCAAGGATTGCAAAGAGAGTTATCTCTCCGGACCTGGCTCAGAAAGGAGATTCATCCACCCAGACAGTATTGAGAGCAGAAGGTATGGTGGTATTAATGAACAAGTTAATCTGTTTATATACTATTGTAAAAAATCAAGCAAAATTCAAGAGAGGGGAACGGAGTTGATGTCGTCTGTTCTGATGGAGTTGAAAGAAATGGTGACCGATATTGGTGAAGAAGAACAAATGATAGCTGATGCAGTTCATGGAGTGCATGAAGCTTTAAAAGAGCCAAATCCGGTAGCAACAAAAGAAAGGCCTTCTCAAGGGAAATCAAGCCAGCCTACAGAAAGTCAGTATATCCCGAAGCCTAGAGTATGTAGAGTTTGTAAAAAATCGGGTCACGATTTTCGTAATTGTAAAGTACGAAAGCGAAATAGCGACAAAGAGCAAATGGAATAAAATGAAACGTCGTTGACTTAAGACAATGTCTTTCTTATGTCGCAAGATGTCATTCACACGAGACAATTAGATAAAAAATATGTTCTCCAATGCAAAGGTTTGAGAAGACAATTAGATAAAAATGGAGAATATCAAATTCCAAGTTCAAAACGGAGAATATCAAAAATGGAGAAAATATGTTCTCCGTGCAGTTCAAAACGGAGAATATCATTCTCCGTTTCAAATGACACAGAGAATATCATTCTCCGTTTCAAATTAAAACGGAGAATAAACATTGTAATGTGTTTTTAACACTGGGAATCTTATTCTCTGTTTCAAATTAAACGGAGATCATGCCGTTCTCCGTTCCAAATTAAACGGCGAATAAAATCCTCAATCGTTTTAATACTGGGAACGACATTCTCCGTACAGTTCAAAACGGAGAATATAATTCTCCGTTACAAATGAAACGGAGAATATAATTCTCCGTTTCAAATTAAAACGGAGAATGAACATTCTAATGTGTTTTTAACACTGGGAATGCTATTCTCCGTGTAATTCAAAACGGAGAATTCTATTCTCCGTTTAATAAAATACGAAGAATGCTATTGTGGTGTCGTGGTTACAATGCTAGACTTGTATTTAAGAGGTCATTGGTTCAAATCTTGACTATAACAAAATTTTGTTTTATTTATACTTTTTTTGTAAGTTATGTATGGGGCCCATTTAAAAGGGAAAAAACTTTGATATAGGAGAGAAACTTTGATACAGTAGGGGCCGTATCAAAGTTTTGATACCCCTATGTATGACATGTGGGCCATCTCAAAATTTATGTGTATATATATATTTACACGTTTTACAAAGTAGGAGGGGCCCACATGTCATACATAGGGGGTATCAAAACTTTGATACAGTAGGGGGTATCAAAGTTTTGATACCCCCTATGTATGACATGTGGGCCCTCTCAAAATTTATGTGTATATATATATGTGTACATATTTTATAAAGCAGAAAGGGCCCACATGTCATACATAGGGGGTATCAAAACTTTGATACCCCCTACTGTATCAAGAAAAAAACTTTGATACAGTAGGGGGTATCAAAGTTGGCAGAATTCGAAGGGGCAGATTCATTGGTATTAATGGCATATAAATGGTAGTAGTTGGCAGAGTTAATTGAATTGAATTGGTATTGATGGAAATTAATTGAATTGAATTCGAAGTGGCTGCCACTTGGCGCATGAGTCCGAGTTGTTCCATGCCTATAAATGGCAGTAGTGTAGGGAGAGTTTGTTCTCGTCTTACTTAGCTTTTCTTGTGGAGATGGACTCTACCGATTCCCCGCCTTGGCAAAACGCTTTCCTTTTGGTTGTCGATCTCCTCGTTCGAAGAGGCTTTGGTGGTGAAGTCCTTCAGAAGACTGAGATGTGCCTGGGTTTGGATTTATTGCCAACCCACGCTCTGTCGAAGCGCCCGTACGTTGATTGGCTCGGACTATGCACGGTGTTCCTTTGCCGCAAGGAGTTTATTTCTTCGACGTGTTCTATTGGTCCGACGATGCACGGTGGTGAAGTCCTTCAGAAGACTGAGATGTGCCTGGGTTTGGATTTATTATCGTTCCACGCTCTGTCGAAGCGCCCGCACATTGATTGGCTCGGACTATGCACGGTGTTCCTTTGCCGCAAGGAGTTCATTTCTTCGACGTGTTCCATGATGAAGAAGGATGCCTTTGCACGGTGCTCTGCCTCAAGGAATTCCTTTGCCTCAGTGAGTTCCTTTGCTCGGAGGATGCACGATGAAGTGACTTGCCTCAAGGAGTCATCCAACGGTTCCTATGCTCTGACGATGCACGATGAAGAACATCTACCACGTGGACACGAACTGAAAGACGACGGAGAACAACACTCCTCCTTCACAGTCGAAGCTTTTAATTGAATTCCTTGAGGCAAATCACTTCATCGTGTTTCGTTAGAGCATAGGAACCTTTGGATGACTCCTTGAGGCAAATCACTTCATCGTGCATCGTCAGAGCAAGAGCAAGATGAATTCCTTGAGGTACATGAACAGAAGCAAAGGAATTCCTTGAGAGCAAAGGACCTTGCAAAGGAATTCCTTGAGGCAGAGCACCTTGCAAATGCATCCTTCTTCATCCTGGAGATGCACTCTACCGATCCCCCACCTTGGCAAGACTCTTTTCTGTTGGTTACTAGAAGAGCCGCAGGGTTTTGGTTGAAGAAGCTTTGGTGGTGAAGTCCTTCAGAAGACTGAGATGTGCCTGGGTTTGGATTTATTGCCAACCCACACTCTGTCAAAACGCTCGCACTTTGATTCGCTCTGACTATGCATAGAGTTCCTTTGTTCATGGAGTTCCATTGCTCTGACTATGCACGGAGTTCCTTTGTTCAGGGAGTTCCATTGCTCTGACGATGCACGAAGTGATTTGCCTCAAGGAATTCCTTTGCCTCAAGGAGTTCCATTGCTCTGCGATGCCCGTACACAGCTCACATTCAACTTTTTTCTTGATAGTAGGATTTTATGTAGTATTTTAGACTTTCATAATGTAAATGTAACTCAAAAAGTCAAACTTTTCGTGGTTTTCACAATGTAAATGTAACTCAAAAATGATTTTATTATAAAAGACAGATCAGAGCAGACATTATAAAAGACAGAAATTCTCTTGAAATCTAATTCTTAGCCCATACCAACCTCATCATTGTAGTCTTCTTAGCCCATACCAACCTCGTCATATTCTCATCAAGCTCATCTTCATTCTCCTTTTCAAACTAAACGGAGAATAACATTCTCCGTTTCAAAAGACACGGAGAACGTCATTCTCCGTTTAAAAAAACAGATAATGAACATTTTAATGTGTTTTACCACTGGGAATGTTATTCTCCGTTTCAAGTATTATAAAAGACAGATCAGAGCAGACATTATAAAAGACAGAAGTTCTCTTGAAATCTAATTCTTAGCCCATACCAACCTCATCATTGTAGTCTTCTTAGCCCATACCAACCTCGTCATATTCTCATCAAGCTCATCTTCATTCTCCTTTTCAAACTAAACGGAGAATAACATTCTCCGTTTCAAAAGACACGGAGAACGTCATTCTCCGTTTAAAAAAAATGGAGAATGAACATTTTAATGTGTTTTACCACTGGGAACGTTATTCTCCGTTTCAAGGCAGACGGAGAATGTTATTATCCGTTCTGAAATAAACGGTGAATAGAATCCTCAAACGATTTAATTTAAACGGGAAAGTTATTCTCCGTTTCAAGATAAACGGAGAATAGAATCCTCAAACTTTTCTTGGTTTTGACAATGTAAATGTAATTCAAAAATGATTTTATTAAAAAAGCAGAGCTTATAAAAGACAGAAGTTTCTTGCCCAATTACATAATTACATTGTTGTTTTACAATGTCATTGCTTGGTTCGTGTTACATATTCGCTTTTAAGCAATTCTTAGCCCATACCAACCTCATCTTTGTAATCTTCTGGTGAGTTTCATCGTCATTTTCTCCCGGTATTTCGAAGGGAGTAGTCGTCAACATATTCATATAATACGCCGTGTACAAGAGGCAGTGGTGCTCAATTCATCCTCGCTTTCTTCAATGATGCTGGTGGTGTGGGCTGCTGTTGTTTTTCCTTTATCAATCTTCTGTAAGAAACATCATCCTCGCTTTCTTCATTCAGCGGTAGACCGAATATGACTGCCATATCCTCGACGCTTGGCGCAATTTTAACAGTGGTGCTCAATTCAAAGCACCCGACGCCATCTTCTTCTTCTGTGTAACTTGCAATTAAATTCTCAAGCCCTTTCGTTACCTTGGCCACTTCGGAGACGTGGACTCTGTTTTGGTATAAAATCTCGACAAAATTCCAGAAACCAGTATTCTTCAAGGAACCAATAACTGGCTCAGGTAAACGGCCAACATCTCGATTGACCTCCTCCATAAGATTTAGCATTGGCTTGAAGGTAGAACGGAAAAGTCTTGAATCCTTATTCCTGACAGATTTTTTTTCTACAAAACAAAAAATTAAGTCGGAGAATGGCCATTCTTATGGGTTTTAACACTGGGAACGACATTCTCCGTTTCAAGTTAGACGGAGAATTCCATTCTCCGTTCCAAATTAAACGGCGAATAGAATTTAACATTCAAATGCGTTTTATGACGGAGAATGTCATTTTTCTTGTAATATATACAGAATTTGCGAACATAAAATCAAAGTTATACCTTCTGTTTGCACTTCTTCTTGCACTTCTTTTGGTTTAGCAACTTTTTCCTTTTTCCTTTGTGCAACTTTCTTAGAATAGGGTTTCGGTTGTTCTCCGTCTATCGCTTTTGGATTTTCTGTAACTGGTGCATCTTCTCTAATTGGTGATGCTGTCGTTGATGATTCTGCCGCTGATGTCGACATGGTGTGAATATTGCGAATGGGGAGGAAGGTTTGAAGAATTTGGAGGAGAATGACCTAGGTTTGAGTACAGAGTGGATTATGGAAGAAGAGGAAGCTTCGAAATGGTTTTCTTTTTTCTTTTTTTTTTGTAATAAAAGGGTTCGGGGGTGTTTTGAATTAATTAGAAGGGCAAAAATGTCATTCGATGGAAGGACAAAAGACTCCTTTCTGCTTAATTATATTAATTTGAAGGGCAAAAATGATTCTGCTTAATCAAAAAGAATCGAAACCGTTTGGCAAAAATGTCATTACAACTCAACAAAACAAATGAACATAATACATTAGGAATTTCCATACATTAGATATAAAAGAAGAAGAAAAAAAATCATCGTCTTCCATATTCAATCATTTCAGATTGGACTTCTTTTTAGCTCTTCATTGTGCTCTGAAGTTGTAATCCATTCAGCAGCTTTGCGTCTTTCCTTTCCCGCATCAAACTGCATATAACAAACATAAAAAATATTGCTCTAAAAAGTTGAAGTTTTTGACGACATATTTTCAGACTTACATCGAGAGAACGGTAGTCTAGACTACATCGGTCTTTCATGAATGCAATTACAAAAATCCCACAATCAACAGAATTGCCTTGGCGGGGAACATAAGAAGGACGTTTTATTGTAAAAGTAGAAAAGCTGAATCTAGCATCTCTCAACTTCAAAATCTCTTCTTGGAGAAAGAGATCCAAATTTGAAAGCTACAATTACCAGAATACAATATGTATTAGTATACCGCATATCTTGTACCCAATTCATAAAAATTAATGAATATGAGCTTACTATTTCTTTTATGACTGTTTTGCTTTGAATCGGATCATCTTTAGATGCAAGTGAGTCCCAAATTTCAACAGTCCTTTTTTTAACCAGAACTTTTGCAAGAGTATAGTGTTCGCCCAAATGAATGGGTATGTATATCTAAATCAGGATTAATTAGGTAAAACAAATTAGTAAATTTTCAGAAAATTAGGATTAATATTTAAACATAAATACATTAATACCTCGTTACAAGTGCTTAAAGATCCCATGTAATCCTGAAAATATTTGCACTTCTTCCATATTTCATGAGGCTTTTTGTCGGATGGAGGTAACGTTGTTTTCTACATACACATCAATTAATACATTACAAAGGACAAACAAACGAGAAAATTGTTAATGCATATGCATTGAAGAATAAAATGCTCACTCACCGATATCCTTATTGGTAAAAACCATACATTAGCTTTATTGGAGGTTCTTTTCCGTTCCTCCGCGGTGAGAAGAGCAGAGACAATACCTACAATCTGAATAAATCATTAAAAATGTCAGCGATGGAATCGAAGTAAATATAGATGGCATCTAAGAAGAAATATACTATCTATACATACCCTATTGCTAATTTTCGTTAAAGGAGCTAAGGTCTTCATCTCAAACCGAGACACATAGTTTTTGTTGTAAGATGATATTATTTCTCTAAGAAAAGAAACGAATAAATTAGGAGAAAAAAACTGTTGGAATTAAATCAAAACTCATATTACTTACTCGTCAGGTCTATCATCGGCAAAAATATAGTCGTAATATCTCGAAGAACCATTAGTACAATTGCTAGGCTTCGAGGTTGAACCCCTTATTAAATTTTTCGATGGTGTGACCGGATGTAAATTTTCACGCATTCTTTTAGAAGAACTGCTAAAGTCAGTTTCTTCTGTAGGGGACAATTCGAGCAATCGGTCCAATGCTTTACTACGAGACTGTAGCTCCACGTCCTCCTCATCGGAAGAAGATACAACGGAAACCACCTTCACATTATTAAATACTCCAGATGAAGATGCCTTCTTCAAAGCTGGAGATTCTTCAATCTTCTCCAAACGCCGAGATAAATTCATTTGTTCAATTTGTATTGAACCAAGCATAGAATTGATCGATGCAACATCAGCTGAAATCTTCGACAGTTGTTGTTCAATCCTGCGCAACATACGCGGAATGAAAGTTTCATTTGGAGTTGGCAACCAATCTTCTACGTCTTCTACATTTCCTCCCACACGAGTAGACATCTTGAGAACAAGAAAACTATTGTATTTCAGAAAACTATTCTATGTATTTCAGAATGAATAATAGTACTATGAAACAAGAAAACTATTGTATATATAGCAAGAGAGAAGTACAAAAAGTGAGGAAGATGGAAAGACAAATAAATTTCGAGACTAGCAAACAATCTACTAGCCGTTTGATTGAGGAGGGCTCGAGGAAGATTCTACTAGCCGTTTGATTGAGGAGGGCTCGAGGAAGATTCTATTATCCGTTTAAAAAATACAAAAGGTTATCGTGATCAACTTCAATTAAGGAACTCTATAAGATGTTTAATTCCGCTTGATTGAGGAACTCGACGAAGTCTGCCGCGAACCGGAACTTCTTCTTCTTTTCTTCTTCATCTCCGTTTCTCCTTCCACCACCACCACCATGCCCTGTAGCTTTATAACAAAAATATTAAATTGTTAGATGAAACAAAAAAACTAATTACGGAAAGATTACTAAATCAAAATCAAACAGAACACATATTCATAGAAAACATGAGATTAAAGATGAAAGTGTCACAGAAGCAACACCACAATTTTACAACAACTAAGCAGACTCTGCTAAGCAATAACTAAAATTAGGGATTGTGTCCTCCTTGGATTTAATTTACACAAAGAAGAGATTTGAGAGAACGAGCTTTTATCGGCTTCCTAAATGTACCATTCTCCGTCCTAAATGTACCATTTTTCGTCCTAAATGTACCATTCTCCGTCCATTCGCCATATTAAAAGCAAAGAGAATGGCCATTCTCCGTGTTAAAAGCAAAGAGAATGGCCATTCTCCGTCCATTCGCCGTATTCACCGTCCATTCGCCGTATTAAAAGCAAAGAGAATGGCCATTCGCCGTATTCTCCGTCCTAAATGTACCATTCTCCGTCCATTCGCCGTATTAAAGCAAAGAGAATTGCCATTCTCCGTGTTAAAAGCAAAGAGAATGGCCATTCTCCGTCCATTCGCCGTATTCACCGTCCATTCGCCGTATTAAAAGCAAAGAGAATGGCCATTCGCCGTATTCTCCGTCCATTCTCCGTCCTAAATGTACAATTCTCTGTCCTAAATGTACCATTCTCCGTCCATTCGCCGTATTAAAAGCAAAGAGAATGGTCATTCTCCGTGTTAAAAGTAAAGAGAATGGTCATTCTCCGTCCAAAAAAATATTCTCTTCGAAAATATTATCATTAGAAAAATAAAAAAATAATCCGCCCGACCTCAGAAGCAGGTTTCCTCAGTTCACCACCACCACCATGACATGTAGCTTTATTAACAAAATATTAAATTATTAAATAAAAAATAAAATTTCTGACAATGGCATGGGCAGTAAAATTAGAGCGGCGCCGCTGGTACTTCTCCTTGTTCGAGGAGGTCTCGACGACGTCCGACGCGAAGCGGACCGATTCTTCTCGGCGCAGCTGGTACTCCTCGTTGTTCTAGGAGGGCTCGACGACGTTCGACGCGATCCGAACCGATTCTTATTTCCTTCTTCATCTCCGTTTCTCTTTTCACCACCACCAGCACCACTACCATGGCCTGTAACAAAAAAAAAAAAAATTAAGGTTCAGATTAAATTGGATGGACTTTTGAGAGAGTAAATATGAGTTAATTTAGGGTGTTCATTGAAAAAATTAAAGTGAAGAATGACCTGCTAAAGCAAGTTACCAACAGATCAAAAGTCTAAATCAGCATTAAATGATATATCCTGTATTATTTAATCTGAATTTAATCTGGACCGTTGGATGAACATCCAACGGTCCATATTTTAGATGTATCGATACATCCCAAAAGGGTGGATGTATTGTAGAATTTTTCATATATATATATATATATATATATATATATATATATATATATATATATATATATATATATATATATATATAGTCATCCTTAGAACAATGTCTATTTCTTATAGAATATGTCAAGCATTGATCAAAATAATTCAGAGTCCAAGTCAACTTCGTCTAATATTTTAAAGTGCAGAGACAACTGATTATTGGGACATCAAGTGAAGAATAACAAGGGTGTACTGCTACGTTGCCCGTCCCGTCACGTGTCCCGTCACATGTCGCGGCTCCATTAACAGGTCAATCAACGTGGGACCCGTGAATACGGATGAGGGGGGGGGGGGGGGGGGGGGGGGGGGGGGGGGGGGGGGGGGTGGCAGGGCTGAGGGGGCAATGGGTTATGGCTACATGGCGGGCGGGTCAACCCATCTGCAGGCAAATTAGCTTTCCAGATAACAAACACATCTGCAACCAATTCCTAACTCCTCTTATACATAACGCAACAGCAAGAACACGATATATATATTGTAATGGTCTGGAAACGGACAACGTGTATGTTATTAACAATATAAGAATTGGCACTTTTCACATGAACAAGGGAAATAGTGCATAGTAGGCAAAGGAGAGGAAACGTAATAATATACATCCACTTCTTCCCTAGTCCACCATGACATTCAGCATTTGAAACCTCCGCAAGCCATCAGCCAAATGATGAGTACGAGTACAATCAGAACACCTGCCACCATCACTTGAACCTGAGGTTCTCGAGCCACATCTTGCGTCGGAGTTGCCTGCCTTGTCTCTGGAAGCTGTCAGCCTATAAGAGTTCGCCAGAGACCAGCACGAGGTTAGGCCAGAAGTTCTGATTTTTTGCACAAGGCTATGAATCATCAATTTTTACTACAGTATTATAACCAGGAAAGTACCCTGAAACTGTAAGTTTTCCGTCTTATCCACCAAAAGTTCGATCTTCTCCCCTCGGTCAAGGACCTATGCAACATCAAGAAGGAGAAAGATGGTTATTCATCATGATGCCTCCTGCAGCTAAACATTTGTGCTTCAAAATTTAAAGGGTACACCCACAACAAGTTCTCTATATATATCCAAGAGAGAATTCAGTTATCTTTTTAATTTTGTTGGGGCCACAACCTCTGCCAATTAGGTAGAATCTTTAATTTAAGTAGAATGTACTCGACATCCGAAGGAACAAACTGGATAATTCAGCAATCCTTAAGAATGTATGAATTACCTCTAATATCCCATAAATATGAGTAACCTCCTCTACTATCGAAAACGGTAAACATGTGAATGTGAGTTGTTGGGACGAGGGTGAATCGGTTACTTGAGATCAACAATTCAACAATACGGCGAGTTTGAGGACTTTATCCACAGAGTCGAGGCAACCTCGTTCAAATGGAGGAATGATTTTGTAGATTTACGTATCAATATGATTTCAATGAATAGAAAAGTTTGAGTATGATGTATAAAATCACCCATGCTTTCTTTGCCTGAATGTTGAGCAATTAGAAATGGCTAGTCCAGAACTGTGCACTTCATATAGGCTAAGGATGGGGCAAGATTTATTCTTATTATGGTCATTTTGTAAGCCATTTATTGATAATAAATGAATTAAGCATTCTTAATTATTCTCATTCACCATTTGAGAAATATATCGTTCATTATTTTGTTTCAAAATTTCTGCACATGCTTCCAGCATCAGAGAGGAACAAGATCTCAAAGTGGCATACAACTCGTGTCTCATGAATTTACTTCTCTAGCCCAAATCATATTAGTTCCCTGTTATCCTTTAACACTCGTCTGCCATTGCAAGATGGAGGACCAAGAGGTAAGTAGTCTTGACCCCAATTTATTATGAGGTGGTTCCTGTGATTGAAATAGTCCTCTTCAGGATGCAGGCCCAAGCTCCACCATCATCTTGATCTCATTAAATCTGAACTAAAGTTCTGTAGGTCGTTTCTAAACATGTGACGTGGTTCGTGTACCTTATTCTATATTCATAAGCAAGTAAAAATGAAGCTTAAGTCACCTCCATCCAGCAAGTACAACAGCAATCAAGACCAAATGGTGTTAATCAAAAGATAGGCTTGAACCAGCCAGCTTGCTGCCAAGTCAGGTCGCAAAAAATGAAGTGCTTGGACAAGCGTGAACTCCCCTGAACCCTAAGTCAGGTCGCTTCGATCTATGCAAAATCTATCTAGTTAGTTCTGGTTGAAAATTTTATGTACTGTAGTTCAAGGTTTAGTTTAAAATAAGACAGCACTACCATTATTGGGTCCTGTCCAATATTATCAGTGATTCAGTATCCATATTGGAATCCCTCCTACCCTGACAATATCTAGTTGTATTCTTTGATCCCAAATGCTCTAAGCCCAACAACAACAGCGTCAATGCCATAGGCGTTGCAGTCAGACCCCGATGGACTCCTACCCTACGTATCATGTCTGCCTAAGTCTGTGAATCGGAAGCGCCTACAAACCAACTAATAGGCAACTATGGCCACCTCCAATAACAGGCAGCCAACCACTCAAAGGAAGCCAATCAACTGGCTACTGCCGTTCAACCAAGCTTCATACTATCAGTTTTGGACTAGGTATCGGGCCATCCTTAGTTTCAGCAGTTTCAATGGTTTCTGATCGGAGTTTATGGGTTCAAAAGGCAAAAAATGAAAGAAAATACAAAACCATAAAATATTTGATACATTAGGACATAATTTTATGTATCACTCACGTTGTCTAGTACTAAATGTAGTTGAATGGCTCACACACAATAGATAGTATTGTCTACTTACTTTACACAATATACGCTATTATTATTTATTGCTCAACTTTTTCAATATCTTGTTACTGATTATATATTGTCTATAGTATTGTCTATTGATTTTCAGCACAAGCGTATAATTGTGTCAATGTTGTTTAATTTCATACTATTTCTTTTTCTTAGCTGAATTGACTGGAAAAGAAACCCTCGGTATCGGTTCTTATCGCTCACTTACTAGTTGGTAACAGCAGATGCAGTCCAGTACCATAAGTTTTAGACCAATACTTATAGGCATCGGATGAATCCTATAATTTGGGTCAAACTCGGATTGGGATTGGCCAAAAACGATCCAATAAGGCCTACTCCGTATCAGCTAATAGTAGAAACTTTGTATTCAACTACTAACAGCCACTACCAAGGGGGTAGTCTAGTGGTAACACTAGTAAGGGAGGAGAGGAGTGGGCGTGGGTTCAAATCCCAGTCCGGGCAATAATTAAATGGGACGGCTCTTGGTACTAGAAGCCCATGACAAGGGACAGTCATTATGATGACTGGCCTTGTCTCAAAACCTACTAACATCCCATTCTTTCCCACAGCTAACTTACTCACTGGGCGTTCAGTTACCTAACCCACCATGCAAGAGATTTCAAATAACATCCTGCTGGAGCATAGTGAAAGTCATGGTCCATTGCTGTCAGCCGGACCTTCCCCGAGATTGCCTCCATCCTGATGTTAACCACACCTGATCTACTTCTCACTGATGACAAACGCAATTCTGCTGACGCCCTTACCCACCTTCATCTTCACTGCAAGACTACAATGACAAGCTTACCTATGACCATCATCCCTGCAATGTGTTGGCACCAGGGGCGGATGTACGTGGGGGCCAATGGGGGGCAGGGCCCCCACTGGATTTAAAATTTAAAAAAAAATAGTAGAGAAAACATCAAGTGGGTCAGCTGTCAGCAGTAGCAACTAGGGGGCTGTGCCCCCAGTCACAAAAAGAAAAGAAACCATCAGCAGTAGCACACAGCACCACTTTACATACACGGCCCACTACCATAGAAAACAAATCAAAAAGAAGAAACAATCAGCAGTAGCACACAACACCAATTACCAAAGCAAGCCAGCAACCTTTTCTTCTCATTTTCCTTTCTCTCTTCCGAGCCTCCAGTTCCACTTCTTCCACCCAAAAAAAATTAAAAACATGCTTGCTAGTGAAAGAAAAAATTTGTTGAAGGCTTGAAGTCCGAAGGAGGAGTGGAGGACGTAGATCAGCTGCTATTGGAAGAAAAACATACTACAAAGGTAAATTCAAAATCAGATTAGGTCAAAATTAAATGTCAAACTCCCGATCTCCGTCCTCCACTCCTCCTTCGGGCTTCAAGCCTTCAACAAAAAATTTTCTTCCACTAGCAAGCATGTTTCTAAATTTTTTTGGTTGGAAGAAGTGGAACTGGAGGCTCTGAAGAGATAAAGGAAAAGGAGAAGAAAAGGTTGCTGACTTGCTTTGGTAATTGGTGTTGTGTGCTACTGCTGTTGGTTTCTTCTTTTTGTTTTGTTTTCTATGGTAATGGACCCCGCATGTAAAGTGGTTTTGTTTGCTACTGCTGATGGGTTCTTCTTCTTTTTTGTGACTAGGGGCACAACCCCCCAGTTGCTATTGCTGATGCAGCTCACCCACATGATGTTTGCTCTACTAATTATTATTTTTAAATCCAGTGGGGGGGGCCCGCCCCCCACTGGCCCCCACATACATCTGTCCCTGTTTATGAGGATCAATAAAAATTTGGTACATGTACTTTGGGTATCATTGGGAGTATTTAGGAGTCTGGTTCTAACTTATAACATTGTGGATACTTGGCCCTTGTTTTGTTTCTCATCCTTATCCTAATCATCATCTAAGCCTTCTTCCATTAGATTGCTTTGGGTATGTAGTATGAGAAAACTTACCAAAGAATTGACAAAAACTTCTCTGTTCTAAACCAAAAATCAACCTCTATGTTTCTGCCAAATGCCTAGACAATGTAACAATGAACGAGAGGGTCTCGCCATAAGAAGGCTAGTTCCCATAAGTAGACCTAACTTTTCAGTAATTCTACTTAAACTCATGCAACCAAGGAACGCCCTCAAACTTCACCTAGACAAGGAAAGAGTCTAGACAAAGAGGTAATATAATGTGATTTGCTATAGGGAGGAATTGCATCCATTTATAGGTCAATGGCCAGGCAGCTGAAAAGAATGACTTCAATTGGCTGGTACTCATCGATCTTAATATTTTCCATGTTAAGACTTCATTGAGATTTTTCTTTTTGCCATTTGTGTATGAGTCAAGCACAAGACGGATAAATGAACTGCCACTAAAATGTCACGTCAGCAGTTCAATACAGTTCAGATTAGAACTTTACATAACAATATATTATTATGTTACCACCAACGTAAGAGATAACTCTCGTATGGATGCAAGTATTGATGTTATACAAACATAATCAATGCTATACTCTGAACTTGATAATAAGCTATCCTTCAAAACAAGCTAAAAAAGAAAAAGAAGATAGCGACAATCTCTGAAGATCATAATCTAAAATGTGTTAACCATTTTGACAAGTAAATGGAATAGATACGGATTTATGACAGAATGCTCATCCTTGCAAAATGAAGCTTACAAAACTAGCTTGGAGAGGAAGTAAATGTTATTAGAATCGATGGAACAATCAACAGAATACTGTGGATAATAAACTATGGTAATAATTTCTACCTTCTCAATATTGTCCATCATGATTCCTTTAACCTCCATAATTTGAGTTTTCAGCTTGGATAGCTTCCCCATTTCCTCAGGATGATTTATGCAGTATTGCATGTGTTCCTTCAATACCGGGCTGTTTCAACCAAGAAAGAGTTACATGCAACCAAAGGTCACTAGGCTAAAGCACGATAATCATTGCATACATACCCGAATTCTCGATCAAGTTGGTATGCAATACTAAACCTATCTTCAAACAAGTCATCATCATCTTCGTCGGCAAGTGGGTGAGGATTCTCATTAATACTTGACCCGTATCGTTTCATGAAGTCATCTTTGACACGCTCTAGAAACACAAACGGCACACCCCTCCCAACCAGTTCATCGGCAACGACAAGGAACACTACACAGACAAATTAAAAACAGCTAGATCTCCATAATAAACATAGATAAGACAACAAAACCACAAAAGAGAAAGTCATACCGAACCCCCTATCCAGTAGAAAGTTAAATGTATGCCCGTCGCAGGAATACGTGAACTTGCTGCTGTTCGGAGGAAGCTTCTGCAAGCACTGAACAGCAATCGTACTAAAATTCCCGGAAAAGGAAGTGTGTTCTGCGAGTACGACAGTGCCCTTAGCCACGAAGCTATATATCAATGGTTGCTTGCTCATGGCTTCTGGAACTAAAAAAAAAAACCCAACTTTATGGTGAATTCTCTTGATAATAATCAATAAATTTTTTGAAAAAAAAAAAAAAAAAAACTTAAACTTCACCTACAAATTGAAATTTTAATAGGGGAGGGATCAATAATATGCACAATCCAGGCAGTAATTAAGTGATTCAGATCAAGATCATGAGTAAAGTGATCAGTTACCTACAAAGAAGTAAATTGTGCATAAGAACATTTCAAATTACGGAAATGATTACGAAATTTCTTCCGATCGAACGACTAAAATGGAAGATCATTGAAGAGAGACGATCGAAGTGAAAGCAATTAAGAGTTCAATCATTATTTGTTAGAAATCTAGCTAGGGTTCTATCAGTAAGTCGACAATTTAGGGTTTTGGGAAAGAAATTGCGTCTCAGAAACCCTAATTTAGATGAATTGGGGGGAGAATTGCACCTCGAAAACCCTAATTTAGATGAATTGGGAAAGAAATCGCCTTGCTTCGTGACGAAGGTTTTGTTCTTCAAGACGTGGTTCCACCTAACCGGAATCCAAAACGTCAATTTTTTTTTAAGTTTTAGGTAGGCCACCCCTTTTTTACTATAGCTGTCAAGACGGGCCGGCGGGGCGGGCCGGCCCGTAACCCATCATAATCCACCATTTGGTGGGACGGGGCAGGCCGACCCACCATTTTGACGGGCTGAAAAAATTTTAACCCAGTCCAACCCACCGGCGGGCCGCGGGCTAGGCGGACTGGCCTGCTTAATTTTTTTTAATTTTTTAATTATTGTTTAGTTTCTTAAAAGAAAAAGAAATCATATATATAATATTTTATACTCACTCTCATATGCATCAAATTACAAGTAAAATACAAGAAACATTATAATAGTAGATATTTCTTTAAAACACCTTCATTCATGTAAATAAATGACCAAATTTAATATTTTATACGTCATTACTTGCATTAAATGAGAATTTTTATCATTTATAATACATATCTCACATATGTGCTAAATAAAAAAATTAAATTTTTTATAAAAAAAATAGATGGCGGGCCAACCCACTTGGCCCGCGTGCTAGCCCACCGCGGGGCGGGCTACTAGCGGGCCAGCCCACCTAGGCCCGTCTGTTTTGCGGGCTCCTAAATGTTCGGCCCAACCCACCTTTTTGGCGGGCGGGACGGGCCGGCCCAACGGGCTTAGCCCATTTTGACAGCTCTACTTTTTACTAAGGGCCACCAATCTACTAAGGGCAACCATCCTACACTCTTATTTTACTAAAGGCAACCTAAAATGAACCATTTTACTAAGGGCTACCAAAGGAAAAAAAAAAAAAAAAAAGACCCAAACCCCTCTTCCCCCGTTCGTTCTCCCCCCCCCCCCCCCCCCCCCCCCCCCCCCCCCTCCTCCTCGTCGAACTCCTCCGCCTCCTCGAGCTCCTCCTCGCCTGCAGCAGCCCGTAGTAGCTCAGCGGCACCCTCTCGAACCCGGCTCCGTCCAGCCTCCGCACCCACCTCTCGAACTTCTTGTGCCTCTCCCTCCGCTCCAGCCCCTCGCAGGCGATGATGTTGTTGATCTCCTCCCCGAACAGCAGCTTCTCCACCCTCGCGCCCGCTCCACCGACTGCCGCGCCACCGTCGACTCCAAGCAGTCGAACAGCGCCGCGTAGAAGTTGAGGGCCTCCATGAACCTCTCGCTCAGCGCGGCCCCGTTGTGGTTGGACTCGTGCTCCATGACGACCATGATCTTGGGTGACAGCCCCCACAATGCGGCCAGGAAGCCGTCCATCCTCGCGGAGGGCACAAGCGGGACGGAGTCCGCGCTCGGGGGGCTGCAGGGCTTGCCTGCAGTCATGTCTTCACTTTGGACTGCAGTCAAGTCCTGCAGTCACTGTAAGTTGAAAATTTTTAAAAAAATCTAGGACTGCAGGCAAGCACTGTAGTCCTGTGTTTACTTTGGACTGCAGGCATGTCCTGCAGTCCTCGATTGACAGAAGCGGGGTGGCCCTTAGTGTTTTCAAAATGGCAAACTTGTAAATTTTTTAAAATTTTAAGTTGGTGGCCCTTAGTAAAAAAGGGGTGGCCTTTAACATTTGTCTTTATTTTTATATCCTTTGTTTTATGTATTTTTATATGTAGTTTGTGCTGGTTTGAAGTAAATCTACTTAATTTTAAGGGTATTTACGGGATTACGAAGAACGACATGACCGGTCGTTGGGTGAGATTTTTGTTTGGGGTACCTCGTGCTTTTTAAAAGCATACACAAAAAAATGTTTTGATTATAGATAGGAGGCATCTGTTAAAAGTTGTGCAAAAATAAATTGACTTTTGAAATTCTTTTATAAGTTCCTTGGATTTTGTTGAAGAGGGAAAAAAAAATATAAAATAAACAGAAACAACCTCCAATCCAAACTTAGCTTTAGACTATTTTGCGATTGATACTCCTTTTCAAAAGTCATATCTTTTTAAAAAATTATCGACACAAAAATAATTTTTAACAAAGGTCTTCAATCTAAACTTACAAATGTTGTCCTAAAATTAAGACTGAACTTAATTTTATTTTCATTTTTCGAAAGTTGTTATCAGACAACTTTAAATTGTCAGATCCAATAATCTAGTTGATGGCTGCCTAATGTTAGCCTACTCATTTATCGGACGGTGAGAATATTAAACATTAACCACAACACTTCATCGTAACATACGCAACAAAATTTCTTTCGTCACAAATGGTATTCTGGTAAATGGTTTATAAAATAATTTTCTTTCGACCTTTACCGCACAATTATCATTAAAGGGTTACCTATTTTGACCCTTTTATGATAACGAGAGAATCCTGTCAAAAAAAAATTGTTCCAAAACTTAAATGGCCATAAAAAAATTGTTTTAAAACCTAAAAAGCCATTTGACAAGTATCAAAAAATATTGTAGTTTAATCTCATGCAACCGAACCGTCGATAAAATTTGCTTCATGAATTGTATCCATGTCTATGGCATAGCATTCTCACAGAAAAATTGAAGACCAAAGGGATGTCATATCTACAAATTGTACTAATGTGTATACGAACATTTAAGAGTGAAAAATATTAAGAGAAAATTTAAGTCACATTCCACTTTATTTGTCATATTTCAATGTGCACTCCAGTACTTTACCATAATGTAAGTCATCCTCCACATTTTACGGATTCCGTCCAACATTGACGGTCAACTAGGGTCCTCCGTGCTCGACCCTCCCTCCTCCGTCTCGCTCAGCCCTCTGCCATCACCACCACCTTCACAATCACCACCACCACCACCAACCCCACCCTCAACGTCCAACACCCCCCTCTCCCGTGCCCCCGCTCCCCCACGGCGCTCCCTCGCCCTCCTCCACACCGGCCGCTACTACATACAAAGAAAATGGGAGTAATTTGGTCCCAAAAATTGGGACAATCCAGTTGACCATCAATGTTTGACGAAATCGGTGTTGGAGTAATTTGGTCCCAAAAATTGGGACAATCCAGTTGACCATCAATGTTTGACGAAATCGGTGTTTTTTTTTTTTTTTTTTTTGGGGGGGGGGGGGGGAGGGGAGGAGGTGACTTACATTATAGTAAAGCACTGGGGTACACATTAAAATATGATAAATAAAGTTGGATGCGACTCAAATTTTCTCAAATATTAATGGTTGAACACAAAGTCAGTTCTATTAATACAGAAGGAAATAAGATTAGTAACACAGCCAATTCTATGAAGTAATATAGAGTTTGAAACTTGAAAAAGACACCATTCTGGCTATACTCACATAAACCTTTGATATACTTCATATACTTTCCTTGCCAGAGGAAAGATAGGTGAAGTTCATGCAGATGTAGAACTTTCTTTCCAGGTATTAAGAAAGCACATGAAATGTGTTACAAAACAGTGTCCGTACAGAGTAATCCAGTACTCTCATCAGTCTGAGTCGTGTCTCCTCCTATGTTTGTCCCTGCCGTGTTTCCGGTCATCTGAATCACGGGACCGTTTCTTTTCGCGCTTCTCCCGTCTTCTCTCCTTCTCATCTTTCTTCTCTTCATGGTGCCTCTTCTTCCTCCTGTCATCCTCCTTGGGAACTTCTTCGTCGTTTCTGACCCTAGGAGATCTTGGAAGCGAGGGCCTCTCCTCGATCTGAGATGTTACTTCCTCCGTCAATTTTTCCGGTAGGGAGCTAGATTCATCCCGGGCTTGAGGGACCCTGGATCTACACATTGTGAATAGTTTAGTTCAAGAACAGATAAAATTCACACTTGCGCACAAGAATTCTGAAGTGGCTTGAGCTAAGCGCGAAACATTACTTGTATAAGCCAAGACCTTGAACTTGAGCTGCTTCAGCATGCCCTGCACCAAGATCCTCGGCAGTTGATCCTCTCTTGACAAGTTCGGCATACTCGTGCTTATCGAGACGATTGCCTTGGGGTCTGGTAGATCGCTTGGGAGCTAAACCTAGCGCCTCACGCATTGCCTGCTCTTCCTCTTCCTTGATCCTTTTTATCTCCTCTCTAGCTAAATCGGCATTCTGCTGCTCAGATTTCTTATCCCTCGCATACCAGTGTAAATCCTTCCCTATTGAAGAATTAAGGAGAAGAAGGAAAAAAAAAAAGATGGAAGTAATTTTAAGTAAACGCGAATTTGGTCATGCATATGGAATCAATCATTTGAGGCAGAAATATCAAAAATATGCTAGTCAAACAAATTGGGGTATTACAATTTACAAAAAAGTCTCCTCTATGAAATTTAAGACTTAGTTTGGTTAGCCAATTTCTGGGATTGGCGTTTGCTTAATCACCAATTTCCGGAATGCTTGATAGCAGAAATCAGGAAACAGGTGTTTGAACGCCAAAATGAATGTACATGTTCAACATGGTTATAATGGATGGCTAGCCAAACTAGCCCTAAGTTAGGCCTGTCATTTGGATCTTTGGCTTGGATTAAGCCTTACTTTTGCCACGAAAGAACTGCCTATCAGGTTCCCAATACAGGAATCGACTCCAGATCAGGATCCAAGAAAATATTCACCAGCAAGAAATGGAACCAGCCACACTTCCAACTAGTACAATAAATGTTCACCATCTCAAAAATAAAATTACTTCAAAATGTTTTATACTACTTCAAAATGGGTTTGTCATGCAAGTATACATTTAAAAAGTAACGTACAATGAACGTGAGTGACTAATAGTAAGTTATAATTAAATATACAATACCTTTCTGCCATCTACCAACGGGAGCCTTGATACTATGACCAAGATAGTTCTCTCGGTGCTTATCAACCTTCACATCGTCCCACTTGAATTCTGTGATGGAAAAAAGAAATAAACAGTCAATCATAGCAACCAAATTATCAGAGGGTACCACTAAAAGAAAAGAAAGAAAGAAGTGGCAGTCAGAATTCAGAAGTGCAAATTATATTTTATAGGAAATTCATAATAGCACCAGCTTGCATATCTCCCTTCTCTGTCTCTGTGGGTTGTGTAGAGTCCGAGAAATTTGGTGAGTAGATTTGTTCGATTTAGTCAGAAAAGTATCTTATTGTTAACCACTGGCTTTGCCAGGATAATGTTATCTCATGATATATAGTTCTGAACATACATACTTTCTTGGGCCAAAATTCATGTTCCTTTATTCTAGTAAATACTATAATTGTTCCTCCAAGCTCCAATGCTTTAGAAGCACCATGCACAAATAGGGGTGTAAACGGACCGGACGGACCCGGGCAACCTTGTGTACAAGCTCGGACCGAAAATAAATCGGACGGACGTGAGTCCGGCTCGGTTAAATTCTGACAAAAAAAATTGTGTTCAGATCCGTCCGATAACTTTGGATCATGCTCGTGTCCGGTCCAATAATTTTGGGACAACGCCGACAAAGACGACCTCGCCGTCACAGATCTTGGCACCGATGCTCAGATCCGGAAGCGACGTGTGGCGGATGGCAGGAAGGAGCCATGAGCGGTAGAGAGAGGAGGCCTGGAGGAGATGGAAATAGGAAATGCTGGTGTTGGAAGCATTGTTTTCTTCTCTTTTTCTTGCTTTCTTTTTTTTTTGTACTTTTTTATTTGGAAGGAAAACCTTTTCTATTATAGGTGTCCTATTCACAATGTGTACTAGTGCTTATTTGTTCTAGGAGTTTTGCTATGCCTACAACCAAATGTAGAAAGGGGGTGAGAGGGAAGGTGGGACCCGGTGGGACCCATGTGTAAGGGGGTGGGAGAGGAGGTTGTAAGAAGGTTGTAATAATTTGGTTGTAGATAGGTCCAACTTTTATTAAATGGGTGTTCTCAGCATGAGAGAGGGGGCGATCCCGAGGAGTCAGGTGTTGGGAACTCTGTTCTAAAAGGCGTCCGCCTAGACCGCCTAGGCGGCGCCTAGGCGCTAGGCGTTGGGTGCCCGTCCGATGTCCGCTTAGGCGCCCGCCTAATCCCCCTGACATCCAACTATGCATGTTTTGGGATTTTATGGATTTTTTTCTGCAATTTTTAGTAGATTTTTTGGATTCTTTTTATTTTTTTGAACCGCCTATATCTAGGCGTCCGCCTAAGCACCCGCCTAGGTGGGCTAGGCGCTAGGCGGAAGGTGTCCGCCCGACTAGCGCCTAGCGCTTTTCACAACCTTGGTTGGGAAGGGGAGGGAAGACCGAGGAGTCATGGGCTGTGAGGGGAAGGGGGGAGATCAAGAAGTCAAAGTGATCTTGGGTCCCACGTGATGGTGGTGTTCTGTTCTATTTTCGCTGACTGGACTGTTACGGTAGAAAATTTGCATCGAAAATATGCAGCATACTTTGAGCTTCATTAATTTAAAGTCTAAATTTTTCGGACCTAATTCAAAATTTCGGACCGGACATGTATATGTCCAGAGTCCGAGTTCGAATTTTAAACAGATACAGAAAAATGTTCAGACTATGTTCGTTAATTAGATCGGACGGTCCACGGTCGAGCTATTTATCGAGTCGGACTCGTATGGACAACGGACTATCCAGTCCACTTTACAGCCCTATGCACAAATTCCTTATAGGATGATAGGATCTGCAATTATGGCATCTGATATAGCCTATATTGCACGGACACTAATACGACACAACATGATGACATGGGCACAACAATGATTTTAGCACGTTTTAGTGTATTATGAAGTGTTTGTATGACGTCCGATATGGACATGACACGGACGTGACACCGCTTTCAGAGTGTCTGTGCTTCCCAGGATATGACTAGAGAAATTAAAGGATGGTACATGTCACTTTGCTAGGTTGCACAACTACGAACACAAACACGGACACCTATGTTATCCGGACTCTCCACTTTAAGAAGAAGTACCTGTGTCGACCTGATAGGACATGGGTATGGGTATGGAATCCATATCCGATCCTCCATGGTGACAAATGGATCCTTCATGGTAACAATCGGGAGATTGGTAGTGAAGTAGATAGTTTATTTTAATGTTGTAGTGAAGTAGATAGTTTGTTTTAATATGGTAGACTGATAGTAAAGTAGTAAGGGAGCTGAAGGGACGGTTCCTTAGGGACTTATTCAACTAGTTCAGTAAAGTTTACTAGTATTTTATAATTACATGTTGTCTTTTATGAAACCTTAGTTATATTTTCGTACCCGTATTAAAATTTGGATTATTTTTAGCCGAGTCTATGTGTCCTTCAATTATGAGTTTGAAGGACCGAAGTCTTGGATATGTACCCGTATCCGACACCGCACCGAGTCACATAGACGGACACGGATATGGAAAATGACACGGTAAAGATACGAGGTAGATAACACGGTAAAGATACGAGATAGATAAATTTTCAAATAGGTACAATGTAGTCAGCTATTTGCTCGAATACAAATACAATATGGATATGACACCATTTTTCCATGTTCGTGCAACATAATTACTTTGTGAGACCATATACCCTCTCCACTCTAAGGATTTCCTGTTTTTATGCTATGTTCAAACCAACCTCAACGTAGAAGGATTTTTTTGAACATCACATCAAACATTAAAATACTTGAAGAGTGGAGGATACATGATTATAATACAAAGAGGTTTACAACCAGCAAAAGAAATTAATAAGTATAAATGAAAGAAACGGTGTAATTCCCAAACTTTGTTGCACAGTCACGAATACGGCACCACATGGTGGCGTTTCAGGTGTCTCAGTACGTGTCAAACACAACATAGACCACATTGTTCGAATGTTTGTGCTTCCTAGTTCACAAGCAAGAAACTATCTTAGGCAACTTTCGCTTTTTCATGCAAAAGTAGACCCCTCTCCTTTTACACATCTTCTCGACAAGGATGACTAAACCTTAAACCGTAAAAAAAACGCTAAATCATAACAAAAATTAAAAGAACTAACCCACATTTCTTCTCCTTCCTCTTTACCCCATCCCTCGGCCCTCCTCTCTCTACCTGTCCTTTTGCCCTTGTATCCCCCGGCTTAGTTTGATGTCGCCTAAAAAGGTTGGAGCTCCGACTTGCGTCTCCGTCCTCTCAAACATCTATTCCTACGTGGATGGTATAGCTATCACCAATGACCATTTCCACTCAATACGGAATGTCATACAACCACGAGATCCGGTATAACTAGCAACCTCCCCTGCTCCACACGAGCTCAATCCTCCTACCTTGCCAAAGAAGAAGGTCCAAGGGGAAGGCGACAACGAGCCTCGTATTTGCTCACGAACGGGAGGACAACATCATAGAATTGAACAAATCGCGACAATCGATGGCTCTCCAACAGGTCCTAGGCCCAGCGTTAGAGGATAGAAAGCCTGCTAGACAAAGAAGTTAAGAGCCATGACGAGACAGGATAGATACAAAATGAATCGAGAAAAATGCAATCAGGCCAAAATGGGTCGGTTCGGGTGAGTCGTCATGTCCAAACTTCACTTTTCTTGTTCAGTTCACTTCCACGTAAACCTCGTTTCTCTTTCAAATTCCACTCACCTGCATATTGTCCATTGGAATGGGGTTCTACTTCACCACCACCACTCTTAGGCCTCGTTTGGTTCGCGGAATGGAAGGGAAAGGAAATCAATTCCTTGGCATTTCCTTTCCTTTGGGAAATTATAATTTCCATTGATTTTTCTTTCCGATGTTTGGAAATGCCAAAGAATTTGGAAAGGAAAGTGAATACTTCAATGTGGAAAAGTGATTTCTTACTTAGATGGATGGAATCACTTTCCCCCCTAATTTTTCTTCCATTGGAAATCACTTTCCTTTCCTCCTCAATTCTTTTGGCACCCAAACATAGGAAAGTCATCACTTTCCTTTCCCAATCCAATTATTCCGCGAACCAAACGAGGCCTTAAGGTCTGCTTGGATTGATGGTTAAGAGAGTTAAGTGAGGGAGAAATAAAATCATGCTTGGTTTGAGGGTGGGAGTTTAGGAGGGAGGGTTATAGAGGATTAAATGAGAGCTTATTTCACCCTCTTTTGTCCATTTTTTTAACTCCCCAAATCGGAGGGTAAACGAGGGAGATTTAGTAATTTTGTTTAAAAATCATAAATAACCCTTATTTGTTCTATAAAATATCATAATTTTTTTCTACATTTTTTTTTGTTTTCAACATGTTGCTCCGTACCTTCCTAATTTGTGAAGATATTTTGACAAGTTCTAATTAACATTTCAATCAAATTTAATTTTATGACATATGTAATAAGGTTATTTTTGTAACTGCCATATTTTTGTTGATTCTCCTCTCACTCAAAACCTTCAATCCAAACAAGAGTATTAAACACCCCCCACTTAACTCTCCCTCCAATCCAAACAAGGTTCTATGTATTGACTCTACTCCCCCTCATTTAACCCCACTTAACTCTGCTTATTTTTCCCCCTCAATCCAAGCAGACCCTTAGTTCCCACAAACATTGTTTTCAAATATCGCCTTCAAAATGAACAATTCGTGTATGACTCCGAATAAGCACGTCCCAACAGTTTATATGAATTAAATTTGTAGGTGTTCGTTGCTCGTGCTCTCGTCAATCGAACCCACTGCTGCCCCCAAATTACAAAACATCCTCCTATTCACGAGACCCCTTTAAATTTGAAAATTGACATCCTTCCGTGTGTGTTAGTTCAGTATTCTCCTCATGCGGATCCACGTACTAATCTAAACCCATTAAAAAATAACAAAATTGACATATTTTAAGCAGAATTGAGCATTATTATATAACCAGATGGTCCAGATCCAAGCAAATATGAAACCCTAGAAATAAAAAAAATTGGGGGAACGGATATAAATTGCTTACGATCTCGACCGCCACGAACTCCTCCGCGAGAGGGATGATACATCTCTCTCTATCCCTTCCGACCTTCTTCTTCCTCCGCTCTTTTTCTTCCTCTAGAGTCCTTCGATTTGGAAGGAAGTAGAACCAACCAAATATTCGTGTTGGTTTGGATTTAAATAAATGATAACAAAACCGGCCCAACTTCACCAGGTCTTTGCTGGGCCTAAAAGCCCACCAATGTTTTAATATACGACGCTCCACCTCCAGCAGTTTTTAAAATAAACTAGTCACGTTTACGTGCGTAGTATAAAATAAATAAATAATAGTATTAATAAAATATATAAATAATTTAATTATATTAAAATATTTTAAAATATAATTTGAACATATTTTAGTATGATTTGTTATGATTATTTTGAAAATTTTGGATATGTTTGATTAGGTAATGTTATGTAAGTTAGTTTAAACCTAATTTTAATTTTAAATATATTCTAGTATCTAGTGGTTTTTAATTTTTTACGTGAGGAGAGAGGGTTCGCTTACCCACGCAAAAAAAAGAAAGAAAGGTAGTTAATTTTAAAATCTTATTTTTTTTTTTAAAAAGAAAAAAAAATGGTTGATGATATACACGGCTTAGATGGCTCAAACTTGAGCTGTTTTGAAGCCTCTTTATATTAGTAGAGATTGAAGAAATAAATACACGACCCCACTATGTTAGATGGCTGACCAAATCTCTTTTAGAAATTTTATAAAATACTAGTTACTTTCACGTGCACACGTTAAAAAAGAAGGAAAAAAAAAATACAATATTATTGAAATATAAAATTTTAAATTATGTTAGAATATTTTAAATATAATTTGAATATATTTTAGTTATGATTTATTATAGATGTATTTTAAACTTTTAGATATGTGTTTAGTTAGATAATATCATGCAATTTGTTTAAATATAATTTAAATTTTTTTGTATTTATAAATATTAATGCAATTAGAAGGATTTTGGATTTTAATTTTATTTTAAACTACGTGAGAAAGTAAATACGGTTACGGAACTTAATTTTTTATATAAACAAAATGGTTGATGAAATGAAATATACACGGTTTAGACGGCTCAATCTTGAGCCGTTTTGAGGCTCCCTTGTATTAGTAGAGATAGAGGTGGTTAGTGTTATAAGTTTCTACAAAAAGTATAAATTATATGTCGTTTTTTTTCCAATGTTTGGCAATGAAATTGAAATGAAA
Source organism: Iris pallida (assembly GCA_029216955.1). Taxonomy (NCBI): domain Eukaryota; kingdom Viridiplantae; phylum Streptophyta; class Magnoliopsida; order Asparagales; family Iridaceae; genus Iris; species Iris pallida. The sequence continues at coordinate 12,716,951 of JANAVB010036615.1, forward strand.
TGTGAATACTTAAATGTGGGAAAGTGATTCTTTTTTAGATGGATATAATCATTTTCTCCTAATTTCCTTTCCATTGAGAATCAATTTTCTTTTCTACTCAAATTTTTTGACATCCAAACATAGAGAATTAACAGACTTTTCTTTTTCCAACACCATGATTCCCCCAACAAAAAGAGGCCTACGGCCTCATTTGGTTCGCATAAAAGAAAGGAAAGGAAATGTGATTTCCTTTTCTTTAGAAATTCCATACATTTTTCTTTTCGGTGTTTGTAAAGGTCGAGAAATTTGGGAGAAAAAATAAATCTCTAAAGTGGGAAAGTGAATTCCTAGGTGGGGAAATCAATTTTTCTCTAAAAAAAATTTCCCTTGGAAATTAGTTTCATTTTCCAAACATTTTTTTTGGCATCCAAACATAGGAAATGAATTAATTTTCTTTCCCAACGTCATGATTCCGTGAACCAAACATTGCTTAGGGGTAGTCCGTGTAATTAGTTTCAAAGTATGGATGGTTTATGTAATAAGTGTAGAACATAGAAATAGTTAACGTAATTTGTCCTAAATTGAACCACTATATTCTTATGACTAGTTTGGGATCTATATTGAAGTAATGTTTATTTCATTACAGTTAGGCCTAGTTTTGTTTCCGAAATAACTTTCTTGGAAAAGAAAAGTTATTTTTTACTATATTTGAATGCCAATAAAGTGAGTGGGAAAAAATCATGTATATAAAGAAAGGGGGAAAAAAAAAGGTTTTACACCCACCCCAATCCCCCCCCCCCCCCCCCCCCCCCCCCCCCTCCCCCCCAACTTTCCTTATCCTTTCCAAACACCCGAGAAAAAAGAATTGTAATTGTAATTTTTTAAAGGAAATAATAGAATAAAGAATTGATTTTTCTTTTCACGAACCAAACGACCTCTCGATCCCGAGTTTTTTTTACGCCTATGCTACAAAATGGTGCCTTTCGTTAAAAGAACTTAAAGAATCAAAAAACAAAATCACGGACCTGAATGCATGCCCCTTTGCCTAAGCACACTACTATTTAAAATACTACAAAAAGTTACATATATAAAAAAAATAATATTCTACCACAATGGAAAAATATATGGGAATAATGAATTGCCTTGTCTCAAACCTCTATTACTAGCGAAGTATCCATGAGGTATGGCCCTTTACCAAAATAGATAATGTCTTTATGGTAATGTGTTCTTTAACTATGTCCACTCACCAACACTCAAGTCCATGATTAATGATCCGACACATGAACTCTTTATTCACTCTGTTATATGATTTTAACTCTTTATTCATATGATTTTAACAGGTCTAGCTTAATATATGTTTTCTTCCTATCACTTTTGTTGAATTCTCTTCCCATTTTCTGAGCTAGGGACAATTCTCAGCTATCAATCGCCCTTTAATAAATGTTATCTAGTTAAACGATATGCGCCTCTACATGATAGCTTATATCCTACAATACATGAGATGTGTAATAATTTTATATAAAAAAACATAACAAGAGACATGACAGAAATCACTCACAAAGGTAGTCATTTGTTTTGGCTAAAAAAAACCTTATGTATATTTTTTTTTAAACAAACGAAACAACTACTATAAGATAGTTAATAAATTTTGTTGATTAAATATAAAGATTTGTATATCTATCACTAAATAAAAAAAGGTCAAATAAGAAATATATTTTATAGCATGGTTATGGGATTTAAATTTCGACACAAGGGCCCATATTACTAGCATTATATATATATATATATATATATATATATATATATATATATATATATATATATAATATATATATATATATATATATATATATCCGACGGACAAATAAATGTGTGGAGTTACTACACTTATTTTTATGTATCTTACTTAAAAAATACTTTTAACTAATTGTACTATAACTTTGTTTTGTTCTATCTTAAAAATACTTTAATTAATTGTAATGTATTGTCACGACCCGCATCCGGATATACGGGTACGAATACGTGGGCCACGTCCAGCCTACGCCGCAGTATCGGCGGTAGAACGCTGTCAAGTATACTAAACTAAATACAACATCTAATGATTCATAACTAGAAATGTACTCATGTCACATCACGAAAACTAAGGAAGATAAGAAATAATAACAATATCACTAGAACAACTAGAATCTACAATGATCATAAGACAGGAAAATAAAGAAGGAACAACATGACTAACTAAGGATAACTACCAGGCAACTCACATAGAAGAATAGTGAGATCCACCTCAGCTAGCAACATCATGAAGTCCAATACTGAAGGCACAACTACTCCTAAAATTTTGTCAACATATCCCGTCAGGACGGAACGAGTACATATATCTCATAACAGATCTCAAGATAGAATAAAAGCTATAAGACTGTAAATAGAGCATATACAATAAAATCATGGAGTGTACATATATGTATCATGGCATGGTAAGCTGTAGAGCTAGAGATAGAACAAGAAAGTAGAACTGAATCATGGTATGTACACAATCAAGGTAAGCCATATATCCAATGTGTGTGAGTAGCAGTTTCAACTTGTGATCGACTTGGGTACCTGTCGAGAACTGGCCTGGCAAGTCATAAGTGCGATATATGACTCACACTGTTCAAGAATGCAAGGGAATATGATCACAGGCATACGCTACTACTCCTCCTACCCCCAACTGGTAGAATGGATCCAAACAGGACACGTCACTGCACGGGATTCTAATGATAAGGGAGCAAGTCTTCTCTAGAATCAGTGATCACATATTGTGCAAGATCCCTTGTATGTATTTCTTTTAATGTTTTAAACACTTTTTATATTTCGTCACTATGATGAACAATCGCAGTCAAATACAAATGGTCAACCTATTATTTCCACCTTAACGACAATTAAATACAATTATGTGTTGTCCAATTCACTCGCTTCTTGATATTTCCACCTTGACGACGACATAATTTAGAGAAGAAGCCCCAAAGAAAATAGGGATAATTAGTATTAGGACCTCGCTAATAGTGGATATTAGGGTATAACTGTCACGACCCGATCCCAAATAATTGGGTCGAACCGGATCATGCCCAGCCTGCACCGTTGTTGAGACGGCGGCAGTAAGGTGTTCTGTAGAAGCATAGAATTTCACAACCAGAAAGTCCATGCGCCAGACACTACATGCGCTAGAACTCAGACGAAGAACTTTACAGCAAGATCAATAAAGATAGACATTCGAAAGAAGACTTTTATATACAGAAGTCTATTACATGTCTAAGAAAAGGTTGTACAAAGGAGAATTTCTACAAAGGAAAGATCCTAAGTCTACAGCCAGCGGCTACCACGCGCCTCCAGATAAGCGCAGCAGCCACCATGCGCCATCAGTCAGGCGCAGCAGACATCATGCGCCTCCAACCAGGCGCATCCTACCATATCTTCAGCAGCTCAGTCATGTGCATCCAGCTCAGTTATGTGCATTCCTTCAGCAGCTCAGTTATGTGCAACTCTTCCAACCAGGCTCACCTGGCCGAGCAGAGCCCAGTTATGTGCCGCTCTTCCAGCCAGGCTCACCTGATAAGTGCTTCGTCAAGCAAAGCATTTAACCCTCTGGCTGGAACCAAGGAAGAGAAGAGCACCACAAATACTGTGGCCAGGGGAGGCTTCGAAAGAGCCTCCAAAGGCGAAGGAAGACCGTGATCGAAACCGCGGCTAAAGGAGCAGCTTTCAACACAACTAAAGTGGGCAAACCCCACTTTGAAGGAAGATAGAGCCTAGCACCGCCATTCCGATCTACGGCTCTTCCGGAATAACGGAGACAAGGCCCGAGCATCCCTATCTTTGGATGCAACAGGCACCTTCCGCCTGCCTCGGAAGCCCTCGACTCCGTCTTTTGGATGTAACAGTCACCTTCAAGTGCATCGAAGACAACACAGCGTCTCATCTTCACCCTCGGGAGCACTTCGTCAACAGAATACACCCGCATGTTCAAGTTCATATTGGAAGTACGTGAGGGAATGAGAAGCAAATCTTCTCTCCATGCCACTATTTATAGGCCGGGCAGATCAAACCCACGCGCCAAGTGGATGGCCCTCCGAATTCCGTGTAATGAATTTACATTAAATGGATGAACCGGACGCCTCGAATTCAGCCAAACGGCTATTTATAGCACTCGAAGAACGAGACAGCCGCATCATTAAAAGACATGTCCGATGCGCCAGCCAGACAGCGCATCACACGGACGCGCCTTTCGGCATCAGGCGCATCACACAGACGCGCCCTACAGTACTCGGCGCATTACAGAGGGTGCGCCCCCACACATCTCCATACCGAGTAGAACGCCAACCGACGCGCCCACTCAGCTATCCATCGAACGTCACCAACATTAAATGCTGAACTGACAGAGTTGGCAGCACGCCTCCCAAAGTCTGAACAGTTCAGAAAACGAAGCGTCGACAACGTCAGCATCATCATGACTTTATTTCGACGGCTACTGCCACGTGGCCACTCAACCAACCGCATGCGCCTCTACGGCCATGCGTCCAAATCAGCAGGTGCCTCAAAAGCCATGCGCCTCAGACTGCTCTCTGATCCCGAAAGACAGAAGGAAAGTCGCCTGCATGCGCCTCAAAAGCCATGCGCCCCAAATGGTTTATAACTCCTAAAGGTTATGAGCCGTAGCCTCCTCCTGCGCCCAATCCAAGGCGCAGCCCACCAGATCACTCCTCTCCACCAAATCCGAGATCTTCAAACCATGAGTCGACGACACGTGTCCTTTGACTCAACTCATCCAAGATTTCAGCAACGGAAAGATTTTCTCTCTGCTACGTGCCGGCTCACAACAGCAGTATGAAGAGTTCTCCCCCTCGATCAGGGCGCAGCATCCATGCGCCTCCATCAGCAACCTCCACGTGGCGTCCCCATACCGGCGCATCCTACATGCGCGCATGAGCAGCCAGCCTGCAAAACTATAAATAGAAGGATCATCTCCTTCACACACGGGGGGACTCACAACACAGAGAGAATCCACAACAGAGAATCACCGGAGAGGCAGTTCTAGACACTCAACGTCTTCCTCCTCTCAGCAAGCTCCAGCACCCAGAGCAATCAACACCTTCAGAGAACCGATAACCGTCGTCAGCCGGTCAACGGAGTCAACGCATTACCACTCGCTCCATTGGCACTAAGGACCCAGCTTAAACAAAAGTGTACTCCTAGGACTACATCTAAGTCCTATATTGTATCACTGTTCTGTTTGTATTAAAATTTCAATCAAAACAATTTTAATGGCAAACAAGCTGGCGACTCTGCTGGGGACTTCTTTCTCCTCTACCGAGAAGGTTGTGTCATAGGCCGACGACGTGAAGGTGGGCTCCTCCCACAAGACGCTGGTAGTGCGCCTCAATCAACAGGCGTACGAGGAGTTCATTTCTGAAGGAAGTGCGAGTCCTTCGAAGCGGCTGTCGAAGCCGAAGAAGACCCGTGCAGTCTGGGTGCGCAAAGTCGACGCCTCGGGCACCACCGTTGAAGGGGATGCGCCCGTCCAGCCTTCCCTTCCTGCTGACGTCCTCAGCAGTCAAGGTGCACCCGCTGATGCAGCGCATCTCTCGGGGAAGCGTGCGGCTGACCACGTTCCTCAGCCATCTTCCTCTCAGGCGAGGAAGATACGTCGACGGAGCAGGGGCGCAGCCAATGCCCCGCGCATCACTTCTGATGTGCCACAAAGAGCCTCTGTCTTTGACAGACTCACTCGCTGTAATGGCGAGGAGAATTTGGATGATGAGTACTATGCGCCCCAGCGGGCTGGTACGAAGAAATCCAAGGCGGCACGGGCCATGCGCCACAAACGTGCTATGCCAGCAGCCGGCCAGAGGCACGCGCTTACAATCACGCGCGCTGCCGTTGGCAAGCTGTACAAGGTTGACTCAAGTGCTTCTGCACCAACAACGAGTCGACCTTCAAAGTCCTCATCTCGCTTGGGCGCATTCACTGCGTGCACAACCAAGCCGAGAGAGGCAAACTCAGTGGTCTTGAACTCCCGCGCCTCCTCTGGTTGTGCGTTTGAGGTCCGTTCAAGTCACTTCAAATGTTGTGGTTCCCCTACTACTGATCGTGATGCCTGCTTGGTATTAGATTAGGGGGCACAACACTCACCCGACTACCCCGGCGCTTGGCCCTGCCATGCGCCTGAGAGGGGTGTGAGGATAGCACTCTCCTCCAACGACCTGCGCAACGTGATCACTCACAAGCGCCGGTCAGGAGAGTTGACCAACAAGCACGATGCGCCTCTCACGGGGCACACTTGTGCAGTGGTCACCATCAACTGCTGTTGCAAGACGGCAGTACCGCCAAAGCAGTCGGTCTTCCAACGGCTACAATCATCGACACCCCTCCGACATTGCCTTGGGACGAAGGTGTCAGCAGAAGAGGAGCTAAAGGTTGCTTCATGCAACGTGATCTCCAACTCCTCATCTGTCCGGAAGACGACTGCCAATTCCTCGTCTTCATCCAAAAGCCAGCCAAGGAAAACCAAGGCAGCTGTCTCGACCTCTGGAGTGTTCGAAGGCACTCGGTCGAGGAAGAAGTTCTTGGAGGAAGCTGGGGGTAGCCAGACCCTTGTCGAGCCTCCTTCCGAAGACGAAGATGTCCAAAGCACAGCTGCAGCGGATCTTCATCAAGGCGAAGATGGCCTCCCTGAAGCCCCTCAAAATGACGATGTCCTCCAGGACATCGTCGGGGGTAGTGCTGGAAACGAAGAGGCCCTTCAAGACAGAGCTGAGGGCAGTCAGGCCCTTGCAGATGCGCCTGTCGAAGACGAACTCCAGAATGTGGCTGGGGGTGGCCAAACACCAAGAGAAGTGACTCCCCCATATGAGAGCGAGGCTGAGAGCGAAGCCTCAACTAATCCATCCACTTTCGGCTGTGTCATGACAGTATACATGACCGGGGGTGATCTTGAGACTGATGCGCCGCCACAGGACATTGTCCAGCGCATAGACTCGCTAGAGGGAGGACTCAAAACTCTCTCTGCCTCAATGCAAGCACTGACTCAAGCAGTGTTTGAGATGCGGTCGGCCTTGATCAGGACACCTTCAAATGGTCCCGACCCAGGAGCCAATGGAGAGTCGAGTGTGCCCCTCCAACGGACACCCTCAGACACAGAAGCACCCCGGACGTCGGAGCCCTCAAACGCTCCACTCCAGGTGGTACCTCCTTCCCCGACTCCTAGCTCCACGGAGGACGTGGTCGAAATGATCAAAGATCTGCGGGAGCGCTTCGAGTCCAAGAACAGGCAGGAGGAGCGCCAGAAGATGGGCATTCCCCAGCCTTATCCCCTTGAGTGGAACAAGGTGGTTTATCCCCCAAAGTATAAACCATAAACACTCACGCCGTATGACGGGAAGGACTCTCCACGACGGTACCTGACGTACTTCCAGTCGCAGACAGGGCATCTTTCGAAGGAGGACGCGCTCCTCACCAGCATCTTTGTTGGGGCCCTGAAAGGGGTGGCGTATGACTGGTACTACAGCCTCCCCGATAATTCCATATCGTCCTTCGATGACCTGACACGCCTCTTCCTCGACCGCTTCTACGACGGTGGGAAGGACATGACGATGGCGTCTCTCATTGAGATACGCCAGAAGGACAAGGAAACGGTTCGGGCATTCATCGAACGCTTCCGTCAGGCCTGCTTCAGGCTACCTCCAGGCATGCCAGAGCATGCGCTTCTCTCCGCTTGCAGTATAAACATGCTGCCTGCAGTAAAGCTCTGGCTTAACTCTACTCCCCCTCCCGACTGGAGCTCCCTAATCATCGAAGCTGAAGCTGCAGAGAAGAAGGCGGCCAATGCACGTCTTCTGGGTGTTAGCTTCCCCGCCTTTGACGATAAGGGGAAAAAGTCCGCAATCAACAACTCCGGACGAGAAACAAAAGGGAAACAGGCATTGACTGTTAATGCCTCGAAGGGCGCATCTGCGCCTACTCAAAAGCCTCCACTGGCACCGAGACCCAAGGAGGTTTATTCATTCAATGATGACGACACCCTGCAACTCTTTGAGATACTGAAGCAGGGTGACAAGATCAAGCTTCCGGACCCGAAGCGGCCCGATGAAGTCAGGAAAGTGGACAACCCGAGGTACTGTCACTACCATCGGTTGTCGGACACCCGACCAAGGACTGCTACGTCCTCAAAAATTACATCCAGCGCATGATCAATGCGGATGTAATCTCCGTCGACTACGAAGAGAAGACGGTGTCAGCTAATGTGGTGTCACTTTAGTTCGGCACCTTGCCGCCGACTACCACACAAGATGGCGTCGTCCCCATCCCTAAGGCGATAATGGAGGTGGTGAACTTGCCACCCACCCGTGACAATGTGAGTGGACTTGTCCCACTCACCACATCTCGAGGAGAGGTCCTCTGGGTTCACCCCGACCTCGTCTCCGAGGTAACTCAACCGGAGGTACTCCCTACCTCCAAAGCAAAAGGCAGGAAGATCAAGTCTTGCCGCACGGTCTCTTCTTCAACGGAAGAGGCGCTTCCTGTGCAGACGCGTGCACAACAGAACTCCCAGCCCGGTGAAGCTGCCGCCGAAGTGGTGCCTCCTGGCACTATCCCTGAGGAGGGTCCATCCAAACCCTCAGTAGCCAATAAACAAAAGCAAGTGGAGGCCCGTTTCGACAAACCTCTGCGGAAAGAAAATGCTTCGGGGCTAGCCAAGCCCCACAATTTTGACATTCTGGCACAACATGCCAGTACTCCTGCACGCTTGTCTTTGTTCGAGCTCCTGCGTCTCTCCAAGGACTCCCGAGAAGCTCTCTGCGAAGCTCTGAAGGATGCCGAATCCTTTCTCAGTCAAATCAAGCAGCCTGAAGACCTCCCAACTACTTGTGCACACTGTCATTGTGCAGATGAAGTTATCCCAAACATAACTTTTACCCAACAAGACATGCTGCTCAAGCATCACCGACATAACCGACCGTTGTATTACACAGGGTACATCGGTTCGGTAAAGGTGAGCAGGATTCAGATCGATCCGGGGTCTTCCCTAAGCATCATTCCAAAGGCGCTGCTATCAAAGCTGGGGATCCCAATGTACCGGCTGGCGCCCTCCAATACGACCATCAGTGGCTTCAACGCTAGCAAGAGCGAGCCACTGGGCAAGATCCGGCTGAAGTGTCACATCGGCAGCCTCAAAACTGAGGTGACTTGTTATGTGGTGGATGCCGAGGTCAACTACAACATCTTACTCGGACGACCATGGTTACATGAGTACGTGGTGGTGCCCTCCACGCTCCACCAATGCATGAAATATGTATCCACCAACGGCGTCATCCGGACGGAGTTTGCAGATATCGATCCCTTCAAAGGGATCGAGGCCTACTTCACCGATTCCGACTTGTACAAGCCACTTGACGAGGAGGAAGCCAACGACGCCGATGATGAAGCAGAGACGGCAACAGAGCCGGACTTGGAGCTCGAAATGACTCCCGACGCCCCCTTGAAAATCCGATTGAAGGGCAAGCCTCCCCAGAAGGCGCCTCCAATGAGCATCAAGCTATCAGGGAAAGCACCGACTCACGAAGCTCCCCTGAAGATACGCCTCAAGGGAAAGCCACCTCAAACAGCGGCTCCCCTGGTGGTAAAATTACAAGGGAAGGCGCCACTCATCAGAGGCGCAACCGAGGCACCTCTCAAGGTGCGTCTTAAAGGCAAGCCGCCGCAGTCATCCAAAATGCCGGAGAGGGCTCACATAACCCTCTCAGACCCCAAAGTCAGAGCGGTTGAGGACTCTCCTGATCCGGCCCTAGTGCTTACAGATGAGGAGCTTGGCGAATATATCTCTGCTGATGTAGACGCACCCTCCTTAGACAATGTAATCCCACGGGATAAAATCTCGTACTTTATCAATAATAGAGTGTCTTTCAATTATTCTTGTCTTCCACACTGGAATGCCATGTATACATTAGACAACGCTCTACGGTCGTTGCAAACACAAATAACGACCGTCCACCATAATCGAGTGGCCCCGTCTCAAGGAGTCTTCATAATCCCCCCACGAAGCCGAGACGAAGGCACCATCATCTCGGGCAAAGTCGAGCGTCATCAGGACCTCCCGTCAATCGAGCCCGAACCTGATACCGGCAGAGTACAAGTCTATCGGTACACGGATACGGCAAAGCGCATCATCCAAAAGATGGGCTACGATCTGAAAAGCAATAAAGGCCTAAACTACGGCAAGGGTCGGCATCTCCCTGTCCGGCTTTTGATGCCCAATGGAAAGCCACAGGATTACTATAATCGGACTCGACAGAGGTTAGGCTATGTCACGCCGCCATCAACTCCAGAGAGTTCAGACGCAGAAGACATAGAACATTCCCACTCGTCTGAAGCATCGACGTGGGATTCCGATACCAGTATCGGATCAGTCTTTAGGAAAGTGCTGTCAGCTAACATGACATCGACGCAACCTCAGAAAGATGAAGGCGAAGACCAACCGCCGGAACCCTTCGAAGAGGAACCCTGGGCTCAACGCCTAGGAGAACAATGGGAGTATCGTTTTGAGTTACGAGAACCTCCCACCGAAGACGAAGTCGAGCAGATCGACCTCGGGGATGGGTCTTCTTCTAAACCCATCTTTATCAGCAAAAGCTTGGAAGGAGAAGATCGAGAATCTTTAGTCCAACTGGCTAAAGAGTATATTGACGTCTTCGCCTGGAGCTACGAAGACATGCTGGGTCTCGATCCACAGATCGTGATGCATAGGTTGAACATCTTACCAGATGCCAAACCTATCAAACAACAACAGCGACGCTTCCGCCCGGACATCATGAATGCCATCGATCAGGAGGTGGACAAGCTCTTGACCAGTGGCTTCATCCGTGAGGAACAACACCCGGACTGGGTAGCCAACGTCGTCCCTGTCACCAAGAAGAACGGGAAGATACGAGTCTGTATCGACTTCAGGGATCTCAACTCTGCTTGCCCGAAGGATGAATTCCCGCTCCCAATCACCAATGTAATGATCGACAACACATGTGGCTTTGAACGCATGTCCTTCATGGACGGGTATTCAGGCTACAATTAAATCAAGATGTTCCCCGATGACGTAAAACACACGTCATTCAGGACTCCGAAAGGTGTTTTCTGCTACACAGTAATGCCCTTCGGCTTGAAGAATGCCGGTGCAACATACCAACGAGCGATGAGTACCATCTTCCGTCAATATCTTCGCAAGACAGTTGAGTGTTATGTTGACGACATCGCAGTCAAGAGCCGCCTCAAAAGAGATCACCTACAGGACCTGAGGACGGTCTTTGATCTCATGTGGGCACATCAACTCAAAATGAACCCCGCTAAATCCTTTCTGGGGGTTTCTAGCGGCAAATTCTTGGGCTTTGTCATCACGGCAAAAGGCATTCATGTCGATCCCGAGAAGACTAAAGCCATCCTCAACATGGACCCTCCGAAGAACCTTCGAGAACTTCGGGGCTTACAGGGACGTCTGGCATACATCCGGAGGTTCATAGCAAACCTCTCCGGTAAATGTCAACCCTTTACTCAGCTCATGAAGAAGGGAGTCTCTTACGTCTTGACAGAGGAGTGCCAAAAGGCTTTCGACGACATCAAGGCTTACTTGACAAGCCCGCCAGTCCTAGTGGCACCTGTCGCCGGCAAACCATTCCTCCTCTACGTCCGTGCCATGGATCATTCCCTCGGCGCTTTACTGGCTCAAAATAGCGATGCAGGCTACGAGCAAGCAATCTACTACCTCAGTCGAACACTCATCGGGGCCGAACACCGGTACAACCCCGTTGAAAAGGAGTGCTTGGCTTTGGTGTTTGCTATTTAGAAGACTCGTCATTACGTCTCGGGCCAGACAATTCACGTCATCTCCCGAGTCAATCCACTCAGAGTTCTCATGACGAAGCCAGGGTCATTAAACTCCCGGCTGGCTACATGGGCGATCCTACTAACGCCATACAACATGGTATTTGTCCCGCAGAAGGCGATCAAGGGTCAGGCTCTGGCTGACTTTTTAGCTGCACATCCCATCCCAGAATCTTCAAAACTCTATGAAGACATCCTGGATGAAGTCCAAGAATCAAACGTCACTGAAGGAAGCCCCGTTTGGCGGATGTTCTTCGATGGCGCTTCAAGAACGGGCCCCAACGGCCAAATCATCGCAGGAGTGGGGGTAGTCTTGGTCTCCCCCGATCAGCTGGTCATCCAGCGCGCATACTCTCTTTCGAAGCCGTGCTCCAACAATGTTGCTGAGTACAACGCACTCGTCATGGGACTCCAGCTAGCACAACAGCTGGGGGTGGATCATCTGGAAGCCTACGGCGACTCGAAACTCGTCGTAAACCAGATTCGGGGGCAATACGAGGTTCGCCATGAAGATTTGATCCCTTACCATGAAGTTGCATTGAACATCATTTCAACCTTCACTGGGTTCTTCATCGAACATGTACCCCGTCTACAAAACTTGGAGGCTGACGCTCTGGCTGGCCTCGCAGCCTCATTGGCCGCGCCCCTTGGGACTCAACACTATGTCACGGTAACTGGCCGAGACTTGATTTGTCCCAGAAACAACCTATGTTTGCAAATGGCTCACGCCGTGCCGACAAACACCGATGTTAATGTCCGAGACTGGAGATTCTCGTTCATCGACTTCGCCGTCTACGAAATCCTTCCGGAAGACCCAAAGGAAGTCGTCTCAGTCAGGAGACGCTCTCTTCGATTCTACTACGATACAGCCACTAAAACGCTGTACCGATGCTCCTTCGACGGGCTTCTCCTTCGATGCCTGTCTAACGAAGAAGCGGCCGAAGCTCTTCGAGAAGCTCATGACGGAACTTGCGGAGCTCACCAACCAGGTCCTAAGTTGCAAGATCGACTGCGACGTATGGGCTACTACTGGCCAACCATGGCCGCCGACGCAGTGGAATATGCTAAGAAGTGCCATGCATGCCAACTTCATGCAGACTTCATACATACACCGTCTGAACCTCTACATCCTACAGTCGCCTCCTGGCCATTCGAAGCCTGGGGCATGGACATTGTAGGACCAATCACCCCTCCTTCATCAAGAGGACATCGTTTCATCCTGGCCATCACCGATTACTTCTCCAAATGGGCGGAAGCAGTCCCACTAGCGGAAGTAAAAAGCTTCAGGGTGGTCAGCTTTATCAAACACCATGTCATTTACCGTTTCGGAGTACCCAGGCGAATCATTCATGACAATGGTCCCCAGTTCATCAGCCACATTTTCAGCAGGTTCTGTGACAAGAATCGCATTCAAAATATGGCCTCAATCGCCTACAATCCGGCAGCAAATGGATTGGCCGAGGCGTTCAACAAAACTATCGTCAGGCTGCTCAAAAAGGTCGTGTCATCCAACAAACGCGACTGGGACGAAAAGCTCGACGAATGTCTTTGGGCCTACCGCACAACGGTACGGACCCCAACAGGTAACACACCATTCTTCCTGGTCTACGGGAGCGAAGCGGTACTGCCTCTCGAGATCCAGATCCCCTCACTCCGAGTAGCGATCACAAACAAACTCACAGAAGAAGACAATCAACGTCGTCGTCTGCGGGAACTGGAGGCACTTGACGAAAAGCGTCTCCTAGCTCAACAACGCATCGAACTTTACCAAGCCCGTATATCACAGGCTTTCAACAAGAAGGTCAAGCAAAGAACTTTCCAAGTTGGCGACCTGGTTTTAGCAGTCAGAAGGCCAATGGTGTTAACTCACAAGACACCAGGGAAGTTCGAGCCCAAATGGGAAGGACCCTTCATCATTGAGACGGTATACTCAAACGGTGCTTACCGCCTCGCCAAACCCAATGGGGACTTATTCATGATGCCCATCAACGGCAAGTTCCTAAAGAAGTACTATTCTTGACATCCTCCAAGACATGTATTTCCCCAAACAACCTCTTTTCACAAAATCAAACGCTTCCGGAACCCAGCTGTTCCGTGGCATCCTTCCGTAGAAAGATAACCACGTCCACATTACCTCTGAGTTGTCTCTCTACATCCTACAAAGCGCAACCTTACATTTCGTGAGCTTACGCTATCCTTCATGTTTACTACGTCCACATTACCTCTGAGTAAACATCCTGTACAAACAACTCATGTGTTGTCGTACATTGATCGCAGAACTTCCACGTCCACATTACCTCTGAGTTGTTCAGCGTATCCCCCAGGATCATTCCTACCACGTCCATAAATACCTCTGAGTAGGAAGATTCTATCATTTGAACCTAATGATTGCCATGTCCACATTACCTCTGAGCAAACATGTTGGTTCCTTCAAACTTATTATTTGTACCTAAAAACCAAGGTGCGCAAAAGATAATAGGTCCACATAAATCATCAAGTTCATGAGATCAAAAATGAACACATCACAAAAAAAAGAGAGATAGTGTATTTCTTTATTTTTCAAAAAAAAGGAGTACAGAAATACGCTATTTCCCCAGCAAGAGTTGCAAAAACACATAAAAAGAAGAGAAACTACAGTCCCCGATCCTCTCCAGGGTGGGATGAGAGCTCTTTGACTCGACGTCTCAGGTCGGCAGTGCGAGTTTCCACAGTCGCCTGGACTCGGAGCTCGGCTTCTTGACGCATTAATCCGACAGCCTCAGCGGAAGTTTTACTCTCATACTTCTCATCAAGCTATCGTCGCTGCTGAGCCAAAGCAAGGGTCCGCTGAGTAAGAGTCGCTTCCTCCTGCTTGAATGCCACGTGTTCAGCCAGGACACGATCAGCTTCTAGTTGAAGTTGGGCCCGCTGGTCTTCAAGACGGCGCATCTGAGCATCAACCTCTGCGATGTTAGCATCCACCGCAGCCCGCTTCTCCGTCGTCTTCTTCATAGATTGAGACAACTGCTCCGCCGCAGTCTCAGTCCCAGCCACTTTACGCTCCCAACTGCTCACATCGGCTCGATGGGAAGCCTCGATTTCAGCAATCAACTTCCCTATCTCTGTATCTATCAAGACAGAGAGGTCATTTCGTTGGATGCGCTGCAGTTCCGCGAGCCGCTCGTCCAGCTCAATCATCGAAACCTCCAGAATTTCGGCCATATGGTCATGGCCTTGGTGAACGCGGATCAGCTCGATACAAGGCATTGCCAAAGCTTTTGCTGTCGCAAAGCTCCCCTTGGCATCCATCACTGCAGATACACCTTTCTCCAGCATTTTGTACACTCCCTCGACGAGGAACTTCACATACTCGTCGGCATCCGCCAGCACCTGCGGCGTCATAGCAGGAGTTGGGGGAGCTACTACAGTTTGCGGACCGGAGGAAGATCCGCCAACCTCGATCTGAGAGGTTTGAACCTCGGCAGCAGTAGGCTCTTCATCAACAGGGGCCAGACTGCTAGCCCGAGGAGCCGAAGGAACAGAAGGAGCCGGCACATGCGTCATGATAGTACCCCAAGTGGAAGGAGCAACAGAGGGTTCCACACCCTTACCCTTCTCAAGCCCGGAGAAATCACCGACGTCAACGGCCACCTCTTCTACCCCCGACGTTTTATCAGCATCAGCTACCTCCCCCGGCAAAACGGTAAAATCAACATTTATCTCCTGGCCAGCCCCAGGAGACAAGACCGGCAGAAAGGTCTCATTCTTCTCAAGTCCCTCTACAGGGACAAAATCTGTCGCTACCGCCTGATCGGTAGCCATCTCTATGTCCATGGTTGAAGCCAAGGAAGGATTTGGCAATAATTCAGCCGACCTCCCTTCATCATGACCAGGAGGGGAATCAACCCTCTCCTCTATCCTCACTGCTTCTGCTGCCCCCGCAACGGACCCTTGCAACGCTGGAGGGACGTCACCAGAAGGCGACGAACTCCAATCCACTTCATCATCAGGATGCCTCGAGTCTGTAGGACCCTCGGCGTCCAAGGCCTCCACGGCAGATGATACTATCCCAGAAGTTGTTGCGACTTCAAAATCAGGAGATACTAAAACCTCCGCGGGAACATCTTCGGGACCCTCCTCCACAGGAGACATCATCATTGGTGGAATGCGCTCCTCAGAAGAGCCTGCCACCTCCTTTGGCTTACTAGTGCCCGGTTTCGAAGCACGAGACTTCTTCTTCAATCCCTACAAGAAGAAGAACATAAGTCGCCACAATGACATAAAAAACTGGAATTATGAAGCACTCCTTACCTCAGCGGGAGCTGAGCCCGTTGGCGTTACAAGTGGCGCTTCCGTAATCTTCGGGGTCGACGTCCTTTTCGACCTTTTCGGTACAGAAGAACCAGCTTCTGGGTCAGCCCGCCTTTTCCCGACAGACGGGTCTCTCACTGGTGCCACAGCAGCAGCCTAATATCCCGCCAATTCTGGCGGACGATATGACCGAGCTGCCACCAACATATTCGTTGTTGCCTCCAACTGGGTTCCAATGATGAAACTAGTCTCCCTGTCATAACCAGGAGACATAGTATTCATAGTGCAATACAGCTTGGCGGCCGGATATAAGATCGGCGGCCGAGGATTGCGAACTGGTGTGGTAAACTTAACGCTAGTGCATCCAGCGTTATAATACTGCCAGCCCCGGGCTCCATCCAGCAAACTCCCGATGAAGCCTAGACTGCTACTGGGATTCCACAGCATTAGCTGAGTGTAGCCAAATTGACGAGCAAATCGGCTTGGCAAGTACGGTTCCAGATAACATCTGTTCTGATTACGGTAGACCAGGTGCGAAGGCCGGATACTCTGCAACCAACGAAAACTCCATTTCGGCAAAGTAACCGCATCCTCGCCAGAATCAACCAAATCCTGGTCGGCCTCAAAATTCTTGAAGATCGGGCCAACCTTCACGATTTCCCACCCCTGAAGGAAGGACAAAACCCTCCTACAAACGGGGATGCCAGTGTAAGACCACTTCCTCTTGTAGAAGCGGCGAATGAAGGCATCTCCTTCGACATGGTCCTCCTCAGGGCCAGGACTCATCACATTCGGATGATGTAAGATCAGCCACCCCATAAGATAATGGAAAGGCAGCTCGGCCCGGGGAAAGTTGTCATTATTACCTTTCTCGTGGATCACATCATCAGCAAAAGACCTCAAACCGCGCAACAGGTTGCACACCATCGCGGGGAGGAGAGCTAAAGGTCGTCCAAAGGCCAACTTCACTGCAGGCAAAATGAGATTCCGATGTACCCTCTCAACGGCACCGGATCCCCCTGCAAATATGCAATCCCGGAGCCATATCATCAAGTAGGCCGTCAACACTGCCTTAGATGACATCCGGTGTACGCAGTGTCAGAAACAGCTGTACGTATCCTTATCGCTCTCATTGGAATGCGGGGTCCTCTCGTCCAGCCGGGTTATTTCAAAACTCACTTCCGCGGGTTTCAAGCCCTGCAGAGTCGCAAACCGGATCCTCGAAGGATCCGCCAAATCCTGCCTGAAGACATAGTCCCTCCAAGCAGTCACGTGAGGCTGGGTCTTACCCTTGTCCCTCCGGTGCATCAGATAATGATGGCTCGTCACCTCCTTGAAAACGGCCATCATCTCCGGGTCCTTATCTTCCAAGACCTGGATCTCTTCATTTGATGGGAAATATTCCTCGTACGGTTCCGAGCCCCAAGGAAGCTTGGACACTTCGTACATCTCATGAAGGACCAATCCCAACTCCCCCACTGGAGTAAAGAAGCTGCCAGTCTGGGCGTTGAAAAGCTCCAAGAGCGCAAGGAACATCGGCTTATTGAGGTCCACGCCTGCCTGCGTGGCCCGAATGGCGGCAGTCAGCCCTATCTCTTTAAGCTCAACTTTGAACCTGGAAAGCACCCAGGAGGTCAACTCATCCCACTTTGGGATGTAGTGACACCAACCTTCGACTCTAAAACCAGCTGTCGGATACGTGACCTTCGACGTCAGCATCTGATTTGCAAAAGTCGGGGCACTGAAGGAAAACGTGTCATTTGGGACTTCACTATAGATGCTCCCGGGACGCAAAGCTCGGTAACTGAACGAAGAATCGGTTCGTGAGGCGGTCAAGGTGTCTCGCTGGTTCGAGGTGGTGTCAATCAAAAGGGAACCCCCCAAGGCACCTCCTTGAGAAGGAGTAAGTTCCCAACCCATCCTTCTCTTCGAAGCTAGACGATAAAAGGCTGTCAGTGGAAACTGGCGGTCAACCTGCCGCATGTATAACATCATGCCCTTAGCAGCAAAGAACCAGTCTTCTCTGATCTTCAATATCTTCGCTTCGGAAGAGACTAATCGGTCGCCAAACAGAAAGGTCGGCTTTAAGAAAGTCACACCTTCAGAATCAGCAGACTTCAGTTTACCGCTCTCCATCATACTCTGGAGGAAAAGCGGCAACTGGACCTGGATTTGTAGCATCCTCTCACGAGGTTGGTCCTGAAGGATAGCATCCTTTGCAGGGTTGATCACCGCCTCATCAAAATCAACTCCCATCTGACAAAAAGAAGCGTCCAGGAGGACCTCATTCAACAAAGGGATCGTCATCGACACTGGCACAACAAAAGTAGAAGTCAGGCAAAAAGACAAAATATGTCAAGCAGACTGGCGCATTGCCAGGGTATGAACCCATGCGCATCTGCTTCGGCGCATCATCAGGGCATAGGCCCATGCGCGTCAGCATGTCTCGGCGCATCATCAGGGCGTAAGCCCATGCGCGTTGGCATTGGAGCTTCGGCGCATTATCAGAGCGTGAGCCCATGCGCGTCAGCAAAGGCTTCGGTGCATCTTCAGGGAATAAAACCCATGTGCGTCAGCCATTAAAACCTCGGTGCATGATAAAGGTATAAACCCATGCACGTCGGCAGGATAGAACCTCGGCGTATCATCAAAGACCGAAGTCTATACGCGTCGGCAGTTAGGGCACAAGGCCCAAAGCAGAGACGAAACCCACCTGTCACCTCAGGACGAACGTCGGCAAGAGTCGCAAGAGTGATAGGTACATCCTCATCGGCGGACTCCTTCACTTTCTCCTTCCCCTTGCCGGCAGCACCGCGAGGAGTCTTGGGAGCCATTCTCTCGAGGAAGGAGAAGTTAGGGTTTGAAGAAGAAACTCTAAAGAAGCAGAGGCACAGAGAAGAAGAACCCTTTCTCTCTCCAACTCTTACCTATTTATAGGGCTTGGTCGCACGCGTGAACAGATGACGTGTGATCTCAGCCGTCGTCTCGGGTTCTGTGCAAGGATAGCAGCAAATAAAACCAAAAGATCATCATTAATCTTTTCGGTTACCGAGGCACCATCATCATTAACTGAGAAGAGCATGCGCCCGAACAGGCATGCGCCCAGAAATCATGCGCCCTGACCTCCATGCTTCTTATTCAAAGTATTCCAAAACTTATTCAAAAGTTTTAAAAACTTTGAAGGGGGTCTTGTAGAAGTATGGAATTTCACAACCAGAAAGCCCATGCGCCAGACACTACATGCGCTAGAACTCAGACGAAGAACTTCACAGCAAGATCAATAAAGATAGACATTCGAAAGAAGACTTTTATATACAGAAGTCTATTACATGTCTAAGAAAAGGTTGTACAAAGGAGAATTTCTACAAAGAAAAGATCCTAAGTCTACAGCCAGCGGCTACAACGCGCCTCCAGATAAGCGCAGCAGCCACCATGCGCCATCAGTCAGGCGCAGCAGACATCATGTGCCTCCAACCAGGCGCATCCTACCATATCTTCAGCAGCTCAGTCATGTGCATCCAGCTCAGTTATGTGCATCCCTTCAGCAGCTCAGTTATGTGCAACTCTTCCAACCAGGCTCACCTGGCCGAGCAGAGCCAGTTATGTGCCGTTCTTCCAGCCAGGCTCACCTGATAAGTGCTTCGTCAAGCAAAGCATTTAACCCTCTGGCTGGAACCAAGGAAGAGAAGAGCACCACAAATGCTGTGGCCAGGGGAGGCTTCGAAAGAGCCTCCAAAGGCGAAGGAAGACCGTGATCGAAACCGCGGCTAAAGGAGCAGCTTTCAACACAACCAAAGTGGGCAAACCCCACTTTGAAGGAAGATAGAGCCTAGCACCGCCATTCCGATCTACGGCTCTTCCGGAATAACGGAGACAAGGCCCGAGCATCCCTATCTTTGGATGCAACAGGCATCTTCCGCCTGCCTCGGAAGCCCTCGACTCCGTCTTTTGGATGTAACAGTCACCTTCAAGTGCATCGAAGACAACACAGCGTCTCATCTTCACCCTCGGGAGTACTTCGTCAACAGAATGCACCCGCATATTCAAGTTCATGTTGGAAGTATGTGAGGGAATGAGAAGCAAATCTTCTCTCCATGCCACTATTTAAACGCCGGGCAGATCAAACCACGCGCCAAGTGGATGGCCCTCCGAATTCTGTGCAATGAATTTACATTAAATGGATGAACCGGACGCCTCGAATTCAGCCAAACGGCTATTTATAGCACTCGAAGAGCGAGACAGCCGCATCATTAAAAGACATGTCCGATGCGCCAGCCAGACAGCGCATCACACGGACGCGCCCTTCGACATCAGGCGCATCACACAGACGCGCCCTACAGTACTCGGCGCATTACAGAGGGTGCGCCCCCACACATCTCCATACCGAGTAGAACGCCAACCGACGCGCCCACTCAGCTGTCCATCGAACGTCACCAACATTAAATGCTGAACTGACAGAGTTGGCAGCACGCCTCCCAAAGTCTGAACAGTTCAGAAAATGAAGCGTCGACAACGTCAGCATCATCATAACTTTATTTCGACGGCTACTGCCACGTGGCCACTCAACCAACCGCATGCGCCTCTACGGCCATGCGTCCAAATCAGCAGGTGCCTCAAAAGCCATGTGCCTCAGACTGCTCTCTGATCCCGAAAGACAGAAGGAAAGTCGCCTGCATACGCCTCAAAAGCCATGCGCCCCAAATGGTTTGTAACTCCTAAAGGTTATGAGCCGTAGCCTCCTCCTGCGCCCAATCCAAGGCGCAGCCCACCAGATCACTCCTCTTCACCAAATCCGAGATCTTCAAACCATGAGTCGACGACACGTGTCCTTTGACTCAACTCATCCAAGATTTCAGCAACGGAAAGATCTTCTCTCTGCTACGTGCCGGCTCACAACAGCAGTATGAAGAGTTCTCCCCCTCGATCAGGGCGCAGCATCCATGCGCCTCCATCAGCAACCTCCACGTGGCGTCCCCACACCGGCGCATCCTACAAGCGCGCATGAGCAGCCAGCCTGCAAAACTATAAATAGAAGGATCATCTCCTTCACACACGGGGGGACTCACAACACAGAGAGAATCCACAACAGAGAATCACCGGAGAGGCAGTTCTAGACACTCAACGTCTTCCTCCTCTCAGCAAGCTCCAGCACCCAGAGCAATCAACACCTTCAGAGAACCGATAACCGTCGTCAGTCGGTCAACGGAGTCAACGCATTACCACTCGCTCCATTGGCACTAAGGACCCAGCTTAAACAAAAGTGTACTCCTAGGACTACATCTAAGTCCTATATTGTATCACTGTTCTGTTTGTATTAAAATTTCAATCAAAATAATTTTAATGGCAAACATGTTCCATTAGCAGGTAATCCACAACAACATCTATATTTATCACAACTCAAATTCGGGAAATGAAACTTTATTAAACTTTGCAATCAAAAACAACTGGAATTTAAATGTACTGAAATAAATAACTGAATTCAAATAACAGAGTTTCAAATAGACAACAAAGCTGAAAAAGGAAAAGCTAGCTAATCAGTCGGCTAATCGGCCTCAGTCCCAACGTCCTCCAATGGGGACTCTGGCAGCACTACAGGGTACAGAACAGGGTCGTAGTAACTGCTGTATAACAGCTCAGCATCCTCAATGTCCCCTAAAAATGTTATCTCCAGTCAGGAGGGAGCAAAGTACAATTCATGCTAATTTGACAATTAAAATAATAATAGAATCGTGCACTTTTAAACAATTTGAAGTAAACAGTTTTCTAGCAGTAAAACAGTGTGATTTGAATAGGCAATGAATATGACCGGCTTGGGTTGTACAGTTGTATCCTATTGATACGATTCGGCTTATCCCCGTGTGTAAGAGGGGTAAGCTAATACTGGCCTAAGTTATTATTTTGGATGTGGTCATAATCATTACACTACTCCTCCAGTCCCCAAACAGTTACAGTAGTTACAGTCAGTGCTCTCAGCGAGAGTTTCGTGTTGCATCGTGGTTTAAACTTGCATTAAAACGATTACTAAATAATTGTAAACTAACACAAAATGTACTTGCCTCAAATGAACTGGACTGGAAAGATGAAGTCTTCAGAATGGGAATTAGGATCGTCCTCGAATTCCTACATTCGAGAAATTGACTCAGAATCCAGGGTTACCAATCTAACTACGCTAGTTGAAATCTCTAATTGTGTCCTAATCAATTTTAATTCTTTATTAATAAACACGAACAAAACACGATTATTGGTGCGTTGAATTTATAACGAGGGAAAGATCGTTTAAACTTTGTATTTTGGAAAACTCGTCGATACCAATTTAATTTGATTAAAACTTGTATTTTCATAATTATACATATAAAACTAAATTTCTTATTTTAATAAGAAATACATGATCGTTGTTAAATATTAAACTTGTAGATTTTATGTGAGAAAACTTTATTACTTTTTATATGAAAATAACTATTATTTCGATTTACGCGTACGCTACAAAAACTCGCAAAACCAGCAAACAACAGAAAATCCTACGCTACCATCTTACAAGTCACAGAGCCAACAACCAGCTGGGCTTATGTCCATTACAATTTATTTACATAAATTGAAATAAGACAAAAACGGTCGTTAGTTCTAAACTTCCTATAATTTAAATATGAATAAAATAAATAATAAAAATAAATTAAATAATAACGAGTCTCAGATATGGTCCAATCGTCAACTAGTCTAATGCCTCAACGTCCGGGCGAAGCCGGTTTCGTTTGCACTTAGCCGGGGCCCATTGACCGATACGGTCGTCGTCCAAAATCCAAAATATTTAATATATTTCCGAAATCCATTTTAAAATCATTTTTAAAAATATAATTAAATTTATGAAAAAATCCGGCAGCATCTCCTCTGTTTTTTGTTAACCCAAAAACTGGGAAATATGCCAACATTTTCCTACAAATCCCAAACCAGGGAATCCCAAAATATATACATATAAAAATAACCATAACATTTCCAATATTAATTCGGAATGACCCGAAATGAATTCGGAAGTCCGAATCCAACCAAAACATCACAGCACGCTACCGGAAAAATTCGAAAGCCCAAAATATTAAGAAATCCATTTTCCGAAAGTTCCGGAAAAGCAAAACAACCAACAGAACCTTTCTGAAGGTTCCGAAACTACGACATCGCTAAAAACCGAATTCCCGGGAGGGAATCGGGGACCAATCTCATCACAGACCAAAAGAAAATGGAACGGGACAGGGGTTATACCTTGGGTTGCTCGGCTAGAGCTCTCAGATGCAAGTTTATAGAAATGACGGGATCCGAATTACAACAGAAAACCCGAAACTCTGCCGGATAGAAGCTGGGAACCTCGGGACAGCGCTGGGTTCAGATCCGCGGGACTGCGGGTCACCGGAAAGAGGGACAGACTTGGAGTCCGGCTAGGGCACGCCTAGACTCGGAAAAGCCAGGAAGAAAGCGGGGTTCGCTGGCTCGGTGAAGCTCGACGCTGACCGGGGCGGTCACAGGCGGAGGTGGCCCGCCGGAGAACGCGCGCTGCCGGGCGGTTCGGGACAGCACTGACGCAGAAGGGGCGCCGGGGTTGCGGCGAAGGGGGTCGGGCTAGGAGAGCCGGGGGTGCGCCAGCGTCGGGCGCGCTGGGAGGGGTCGGCCGCGCTGGGAGGGCGCCGGCGTTGGGGGTCGGCGAAGGGCGCTGCTGGGAGGAGGCCGGCGGGGCGTCGGGTGCTCGGCCGGCAGAGGGGCCGGCGGTCGAGGTCCGGGGCACGTGGCCGAGAGAGAGGAGGAAAGTTGTGAGGGAGAGGAAATAGTAAATGGTGATGGTGGGGCTTTTCTTGTGAGTAGAGAAAGAGGGGAAGTGTTCTGGAGAGATGTGAGCGGGAGAGAGAAAGAGTGTTGGTGAGGATGGGAGTGTGTGGGTGTTAAAAAAGAAAGAAAATGTTATAGGGAGGGGTGGGGTTGCTGTGAATGAACGAGAGAGTTTGTAGGAGAGAAAAGTGAGGAGGTGGGTTTTGAACGTGGGTTTGGGGTGGGATTTGGTCCAATTGGACCAGATCAAAAGAATATAATATTTTTTTTAATAAAAACCAAATCAGAATTTAATAAATAGGATTAGATCCAGATCTGGGTTCGGGAATCGGGTCCGGGCTCGAGTTTGGGTCAGCACCCAAAAATCATGTTTTAATTTTCGAAATTGATTTTAACACTCAAAAAAATAATACTAATAATAATAATAATACAATAATAATAATAAATTCATAAAACCAAAACTGGGTTTCATAATCTTCCCTCCTTAGAAAATTTTGTCCTCGAAATTTAAAAAAGGTAGGGTAGAAAAACAAACAGGTACGGGTACTGCGCCCGTAACTCAGGTCCAACAATAAAAATTTTCAAGGCAGTCGTGGATGAGACGGTTTAGGGACAAGTTTCATTTATGATATCATCCATGCAGAAAAAAATACAAAAGCGAACCAAAGTACATAAGGTTGATCAGACCATCATGCACCGGTCCTGATTAGACAATATATTAGTGGGTGCACCCAATAAAATACTGTCATGATCAAGCTTGATAAAGAGATAGCTTGCAAAACTAGGCTAACTTAGCAGCATCAGTCAAGTTTAGAACCAAAAGATAAGAAATAGAAGTTTATGTGATGGCTCAAATTCTAATCTTCTTCTCACCTCTGACTACGCTTGCAACTGGTTTCTCTGGCACTGAAAGGTTGAGTCCAATCTTCAGTTCTGAATTTTCCAATATGTGACTCCGATCCGGAATGTAGCGTCTGAATTATGATACGTAGAAGACGTTGCACACTCTCAAGATTAGCTGGTAGAGTTAACCGGTACGCTACTTCCAACTCGTCTTAAAACTTCAAATGGCCTGATGTACCTGGCCTCAATTTTCCCCAGCTCCGTCAAAACTGATTGTTCCTCTGGTAAGAGAAAACTTCACAGAAACGCTATCTCCTTCTTCAAACTCTACTGGTCGACGACTACTATCAACCCAATGCTTCTGTCTGTCTTGGGCAATCCTGAGCTTGTCTTTGATCATTCTCACCTTCTCTGCTGCATCGGTCACCTTCTCAGGTCCAAGCAACGCTCGTTCTCTGACGTCGTACCAAGCAAGTGGAGTGCGGCAATGACGTCCATAGAGTGCCTCGAACGGTGTCATACCAATGCTAGCTTGGTAGCTGTTATTGTAAGAGAACTCTACCAAGTGCAAATGGTCTTCCCAAGACCCTCCAAATTCCAAGACACAGGATCTCAGCATATCTTCTAGCGTCTGGATTTGTTCTCTCTGATTGCCCGTCAGTCTGGGGATGGTAGGCGGTGCTGAACTTCAGTTGTGTTTCCAAACTGTCATGCAAACTCTTCCAAAAGTGAGAGATAAATCTAGTATCTCTGTCAGACACAATACTTACCGAAACTTCATGAATCCGGTAGATATACCGCATGTACAGTGCTGCCAACTTCTCGGTGGATAGACCAACCTTGAAGGGGATAAAGTGAGCTGACTTCGTCAGTCGGTCCACGATAACCCAAATGGCATCCTTTCCTCCTTGGGATCGAGGCAGTCTCGATACAAAATCCATAGTTATGTGCTCCCATTTCCATTCCGGGATGTCAAGCGGCTGCAATAATCCTACTGGTCTCTGTCTGCTAGCCTTCACTTGTTGACAAATTAAACATCTAGCAACATACCTGGCCACGTCTTTCTTCATTCCGTACCACCATACTATAGTTCGCATATCCCGGTACATTTTGTTGGCTCCAGGATGTAGGGAATACTGCGACTGGTGCGCTTCTTGCATCAGCTCGTTCCTCAGTTTGCCAGTTGGTACGCAAAGCCTCGTACCATTCTTCAGCGCTCTGTCACTGGCGATTGAGAATCTTTCAAGTGTTCCTGCCAGCACTTGATCTCTAAGTTTGTAAAGGGTCTCGTCTTGAAACTGCGTCTCCTTGATTTTGTCCATCAGACTCGAGCTCACTTGCAACTTCATCAACAATGAATCAGCATCCAGCTCCTTTCTTCCAGGCAGTATAATCTCCAGTCCAAGCTTCTCGATGTCCTTTAGCAGGTGCCGCTCCCTGGTCAAAACATCGCCATAGGAAATCGACTAAGTGCATCTGCGACCACCTTAGCTTTACCCGGGTGGTACTGTAGATCGATGCCAAAATCCTTCATCAGCTCCAGCCATCTTCTTTGCCTCATGTTCAGCTCCTTCTGAGTGAAAACATACTTCAGACTTTTGTGGTCTGTATATATTTCCACTCTCTTTCCATATAGATAATGCTTCCCTAACTTCAATGCAAATATCACCGCTGCAAGCTCCAAATCATATGTGGGATAGTTCTTCTCATGAGTCCGTAATTGCCTAGATGCATAAGCAATCACTTTTCCATGTTGTTGAAGAACACAACCCAGTCTTTTACCTGAGGCATCACTGTAGATTGAGAAACCACCAGTTCCTGCGGGTAGCGCAAGGATTGGTGCAGTGGTAAGTCTCTTCTTCAGCTCCTCGAATGATGCCTGGCAATCTTCCGTCCAGATGAACTCTTTATTCTTCTGAGTGAGCTTCGTCATCGGCTCAGCAATTCTGGCAAAATCCTTCACGAACTTCCGGTAGTAGCCAGCCAAGCCTAAGAAACTCCTAATTTCAGCTATTGAGCTCGGGATAGACCACTTTTCAACAGCGGCTATCTACTTCGGATCCACCAAAATTCCTTCTCCTATGACAACATGGCCAAGAAAATCTACCTTGTCTAGAAAGAATTCACATTTGAAAAGCTTACCATACAGCTTCTCCTTCCTCAAAGTTTCCAGAACTTTCCTGAGGTGCTCTTCGTGCTCCTCTTTCGTCTTTGAACAGATCAGAATGTCATTGAAGAAGACAATGACAATTTGATCTAGATATTCATGGAAAACCTTGTTCATAAGGTTCATGAACACCGCAGGAGCATTCGTCAGTCCAAACGGCATGACCAAGAATTCAAACTGCCCATACTTGGTGTTGAATGTCGTCTTGGGAATATTCGTGCTCCTCTTCCGTCGTTGAACAGATCAGAATGTCATTGAAGAAGACAATGACAATTTGATCTAGATATTCATGGAAAACCTTGTTCATAAGGTTCATGAACACCGCAGGAGCATTCGTCAGTCCAAACGGCATGACCAAGAATTCAAACTGCCCATACTTGGTGTTGAATGTCGTCTTGGGAATATCTTCCTTCCTGACCCTGATCTGATGGTAGCCAGATCTAAGATCAATCTTCGAAAATACCTTGGCTCCGCTCAATTGATCATATAGGTCATCGATCCGGGACAAAGGGTACTTGTTCTTGATGGTGATATTGTTCAGCGCCCGGTAGTCGATGCACATCCGCACTATTCCGTCCTTCTTGGGCACAAACAAGACGGACGCTCCCTAGGATGAAGTTCCATCCTGGATAAATCCTAGAGTCTTCATTGATCTGGTCCTTCATCTTCTTGGCCTCCTTCAGGTTGACTCTATAGCATCCCTTAGAAATAGGGAAAGAGCCGGGGACTTGGTCAATGGTGAACTCTATGTCTAGGTCTGGGGTAATCCGGAAAAACTATCAGGGAAAACATCTACCATAAAGGTGCGACTAAGAAATTTATTCATGTGGAGAATTACAGCAAAACTCTTATGATTGATCTAAGGACATCATGTTACAACTTCTTATAACAATAGATAATACTATTCAGCAGTCCTAGGTACTAATCTTCATGGTTCTGGCTCTTGCATGAGCAGTTTCCAACTGCTTCATCTTCTTCTATGATCCTCGAGTCTGCATCATGCCCTCCTGCAATGGGTGTAGGAGGCAAGGTCTGCTCGATAGGAAGAGAGTCCCTAGGTTGCGGCGTAGCAGGTGTTGCTGGGATAGGTGCTCTGGTATAATGGGGAGATAAGAGGCAGTTCTTTACTCGATGTTCAGCAGATCCACATGCCAAACATTGTCCCAATCTCTTGCGGCAACTAACGGCCTGATGACCAGGCCTCTTGCAGTAGTCACAAGCCAATAGCCTCTTACGACAAGACTGCCGGAAAGTAGAGTACTTGATGGGACCCAAATATCTTCTAGATTCAGGGGTACCCCTCCTAGGGTGAGGTTTCGCACCAACTTGATTGGAGATAGCTAAGGCTACATCATTGACGTTCTTCATGACTTCTCTCGTGATATCCATCTGTTCCTGCTGGGCTTCAGCTTGAGCCTTCTGGGACTCCAGGATTTCTTGAAGTAGGGCAACCATTTGGGAGGTGTTCGCTGGTACTGGTGGAGCATCAGGAATGGGTACTTCACCAAGAAAATGCAGCTCAGTTTGAGAAGAGGTACGATCCGCCAGTGTAGTAAAAACTTCACTGGATGCATTATGGGGACGGTCAATCAGCTGCGAGGGAATAAACCCTGGACCTGGCTGAGGAGATGGGGTATGATCAGGAGATGACATCTCATCGTCAGCAGGATTGGTCTTGTCAATGGCCATTCTCTGGTAGGTTTAGGATGCACACATAAGCAAGGTAGCCTACCAGTCTATAATCAAACAAAAATATTTATTCATATATAATTCGGACCTATGTTGTGACAAGTCAATGTTCTAGTGTTCTAATTGTTTCTAGGTATGTTTTCCTAAGTTGTTGTCGTTGGACCTGCATGGACCACCACTAAAAATATATCACGACCCGATCCCAAATAATTGGGTCGAACCGGATCATGCCCAGCCTGTACCGTTGTTGAGACGGCGGCAGTAAGCTGTTCCATTAGCAGGTAATCCACAACAGCATCTATATTTGTCACAACTCAAATTCGGGAAATGAAACTTTATTAAACTTTGCAATCAAATACAACTGGAATTTAAATGTACTGAAATAAATAACTGAATTCAAATAACAGAGTTTCAAATAGACAACAAAGCTGAAAAAGGAAAAGCTAGCTAATCAGTCGGCTAATCGGCCTCAGTTCCAACGTCCTCCAATGGAGACTCTGGCAGCACTACAGGGTACAGAACAGGGTCGTAGTAACTGCTGTATAACAGCTCAGCATCCTCAATGTCCCCTAAAAATGTTATCTCCAGTCAGGAGGGAGCAAAGTACAATTCATGCTAATTTGACAATTAAAATAATAATAGAATCATGCACTTTTAAACAATTTGAAGTAAATAGTTTTCTAGCAGTAAAACAGTGTGATTTGAATAGGCAATGAATATGACCGGCTTGGGTTGTACAGTTGTATCCTATTGATACGATTCGGCTTATCCCCGTGTGTA
This sequence comes from Iris pallida, assembly GCA_029216955.1. NCBI lineage: Eukaryota > Viridiplantae > Streptophyta > Magnoliopsida > Asparagales > Iridaceae > Iris > Iris pallida. The sequence continues at coordinate 12,746,409 of JANAVB010036615.1, forward strand.
AGAGGGATAAGCTAATACTGGCCTAAGTTATTGTTTTGGATGTGGTCATAATCATTATACTACTCCTCCAGTCCCCAAACAGTTACAGTAGTTACAGTCAGTGCTCTCAGCGAGAGTTTCGTGTTGCATCGTGGTTTAAACTTGCATTAAAACGATTACTAAATAATTGTAAACTAACACAAAATGTACTTGCCTCAAATGAACTGGACTGGAAAGATGAAGACTTCGGAATGGGAATTAGGATCGTCCTCGAATTCCTATATTCGAGAAATTGACTCAGAATCCAGGGTTACCAATCTAACTACGCTAGTTGAAATCTCTAATTGTGTCCTAATCAATTTTAATTCTTTATTAATAAACACGAACAAAACACGATTATTGGTGCGTTGAATTTATAACGAGGGAAAGATCGTTTAAACTTTGTATTTTGGAAAACTCGTCGATACCAATTTAATTTGATTAAAACTTGTATTTTCATAATTATAAATATAAAACTAAATTTCTTATTTTAATGAGAAATACATGATCGTTGTTAAATATTAAACTTGTATATTTTATGTGAGAAAACTTTATTACTTTTTATATGAAAATAACTATTATTTCGATTTACGCGTATGCTACAAAAACTCGCAAAACCAGCAAACAACAGAAAATCCTACGCTACCATCTTACAAGTCACAGAGCCAACAACCAGCTGGACTTATGCCCATTACAATTTATTTACATAAATTGAAATAAGACAAAAACGGTCGTTAGTTTTAAACTTCCTATAATTTAAATATGAATAAAATAAATAATAAAAATAAATTAAATAATAACGAGTCTCAGATATGGTCCAATCGTCAACTAGGCTAATGCCTCAACGTCCGGGCGAAGCCGGTTTCGTTTGCACTTAGCCGGGGCCCATTGACCGATACGGTCGTCGCCCAAAATCCAAAATATTTAATATATTTTCGAAATCCATTTTAAAATCATTTTAAAAAATATAATTAAATTTACGGAAAAATTCGGCAGTATCTTCTCTGTTTTTGGTCAACCCAAAAATGGGAAATATGCCAACATTTTCCTGCAAATCCCAAACCAGGGGATCCCAAAATATATACATATAAAAATAACCATAACATTTCCAATATTAATTCGGAATGACCCGAAATGAATTCGGAAGTCCGAATCCAACCAAAACATCACAGCACGCTACCGGAAAAATCCGAAAGCCCAAAATATTAAGAAATCCATTTTCCGAAAGTTCCGGAAAAGCAAAACAACCAACAGAACCTTTTCGAAGGTTCCGAAACTACGACGTCGCTAAAAACCGAATTCTCGGGAGGGAATCGAGGACCAATCTCATCACAGACCAAAAGAAAATGGGACGGGACAGGGGTTATACCTTGGGTTGCTCGGCTAGAGCTCTCAGATGCAAGTTTATAGAAATGACGGGATCCGAATTGCAACAGAAAATCCGAAACTCTGCCAGACAGAAGCTGGGAACCTCGGGACAGCGCTGGGTTCAGATCCGCGGGACTGCGGGTCACCGAAAAGAGGGACAGACTTGGAGTCCGGCTAGGGCACGCCTGGACTCGGAAAAGCCAGGGAGAAAGCGGGGTTCGCTGGCTCGGCGAAGCTCGACGCTGACCGGGGCGGTCACAGGCGGAGGTGGCCCGCCGGAGAACGCGTGCACGGGCGGTTTGGGACAGCGCTGACGCGGAAGGGGCGTCGGGGTTGCGGCGAAGGGGGTCGGGCTAGGAGAGCCGGGGGTGCGCCGGCGTCGGGCGCGCTGGGAGGGGTCGGCCGCGCTGGGAGGGCGCCGGCGTTGGGGGTCGGCGAAGGGCGCTGCTGGGAGGAGGCCGGCGGGGCGTCGGGTGCTCGGCCGGCAGAGGGGCCGGCGGTCGAGGTCCGGGGCGCGTGGCCGAGAGAGAGGAGGAAAGTTGTGAGGGAGAGGAAATAGTAAATGGTGATGGTGGGGCTTTTCTTGTGAGTAGAGAAAGAGGGGAAGTGTTCTGGAGAGATGTGAGCGGGAGAGAGAAAGAGTGTTGGTGAGGATGGGAGTGTGTGGGTGTTAAAAAAGAAGGTTATTTCTAAGGGCACCACCATATTTGCTAGGGGGCAGCCCTTACTTGGGGGCAGCCCAAGGAGGTGGAGAAATTTCTAGGGGGCACCCAAAATTTACTTGGGGACAGCCCAACCTCGCAAACCCTAATTTTTTCCCTCATCTTTTCTCCTCCTCTTCCTTCCTCCGGCGGCGGCGGCGCCACCACTACTACCAGCAGCCACCGCCACCACCACCACCGGAAGCTCCGTCGCGATCTTGTAGAACCCGTACAGCTGCAGCTGAAGCTTCGTCGACACCTTCGTAGAGTTCCGATCGTCCGCGGTGGCCGCAACGAACGTCGTCGCCGCGCCGAACAGCTCCTCGAGCTCGCTGCTCTCCACCCCTTCCCAATCATCGTCGTTGTCGCCCTCGCTGTCCATGCCTAACAACTCCCCTTCCTCTTCGGAATCAACCGCCTCTCGTTCTTCTTCGAAAACCCTAGCTTCGACTTTCTTGGGGGAGGTAGAGGAATCTAGGGTTTGGTGCTCGTCATGGCGGGCGACGGTGAGGTTGTCCTCGCGGAAGGAGAGGACGGCGAAGATGAGCTTGGCGACGGTCAGGTTGTCCTCGCGGAATCAACCGCCTCTCGTTCCTTCCTTTTCTCCCATCTCCGAGGAGGACTGCCACCTTGTTGGCAGTCCTAACGTATGTTAGGACTGCCAACTTGCTGGCAGTCCTAGGACTGCCACCTTGTTGGCAGTCCTAACGTATGTTAGGACTGCCAATTTGCTGGCAGTCTTAGGACTGCCAACTTGCTGGCACCTAAGACTGGCTTGGGCTGCCCCCAAGTAAAAAAATTGATGGCAAACTTGTAATTTTTTTGAACATTTTTGGGCTGTCCCCAAGTAAAAAGTGCGGTGCCCTTAGAAAAAACCAAAAAGAAAGGAAATGTTATAAGGAGGGGTGGGGTTGCTGTGAATGAACGAGAGAGTTTGTAGGAGAGAAAAGTGAGGAGGTGGATTTTGAACGTGGGTTTGGGGTAGGATCTGGTCCAATTGGACCAGATCAAAAGAATATAATATTTTTTTAATAAAAATCAAATCAAAATTTAATAAATAGGATTAGGTCCAGATCTGGGTTCGGGAATCGGGTCCGGGCTCGAGTCTGGGTCAGCACCCAAAAATCATGTTTTAATTTTCGAAATTGATTTTAACACTCGAAAAAATAATACTAATAATAATAATAATACAATAATAATAATAAATTCATAAAACCAAAACTGGGTTTCACAATAACTTTCGAAATTATCCAAGGTTGAAATTTGGGTCTTGAAATCACCGTTCACGTAGACTAATGAACTGTGATTTTGAAATCCAAATCCTAAGGTTGAACAATTTCGAGACCCAAACTCTAATATCTACTATTTTGTGAGACCCTAACACTAAATAACCCAAGAAAATAATTAGAAGGGATATGTTGGTCTTTGTACCCTTTGGATTCAAAATAACAAAAATAACCACTAACTGATATAAAAAGAAAAACCTTTATTAAACCTCCGTTGTACTCCAACGATACTAGAGCCCAGCCCAAAATCAAATTTGTCCCAGAAATGAGCCCAGCCTAAAATGCAATTGGCCCAGAATTAGAGTTTGGTACCAGTCTCCACTCCGCCGCCAGAAAACCCGGTCTGCTTCACTACATAGACACACACACACTGTACTCATCATCATCGGAAGATCCGAAGAAGAAGAAGAAGAAGCAATGGCGATGAGATCCGCAGCAGCTCGAGCACTCGCCGGTCGTCGATCGGTGTCTGTGCGTTTGATTAAAACTTGTATTTTCATAATTATAAATATAAAACTAAATTTTTTATTTTAATGAGAAATACATGATCGTTGTTAAATATTAAACTTGTAGATTTTATGTGAGAAAACTTTATTACTTTTTATATGAAAATAACTATTATTTCGATTTACGCGTACGCTACAAAAACTCGCAAAACCAGCAAACAACAGAAAATTCTACGCTACCATCTTACAAGTCACAGAGCCAACAACCAGCTGGGCTTATGCCCATTACAATTTATTTACATAAATTGAAATAAAACAAAAACGGTCGTTAGTTTTAAACTTCCTATAATTTAAATATGAATAAAATAAATAATAAAAATAAATTAAATAATAACGAGTCTCAGATATGGTCCAATCGTCAACTAGGCTAATGCCTCAACGTCCGGGCGAAGCCGGTTTCGTTTGCACTTAGCCGGGGCCCATTGACCGATACGGTCGTCGCCCAAAATCCAAAATATTTAATATATTTTTGAAATCCATTTTAAAATCATTTTTAAAAATATAATTAAATTTATGAAAAAATTCGGCAGCATCTCCTTTGTTTTTGGTCAACCCAAAAATGGGAAATATGCTAACATTTTTCTGCAAATCCCAAACCAGGGAATCCCAAAATATATACATATAAAAATAACCATAGCATTTCCAATATTAATTCGGAATGACCCGAAATGAATTCGGAAGTCCGAATCCAACCAAAACATCACAGCACGCTACCGAAAAAATCCGAAAGCCCAAAATATTAAGAAATCCATTTTCCGAAAGTTCCGGAAAAGCAAAACAACCAACAGAACCTTTTCGAAGGTTCCGAAACTACGACGTCGCTAAAAACAGAATTCTCGGGAGGGAATCGGGGACCAATCTCATCACAGACCAAAAGAAAATGGGACGGGACAGGGGTTATACCTTGGGTTGCTCGGCTAGAGCTCTCAGATGCAAGTTTATAGAAATGACGGGATCCGAATTGCAACAGAAAATCCGAAACTCTGCCAGACAGAAGCTGGGAACCTCGGGACAGCGCTGGGTTCAGATCCGCGGGACTGCGGGTCACCGGAAAGAGGGACAGACTTGGAGTCCGGCTAGGGCACGCCTGGACTCGAAAAAGCCAGGAAGAAAGCGGGGTTCGCTGGCTCGGCGAAGCTCGACGCTGACCGGGGCGGTCACAGGCGGAGGTGGCCCGCCGGAGAACGCGCGCACGGGCGCTGCCGGGCGGTTTGGGACAGCGCTGACGCAGAAGGGGCGTCGGGGTTGCGGCGAAGGGGGTCGGGCTAGGAGAGCCGGGGGTGCGCCGGCGTCGGGCGCGCTGGGAGGGGTCGGCCGCGCTGGGAGGGCGCCGGCGTTGGGGGTCGGCGAAGGGCGCGGCTGGGAGGAGGCCGGCGGGGCGTCGGGTGCTCGGCCGGCAGAGGGGCCGGCGGTCGGGGGTCCGGGGCACGTGGCCGAGAGAGAGGGGGAAAGTTGTGAGGGAGAGGAAATAGTAAATGGTGATGGTGGGGCTTTTCTTGTGAGTAGAGAAAGAGGGAAAGTGTTCTGGAGAGATGTGAGCGGTAGAGAGAAAGAGTGTTGGTGAGGATGGGAGTGTGTGGGTGTTAAAAAAGAAGGTTATTTCTAAGGGCACCACCATATTTGCTAGGGGGCAGCCCTTACTTGGGGGCAGCCCAAGGAGGTAGAGAAATTGCTAGGGGGCACCCAAAATTTACTTGGGGACAGCCCAACCTCGCAAACCCTAATTTTTTCCCTCCTCTTTTCTCCTCCTCTTCCTTCCTCCGACGGCGGCGGCGCCACCACCACTACCAGCAGCCACCGCCACCACCACCACCGGAAGCTCCGTCGCGATCTTGTAGAACCCGTACAGCTGCAGCTGAAGCTCCGTCGACACCTTCGCAGAGTTCCGATCGTCCGCGGTGGCCGCAACGAATGCCGTCGCCGTGCCGAACAGCTCCTCGAGCTCGCTGCTCTCCACCCCTTCCCAATCATCGTCGTTGTCGCCCTCGCTGTCCACGCCTAACAACTCCCCTTCCTCTTCGGAATCAACCGCCTCTCGTTCTTCTTCGAAAACCCTAGCTTCGACTTTCTTGGGGGAGGTAGAGGAATCTAGGGTTTGGTGCTCGTCATGGCGGGCGACGGTGAGGTTGTCCTCACGGAAGGAGAGGACGGCGAAGATGAGCTTGGCGACGGTGAGGTTGTCCTCGCGGAATCAACCGCCTCTCGTTCCTTCCTTTTCTCCCATCTCCGAGGAGGACTGCCACCTTGTTGGCAGTCCTAACGTATGTTAGTGTAGAACCCTAGAGGGGGGGTGAATAGGGAAATAAAATATAAACTACAACAATTGATGCAATAAAGGCAATTTAAAGTAAAGAGTAGAAAGATCAAACGCAAACGCAAGGATGTATCCTGGTATCCTCTTTTGAGGCAATCCAGTCCCGGAACTCTCTCCGGCTTTAATCCACTATTATCCAAATAGTACACACGAGTTTGGATCCGAAGAACTCGCCAACTTCAACACGAGTTTGGATCCGAAGACTCGCCAACTTCTACACACGAGTTTTCTTACGAAGGCTCGCCAACTTCAAACAAAAGAGAATGAAAGCTTGTTGATCTTCTAACACTTGAAGATCGAAAGTGTACAACTCTTTAATACTCTAGCACTTTGGGAGAGGATGACAATGAAAAGCTTTGGAGAGTATTAATGGTGGAGCTCTTGGTTGTTGGAAAATTTATGAAGGAGTTGGTAAGAAAGCTCAAGAGAGAGAGAGCTTCCTTTTATAAGAAAACCAAGAGTGGGTGGCATTTAATGCTTCTGAGTGTACTCAGACCGGCATGCCGTCGGTATGCCGCGGCATACCGCCGGTATGCCGGCCAAATAGTAACGGTCATATTTATGACCGTTCAAGAGCATTAAATGCGGCCATTAATGCATATCAGACCAAATCAAAAAAATAGATTATTCGAAATTCGGTATACCGCCGGTATGCCGGAGCATACCGTCGGTATGCCGACAGAAGTCACAGAAAGTTTTAGAGCTACTAGAAACGGCATGCCGCCGGTATGCCGTAGCGTACCGTCGGTATGCCGACAATAAATCACAGCATCTATTGTGTTGCTAGAAAACGGCATGCCGCAGCATGCCGTCGGTATGCCGACATTTCGAGACAACAACTTTCTGGACACAGAAAGCGGTAGGCCGCCGGTATGCCGAAGTATGCCGTCGGTATGCCGCTTTTTGTCACAGAAACTTTTCTGGATACGAAAATGGTATACCGCCGATATGCCGGAGCATACCGCCGGTATGCCGCTCTGAATTACTTGATTTTCGATTTGTGCTTTAAGTTATCATCCATCCTTTAGTGTTTGCAGATGTACCTAGACCAGTACAGACACGAAGACTCTAAGCAGGAAGATGCCGACTATATGCAGGGAACGCCGGTAACTGCTACGGTCTTCAAGGACGAAGGAGGAAGCTCTTGAAGTGAAGAACTCCATGTAGTACATCTTCTGAGAATATTTGAATCTGAAGAACAGAAGACTAAACTACGAAGATGCTGTTAATTACGCAAAATAAAATGTGCCAACAAACTCTCCCATTTTGATAATTGACAAAATAGAGAGATAGCATCTTCAGGGAGTAGCTCCCCCGTAGGTAGACAGCTCCCCCTCAATACGATTTCTTCCCCTTTGTCACTTAGTCAAAGATGGGGATAACTAAAGGAGACAGTGCATTAAAAAAAACGAGAGTATAGATAGAAGCATGCAGGAATATATTGAAGTAAGAACGATAATACATGCTTGACCCATATATAGCAATAAGATAAAAGACTCTCCATCATGAGAGTCGAACATCAAGGACAACATAGATAATGTCCCCGAAGGACAACAAACACTGAAAACAAACATAAACCGGTCCCCGAAGGACCACTAAAGACAACAAACAGAAAACACACATAAAAACTAGAACCACTAAAACACCGTAACCATCACCAAAGGAAAAACCATCCCTAATCCTCTGCCAGATCATTATCACCATCATCATCCTGAGCCTGCTGGAGGGCGCCAAAAGGATCAATGCCGTCCGGGTACATAAATCCATAGGCATTGGGGTCAGAGAAACGCGGGGCCGTGTACATGGGATCCTGAAGATTGAGATCCAGAAAGGCATCCCGGTCTTGCAGAGTGCGCTGGATGAAGTAGCCCTGATCGTGGAAGCGAGACTGGATGAGGGCGCCAAGTCCACGAGTGTGGGTCCGCATCTGCTCCTCCGCCTGGGCCATCCTCAGATCAAAGTGGTGCTGAGTAAGTGGCATATAGCGGCCCATAGAGGGAGGGGTAGATGCAGGGGCAGCAGGAGTGGAACCCGGTTGCTCTTGGGAAGAGGAAGCACGGGAAGAAGAGGCGCCAGCAAGGTTACGGGAGACAGCAAGAAATGAGGGGACCCCATCCGAGGAGCAGAGAGACAAGTCAACTTGTTTGGCCTCCATAAGCAAAGTGATGAAGGAACCATAGTAGAGGTTCTGCTTCCCCGAAGGCAAGGTACGCCAGAATTGCAGAAGCAGAGTCTTTGGGAAGGAAAAACGCTTCCGGGCATAGAGATGATACATGAGGACAAGAGCATCACCGGTGATTGCGTCATAGTTCCCGTCCTTTGGGAACAGAGTGTGGCACACGATACGATGGAGCTCGTAGTAGAACGGCTCCAGTTGGGCTGAGAGGGCCGGGATGGCAGGAGGGTTGGGACCCTTACAGATGATACGGCAGAATTCGTCGAAAGGAGACGCCGCCGATGAGATGAGAGCACCCAAAAGAGGTAACGCATCCCCTCTGTCCGGGACGCCCAAGATGGCCCCCACTTCCTTGGATGTGAGACGGAAGTGGCGGTCATTGACCTTGGATTGGATGGCGGTAGGGTCGTCGTCATCCCCTCGCATGTTGCAGTAGAAAAGGCGGACAGCGGCAGAGTAGACAGGAATTTGGCGCCGAAGAAGGGAGGAGAGACCGGCATCGTCAAACAACGGGACGTGATCGGGAAAGAGGTTCCAGTTGATAGCCCGTCCTTTGAACACGTTCTGGTTGACGAAATGTTGGAACCAAAGCTCAGCCGCCAAAGCGTTGGAGAAAATGCGTTGGTCAAAGCCGGAGGGTAGCGCCACCGGGACGAAAGGGTTGAAAGAGGAGGAAGAGGATCGGGGGCGCTTGGGGTTGGCCATGAAGAAGGATTTTGGGCTTTGGTGTGAGAGGAAGAAGTAGTAGAGAGGAGAAGGAAGAAGGAGGGTTTTTAAAGAAGAGGGGGAATATGAAGGGTTGAGTTTGAAAAAGGTTGGGGAGGAGGGAACGGTTAAAGAGAAAGGGTGATGGGGTAGTTGAAAGGGTGATGGGGTGAATTGATGTGTGGAGTAAAAAGAGGAGAGAAAAGGGAAAAGGTGATATGAAGGGTAATTAATGGGAGGTGAGTTGAGGAGATGGGTAAATAATGAGGGATTTGATGGAAGAGAGGGAATAAAGAAAGGATGGAAGGAATAAAGGAGGAGAGATAAAAGAGTGGGCCCGCATCTCAGTTCAGGATTCATGTCCGCCGCCATCCGGCATACCGGCGGTATACCGACGTGTACCGACGGTATGCCGAAAATCGAAACAGAACATCATCCTGACTCGAAAAACGGCATGCCGGCGGTATGCCGTAGTGTACCGACGGTATGCCAAAAATCGAAACAGAGCAGAATTCTGCTTTGAAAAACGGAATACCGTCGGTATACCGAAGTATACCGTCGGTGTGCCGGACGAAAAAGGGTTAGGGATCAAAGGATAAAATGCTCAGTTCACGGCAAAGGAAAGAGAAGCGGTCTTCCGGGAGAGGCTTAGTGAAGATATCGGCTAATTGATAAGTAGTATCAATAAATTCAAGACGGATATCTCCTTTTTGCTGATGGTCACGAAGAAAATGGTGTCTAATTTCTATGTGCTTCGTGCGTGAGTGACAAATCGGGTTTTTCGTGAGATTGATAGAGCTAGTGTTATCACATTTAATAGAGGTGCAAGAATGAGAAATGCCGTAATCTAAAAGTGTTTGTGACATCCAAAGAATTTGTGCACAACAACAACCAGCCGCAATATACTCTGCCTCAGTGGTGGAGAGAGCGACAGAGTTTTGCTTCTTACTAAACCACGATACCAAGGACTTCCCGAGGAATTGACATGTGCCACTAGTGCTTTTTCGATCAATCTTGCATCCGGCAAAATCCGCATCCGAAAAGCCTTGAAGCTCAAAGGATGAGGATTTTGGATACCAAAGACCCATGTTAATGGTGCCTTTGAGATATCGAAAAATGCGCTTAACGGCACTCAAATGTGATTCCTTTGGATTGGCTTGATATCGTGCACACAAACAAACACTAAACATGATATCCGGACGGCTAGCAGTTAAATAAAACAAGCTACCGATCATACCTCTGTACTTACGAGTGTCGACCGATGTGCCTTCTTCATCATTGTCAAGCTTGGTCGTTGTAGCCATGGGGGTCCTCATTGATTTGGATGAGTCAAGGTCGAAATGCTTGAGGAGGTCCTTTGTATATTTTGCTTGATTGATGAAGGTTCCTTTAGGTCCTTGTTTGATTTGTAATCCCAAGAAGAAGGAGAGTTCACCCATCATACTCATTTCGAACTCTTCCTGCATAACTTTGGCAAATTCTACACAAAGTGTGTTATTTGTAGAACCAAAGATGATATCATCAACGTAAATTTGAACTAATAAGAGAGTTCCATTATGGGATTTAATAAAAAGTGTGGTGTCAACTTTTTCCTTTGAAAAATCGTGAGAGACAAGAAAAGAGCTAAGACGCTCATACCAAGCACGTGGAGCTTGTTTGAGGCCATAAAGGGCTTTATGGAGTTTGAAAACGTGGTTAGGAAATTGAAAGTCTTCAAAACCGGGAGGTTGTTTAACATAAACTTCCTCCTTAATAATACCATTAAGAAAAGCACTCTTAACATCCATTTGAAATAGCTTAAAGTCATTAAAGCAAGCAAATGCACAAAGCATACGAATGGATTCAAGACGTGCAACCGGAGCATAGGTTTCGTCGTAGTCAATGCCTTCCTCTTGGTTATAGCCTTGAGCAACCAATCGGGCTTTGTTACGAGTCACTAACCCATCTTCATTTAGCTTGTTGCGAAACACCCATTTAGTTCCAATAATGGGATGATTGCTAGGTTTTGGGACAAGTTCTCAAATCTTGCTTCGCTCAAATTGATTAAGCTCCTCTTGCATAGCTATCATCCAAAATTTATCAAGAAAGGCATCATTAACATTTTTAGGCTCTATTTGAGAGATAAAAGCCACATTGGCACAAAGATCACGTGTGGCGGATCTTGTACTAACACTTGAGGAAGGATCCCCAATGATAAGCTCCTTAGGATGATTGGTGACAAATCTCCATTCTCTTGGGAGATCCTTTGGAGGAGGCTCGAGAGGAGGAGACTCTTTTGATGGGGTCACAACTTCATTGTTAGATGAAGAAGGACGATCCCCAATAGAGGAGTTCTCCAATCCAAACGAGATGTCATCAATATCCTCGGAAGAGGAGAATGTAGAAGAGTTGAGCTCATTAAAAGAGACATTGATTGATTCTTCGACAACAAGACTTCTTTTATTAAAAACACGAAAACATTTGCTATGAGTAGAGTATCCAAGGAATATTCCTTCATAGGCTTTTTCTTCAAATTTGCCTAGGTTATCCTTGGTATTCAAAATAAAACAATTGCAACCAAAAACCTTGAAATATTCAATAGAAGGAATTTTGTTAAACCAAAGCTCATAAGGAGTCTTCTTAGTAATAGGTCTAATTAAGACCCTATTAATAACATGACACGCCGTATTAACGGCTTCCGCCCAAAAATATTGGGGGAGCTTGTATTGGTTTAACATGACCCGGGCCATATCGCCAAGGGTTCTATTCTTTCTCTCCACAACACCATTTTGTTGAGGAGTACGGGGACAAGCAAAATCATGTCCAAAACCATTCTTTTCACAAAATCTTTTGAAATCAACATTATCAAATTCACCTCCATGATCACTCCTAATTTTGTTAATAGAAAAACCTTTCTTATTTTGAACACGTTTACAAAAAGCAACAAATTCACGAAAAGTATCACTTTTGCAAGTAAGAAAAATAACCCAAGTAAATCTCGAAAAATCATCAACTAAAACAAAGGCATAAAGTTTGCCACCAAGGCTAGCTACTCTACTAGGCCCAAAAAGATCCATATGAATAAGTTGAAGGGGTCTAGTGGTACTCACAGAGTTGATGGATTTGAAGGATGATTTAGGCAACTTACTTTTCTCGCATTCTTCACATACCATATCCTTCTTGAAAGGGATACTAGGAAGTCCTCGTACAAGCTTCTTGGAGGCGAGGCGAGAGATGGTATCCATGTTGACGTGTCCAAGCCTCATGTGCCAAAGCCAACTCTCATCGTTCTTTGCAACTAGGCACCTGTCATTGTTAGTACCTTCAACAAGATAAAGAACATAGATATTGTTTTCTCTAATGCCTTCATACACAATAGTTCCATTTGAGCTATCGGTAATGTAGCATTTGAGTTTAACAAACTTGATATCATAACCATTATCGGTAAGATGGCTAATACTTAAAAGATTATGCTTGAGATTAGTAACAAGACAAACATTATTAATACAAGGATAAGGAGGAGAACCGATATTACCATTTCCAATAATATAACCTTTATGATTGTTACCGAAGGAGACGTGTCCTTCTTTCTTCATCGATAGCGTTGTAAAAAGTGAAGCATCACCGGTCATGTGCCGTGAACAACCGCTATCGAGAATCCATTTGCTTCTAGCATGAGAAGGATTCGTCACCTACAACATAAGTTGAAGATGAACATTTTGGTACCCATGATCTTATGGGTCCATGAGTGTTAGTCTTAGGAACCCACTTAAGAACTCTCATGTCAACTTGTTTTCTTGTATAACAAAAGTTAGAAGTGTGACCTACCAAACCACAATAATTGCACATCAAGGAAGATTTAGAAGAAGAAGTGTGAGTGTTGTGCATGTGTGAGTTACTAGTGTGAAAAGTTCTACCATGAGTGTTATGATGATAGTAAAAAGCATGATGAGAGGTGTTCTTCTTGACAAAGGGTCCTTTTCTTGTGTTAGAAAAGGAGTTGTGTGTAGTGTTCATGTAATGATTGTGCCTAGCATTGTGATGAGTGTGAGGGTGTCTTGGAGCATGCATGTGAGTGGTATTCTTATTACCTAAATTCTTACTTCATGTAAGAAGATCATTATACTTAATAGAGGTGGAATATTCTCTTCTATTAGCATCTTGACATTTGCGCATGGCAAATTCATAGGAGCTTCTCATGGATTGAATCTCATCATCCTTTTTCTTGATGGTGTCAAGAGATTCTTGAAATTTGAGTCGCAAAGACTCTATTTCATCCGTGTCGGAAATAGGAGATTTTCCCTTCACATCAATGATGATGTTTGAGAGCCTCTCTACTTCAAGTTGAAGAGCCTCAACCTCCTTGAGAGATTTCTTGTATTTATTCCGAACACCTTTGTGTTCTTCATGTAATTCAAGAATAGCTTTCTCCAAATCATCATAGGTAAGAGTGTTTAAAGAAAAATCATCAAGTACCTCATCGGTTGCCATGAGACAGACGTTGGCATTGTGTTTGCACTCCTTGTCGTTGTCGGAGTCGCTTGTGTCGCTTTCACACCAAATGCTAGTGTTGGCAAACTTTCTAGAGGATGAGCTTCCCTTGCTAGGTTTCTCGTACTTGCTTGAGTCTTTTCGTATCATCGGACAATCCCTCTTGATGTGTCCGGGTCTTCTGCATTGATAGCACGCCGGGTCTTCTTCATTGTTCCGTCTAGAGCGGTTGGCCTTGTTGAACTTTAAGAACTTCCGGAAGTGCTTAGCTGTGAGAGCTATTTCTTCATCGTCATCCGACTCATTGTCGTCGGAGCTATCCTTGGAGTAGGACCTTGAAGCTTTGAGAGCGAGAGTCTTCTCCTTTTCTTTGGTCTTCTCCTTCTCCTTCTCTTGAATGGAGGATTCCTCTTGATCCTTCATGTCGAGCTCGTGAGTCATTAGCTTACCCATGAGGGTCTCTAGGTTCATGACGGTTAGATCGTTCCCCTCAATGATTGCGGTAGCTTTAGGACTCCAAGCTTTCGTCAATCCTCTAAGAATTTTCCTTATCTTTTCATGAGCGGGATATTCCTTTCCAAGAGAAGAGAGAGGGTTAATAATGTCACCAAAACGAGTAAACATGCTAGCAATAGATTCATTATGCTTCATTTTAAAAGACTCATATTCTTGCGTGAGTCTACTAATCTTGGATTCCTTCACTTGTGAAGTTCCCTCGTGTGTGACTTCAAGTAACTTCTAAATCTCATTGGAAGTCTTGCAAGTAGAGATCCGGTTGAATTCACTACTGTCAAGGGCACAGTAAAGAGCATTCATTGCCTTGGCATCTCGACAAGCAAGCTTCTTAATGTTTTCGGCAAGTGTTTCCCGAAGGGTGTCAGAAGCAATATCCTCAATAGCTCTGGAAGGAGTAGGAAGGCTATTTATTACGCAATCCCATAAGTCAAAATCTATGGACTTGAGATAGATGCCCATCCTAATCTTCCAGTAGTTATAGTTGGTACCATCAAATAGGGGAGGCCTATTTGTGGAGTGTCCCTCATTGTGAAACGTGTTGATGCTAGGGTTAGAGGCCATGGATCACTCAAGGGTGTAAATCCAAATCAAGAGAACGAGGCTCTGATACCAATTGTAGAACCCTAGAGGGGGGGTGAATAGGGAAATAAAATATAAACTACAATAATTGATGCAATAAAGGCAATTTAAAGTAAAGAGTAGAAAGATCAAATGCAAACGCAAGGATGTATCCTGGTATCCTCTTTTGAGGCAATCCAGTCCCGGAGCTCTCTCCGGCTTTAATCCACTATTATCCAAATAGTACACACGAGTTTGGATCCGAAGAACTCGCCAACTTCAACACGAGTTTGGATCCGAAGACTCGCCAACTTCTACACACGAGTTTTCTTACGAAGGCTCGCCAACTTCAAACAAAAGAGAATGAAAGCTTGTTGATCTTCTAACACTTGAAGATCGAAAGTGTACAACTCTTTAATACTCTAGCACTTTGGGAGAGGATGACAATGAAAAGCTTTGGAGAGTATTAATGGTGGAGCTCTTGGTTGTTGGAAAATTTATGAAGGAGTTGGTAAGAAAGCTCAAGAGAGAGAGAGAGCTTCCTTTTATAAGAAAACCAAGAGTGGGTGGTATTTAATGCTTCTGAGTGTACTCAGACCGGCATGCCGTCGGTATGCCGCGGCATACCGCCGGTATGCCGGCCAAATAGTAACGGTCATATTTATGACCGTTCAAGAGCATTAAATGCGGCCATTAATGCATGTCAGACCAAATCAAAAAAACAGATTATTCGAAATTCGGTATACCGCCGGTATGCCGGAGCATACCGTCGGTATGCCGACAGAAGTCACAGAAAGTTTTAGAGCTACTAGAAACGGCATGCCGCCGGTATGCCGTAGCGTACCGTCGGTATGCCGACAATAAATCACAGCATCTATTGTGTTGCTAGAAAACGGCATGCCGCCGGTATGCCGCAGCATGCCGTCGGTATGCCGACATTTCGAGACAGCAACTTTCTGGACACAGAAAGTGGTAGGCCGCCGGTATGCCGAAGCATGCCGTCGGTATGCCGCTTTTTGTCACAGAAACTTTTCTGGACACGAAAACGGTATACCGCCGGTATGCCGGAGCATACCGCCGGTATGCCGGAGCATACCGCCGGTATGCCGGAGCATACCGCCGGTATGCCGCTCTGAATTACTTGATTTTCGATTTGTGCTTTAAGTTATCATCCATCCTTTAGTGTTTACAGATGTACCTAGACCAGTACAGACACGAAGACTCTAAGCAGGAAGACGCCGACTATATGCAGGGAACGCCGGTAACTGCTACGGTCTTCAAGGACGAAGGAGGAAGCTCTTGAAGTGAAGAACTCCATGTAGTACATCTTCTGAGAATATTTGAATCTGAAGAACAGAAGACTAAACTACGAAGATGCTGTTAATTACGCAAAATAAAATGTGCCAACAGTTAGGACTGCCAACTTGCTGGCAGTCCTAGGACTGCCACCTTGTTGGCAGTCCTAACGTATGTTAGGACTGCCAATTTGCTGGCAGTCTTAGGACTGCCAACTTGCTGGCAGTCCTAAGACTGGCTTGGGCTGCCCCCAAGTAAAAAAATTGATGGCAAACTTGTAATTTTTTTGAACATTTTTGGGCTGTCCCCAAGTAAAAAGTGCGGTGCCCTTAGAAAAAACCAAAAAGAAAGGAAATGTTATAGGGAGGGGTGGGGTTGCTGTGAATGAACGAGAGAGTTTGTAGGAGAGAAAAGTGAGGAGGTGGGTTTTGAACGTGGGTTTGGGGTGGGATCTGGTCCAATTGGACCAGATCAAAAGAATATAATATTTTTTAATAAAAATCAAATCAGAATTTAATAAATAGGATTAGGTCCAGATCTGGGTTCGGGAATCAGGTCCGGGCTCGAGTCTGGGTCAGCACCCAAAAATTATGTTTTAATTTTCGAAATTGATTTTAACACTCGAAAAAATAATACTAATAATAATAATAATACAATAATAATAATAAATTCATAAAACCAAAACTGGGTTTCACAATAACTTTCGAAATTATCCAAGGTTGAAATTTGGGTCTTGAAATCACCGTTCACGTAGACTAATGAACTGTGATTTTGAAATCCAAATCCTAAGGTTGAACAATTTCGAGACCCAAACTCTAATATCTACTATTTTGTGAGACCCTAACACTAAATAACCCAAGAAAATAATTAGAAGGGATATGTTGGTCCTTGTACCCTTTGGATTCAAAATAACAAAAATAACCACTAACTGATATAAAAAGAAAAACCTTTATTAAACCTCCGTTGTACTCCAACGATACTAGAGCCCAGCCCAAAATCAAATTTGTCCCAGAAATGAGCCCAGCCTAAAGGCCTCGTTTGGTTCGCGGAATGGAAGGGAAAGGAAATCAATTCCTTGTCATTTCCTTTCCTTTGGGAAACTTTAATTCCTATTGATTTTCCTTTCCGATGTTTGGCAATGCCAAGGAATTTGGAAAGGAAAGTGAATACTTCAATGTGGGAAAGTGATTCCTTCCTTGGATGGATGGAATCACTTTCCCCCCTAATTTTCCTTCCATTGGGAATCACTTTCCTTTCCTCCTCAATTCCTTGGGCGCCCAAATATAGGAAAGTAATCACTTTCCTTTCCCAACCGGGAGATTCCGCGAACCAAACGAGGCCAAAATGCAATTGGCCCAGAATTAGAGTTTGGTACCAGTCTCCACTCCGCCGCCAGAAAACCCGGTCTGCTTCACTACATAGACACACACACACTGTACTCATCATCATCGGAAGATCCGAAGAAGAAGAAGAAGAAGCAATGGCGATGAGATCCGCAGCAGCTCGAGCACTCGCCGGTCGTCGATCGGTGTCTGTGCGTTTGTTCAGCGATGGCAAGGGGAAGGTCCTCAGCGAGGAGGAGAGAGCGGCCGAGACTATCTACATCCAGGTCTCTACCCCCCCCCCCCCCCCCCCCCCCCCCCCCCCCCCCGATTTGATCTGTGCTGCACGGACACAAATAGGACACGACACGAATCAGACACGGTGACGCCGAGACGGCGCAGACCTTTGCCTGACATAGATAGTTTCCGACACGACGTGACACAGGTACGGACACGGAAGTTAATATTGGAACGTCCGTGTAGATTTTTCCTTTTTCTGTTTGAAACGGACACGAATACGGCAGGGCACGATGGTCCAGCGCGACACTGCCCGAAGAGGTGGACGGGCACGACACCGATTTTGGCACATGCTAGCGTGGTCCAGTGCCTGCGTCGGACACGACGCCTCACGAACACGGAACCGAGCATTCGGAGTGTCCGTATAGATTTTGATTCATCATCATCATCTTCTTCTTTTTTCTTGATTGGATGATTTTGAATCTTTGATGTTTTTGTGTGTGCAGAAAATGGAGAGGGAGAGGGCAGAGAAGCTGAAGCTGAAGATGGAGAAGGAGAAGTCCAAAGACACGGAGAAGGTATTATTTCTTGTTGAGACTCCTTCCCAGGAATCCCAACTGTGGAGGAGATCTCACTCCAGTCGCCATGGTTACTTCTGCAATTGAATGAATTGGGAAAGAAATAGACAAATTGGAAAGGAAATTGAGTAGGGAATTGTATTAGAAATTGGGGATCTAGCAAGAGCTACAAATTATGAGCTAAGTGGCTAAAGTTGCAAGAATACCAATCTGATAATTCCCTCTCTCTCGATCTGGATATTTATAGCTCATATCCGGATCAGCTACAATTGAAGGACTGATACCAAAGAGTATCAGTCTGTTATTTACAGTAATACCTGTTTGCTGAGTTGGCAATAATATGTGACTGTATCGTCACTATGATGCAATTCCCTCTGAGCTGGCGCTGAGCTGGCAGTGATGACAATGCATCTAACAGATGGAATTGTAACAATACTCCCCCCATCAATTGGACCTTGTCTCAAGGTCGAAATGAGGAAAAGTTTTGAGAAAATCTTCATAAGGCATCCAAGTAGCCTCCTCTGCAAGGCCATCCTTCCAGTGCACTAGCAGGTCCACTGCAGCTTGATTTTTTTCTCTGAACAAGTCTCCTTTCCAAGACCCAGTGTGGCTCGAGAATGAGTTCTTCTCTGTGGGTTGGTATGCCAGTGTGAACTTCTGTGTGATGACCAACCTTCTTTTTAAGCTGGGACACATGAAATACAGGATGTATCAGAGCCCCTTCAGGTAATTTCAGCTTATAAGCTACTTGTCCCACCCTTGACAGCACCTGGTATGGTCCATAATACTTGGGAGATAATTTTTGGGGTCTCCTATGAGCTATGGTGATCTGCCTGTAGGGTTGCACTCTCAAGTATACCCAATCACCTTCCTGGAACTCTCTATCAGTCCTGTGCATATCTGCCATTTTCCTCATCCTGTCTTGAGCTAAGACCAAGTTATCCTTCAGAATTTGCAGAGCATTATCTCTGGTCATAAGGTCTTCTGCAACTGTCCTGTCTGTAATGACATCTTGAGTATAAGTGAGGATATGAGGAGGTTTCCTACCATATACAGCTTCGAAAGGAGTGACTTTAGTGGCAGTGTGCCAGTTGGTATTAAACCAAAACTCTGCCCAGGGAAGATGTTTACTCCATTCCCTGGGTTTGTGGCTGCAAAAGCATCTTAGGTAGCCTTCTATACACCTGTTTGTCACCTCTGTCTGGCCATCAGATTGGGGGTGATAAGCAGTGCTGTACTGGAGTTTAGTACCCTGTAATTTGAAGAATTGTTGCCAAAATTGACTGGTAAACACAGGATCCCTGTCTGAAACTATGGACTTTGGCATGCCATGTAGTTTGAAAACTCCTTCAACAAATACTTGAGCTATCATATTAGCAGTGAAGGGATGGGATAAGGCAAATAGATGGGTGTATTTAGAAAGTCTATCCACTACTACCATAATGGTTGTCTTTTGATGGCTAAGTGGCAAACCCTCTATGAAATCCATAGAGATATCCTCCCAAATATTTTCAGGAATGGGCAGGGGTTGAAGTAACCCAGCAGGAGATGTATTCTCACTTTTGTTCTGTTGGCAGATATCACATGCTTTCACATAATTTTTTACTGCTTTTTTCATACCTGGCCAGTAGCATACTCTCTTGAGTCTTTGGAGTGTCTTTAGTGTTCCTGAATGTCCTGCCTGTAGCATATCATGATGTTCTTTTAACATCATATCCACAAAGTGAGAGGTGGGGTCTATTAGCAACCTGCCTTTGTAGTATAGTAGGTCATTGACCAGGGTATACTTAGCAGTATTTAATACTCCTTGTTCCCACTTCTTCTTCATGTTAGCATAGTATTCAGATTGCTCCATCTGATTTTTGAACACTTTAAGCCAGTCTGCTTGGACTACAGTCACGGCATTGAGGGTTGCATCCTCTTTCCTGGAGAGACTATCAGCTGCTTGGTTCTCTTTACCCTTCTTGTACTCCACCTTGTAATGGTACCCATGCAATTTTAGGATCCACTTGTACTGTGCATCAGTATACACCCTCTGCTCGAGCATGTGTTTCAGGGGTTTGTGGTCTGTTCTAATAGTAAATTGTCTTCCCCACAAATATTGACTCCATTTCTTGACTGATAGGAGAATTGCTAATATTTCTTTCTCATAAGTAGATAAGGATTTAGCTCTCCCTTTTAAATGCTGGCTCAAGTAGGCTATAGGTCTCCCATTTTGCATCAAGACAGCTCCAATACCCCCATCAGATGCATCACATTCCAGAACAAAATCTTCATGAAAGTTTGGCATAACTAAGACAGGGGGTTGAGTGAGAGCCTCTTTCAACAGTTCAAAAGACTCCTGTGCTTGTGGTCCCCAACTGAAAGAATTTTTCTTGAGTAAGGCTGTTAGTGGTCCTGCAATGATCCCATATCTCTGTATAAATCTTCTGTAGTAACCTGTGAGCCCAAGAAATCCTCTTAACTGCTTGACAGTTGTAGGAGCTGGCCACTCCAGTATTGCTTTAATTTTTTCCTGGTCCACTTCTATTCCCCTGCTGGAAATGATATGGCCCAAATATCCCACCTTGTGATCATATGATCTTTGAGGAGGTAATCCTTTAGGTTCTTCAAACAGTTGCTGGTATGCTTTCAACAGACAATTGAGTTCTTCACTGGGTTCTTCTTTGTCTTTTGAGTTTACTGGATCTTCTTGTAGGGAACACAACTGAATGAGAAACATCTGTGCCTTCTGTCTCCATTCCTTGTTATTTGTTTCCTGAAGCTGCTGAGAATTAGGTGTGAGACCTTGTAGTTGGTGTTCAACTCCCTGTAATGCAAACTTCATGGTAAGATCCTGAAAATTCCAATTGATATTCCCAAGGGTACGTAGCCAGCTTGCCCCTAACACAATCTGGCAACCAGTGAGAGGTAATAGCAACAAATCAGCTACAATTTTGGTACCCTGGTACTCCATCACTACACCCTTGCAGAGCCCTTTACTGGTTAATCTGTCTCCATTTGCCACCATGACTTCAAATGATTTGTTCTCAGTCAAGACAAGACCCAACCTCTCACTGAATGTTGCATCAATGAAATTGTGTGTGGACCCTGAGTCAACTAAAATCATGACTGGTTTGTTCTTCACTGTCCCCCTGAGCTTCATAGTAGAGGGTTGTATCATACCTGACAGTGCCTGTAGGGAGATCTCAAACAAACTCTGTGTAGGATCAGTGTAGCAGTCTGGTTTTTCTTGTGAAGGAATATCAATGTGAAACTCCTCCTGCTCCTCATCAGCCACTAACATAAACAATCTTTTCTCCTTGCATCTATGCCCCTTTACCTATTTTTCATCACACATGAAACAGAGACCCAAGTTTTTTCTTCTCATCAATTCATTGGGAGAAATTGTAGTGGTGTGGGGTTTGGCAGTAGTAGTAGACTTCATTTCCCACTTTTGTGGTGTAGCACTCTTGGTATTATCAGTACTGTTAACTGAGCTTCCAGCATTGTTTCTGTTATAGTAAGCACTAGGTTTATAACTCCCCTTGATAGCTAAAAGTTTGGCTTCAAATAACTTTGCAGCTTGCATTGCAGCAGATAGGTTCACAGGACTAGCTACCAAGACTTCATACCTTACCTCATCCTTGAGCCCACCCACATAGTTACTGATCAGACATTGCTCAGGTAACCATTGCACCCTCTGTAATATCTTCTGGAATTGCATGGTATACTCCTGGACTGTACCTTCTTGCTTCAACATCTTAAGTTCAATTATGTGATCTGTGAGCTTAGATGGTCCATACTGCATTCTGATAGCTTGACAAAATTCACCCCAGGTCATCACTCCTCCTTTGGACTTCATCACCCAGTCATACCAATATGCTGCAGAGTCTTTCAGTTGCACTGAACAAACTCTAATCCTGTCATGTTCTGGAACAGAATAATAGGTGAAATAATGATGGGCTCTCAACAACCAAGCTTCAACATCTCCTTCTCCACTAAATTCAGGTAGTTTAAGTCGCAGATTTGGTTGTCCTCCTCCATGGCCACCATTAAACTGTCCTGTTTGCACTCCCAATGGAGTTGGATTAATGATTGCAGGACTTTGTGTGGGTTGTAATACATGTCCCATAGTTGTTCCCATGTTCCTTCTGATATTAGGATTTTGCACATGCTGGTTATAAGGAGTACACTCATACTGGTTCATTGGTGCATTAAAATCCATAGTGTTGCTAACAACTTGTGAGAAATTAGGGTTGCTTCCAAAAGAAGTCATCACAGGAGACATTTGTGGAGCTGGTGTATTCATCGGTGGTGGCATGGCTAAGGAAATTGGGTTCATTCCCACCCTTGATTTTCCTAGTTCTTCGATCAATAGCTCAAATCGATGCCCTAACAAATCAAATTTGTTACTGAGTGTGTGCACCGTACCTTCGAGTGCAAGGACTCGCTCCTCTGCTATGGGGCTTCGTCTTCCGTCGATCATCTCTGGACGGAAAAATTGGCTGCTCGATCCTTGTTCATCACTCGCCTTCCGCCACTGGATCCAGTGGCTCTGATACCAAATTGTTGAGACTCCTTCCCAGGAATCCCAACTGTGGAGGAGATCTCACTCCAGTCGCCATGGTTACTTCTGCAATTGAATGAATTGGGAAAGAAATAGACAAATTGGAAAGGAAATTGAGTAGGGAATTGTATTAGAAATTGGGGATCTAGCAAGAGCTACAAATTATGAGCTAAGTGGCTAAAGTTGCAAGAATACCAATCTGATAATTCCCTCTCTCTCGATCTGGATATTTATAGCTCATATCCGGATCAGCTACAATTGAAGGACTGATACCAAAGAGTATCAGTCTGTTATTTACAGTAATACCTGTTTGCTGAGTTGGCAATAATATGTGACTGTATCGTCACTATGATGCAATTCCCTCTGAGCTGGCGCTGAGCTGGCAGTGATGACAATGCATCTAACAGATGGAATTGTAACATTTCTCTTCAATCTATTTGTTTTTCCTTTCTTGAATGATCTTTTATCGTGAAGTGCTCTTCTTGTTAAGTTCTAGCTTCAAAAATATCATGATATATATATATATATATACAGCAGTGTCTGGATCATGGGGATGCTATCCAGCTATATCTATGTTAAGAATTGCAAGGATTTGTCGGTCTTGGTTACATATAGAATTAGTAGTATTGGAGACTTAATAATGGATGCTTGAATCATAGCATTGAAAGCTCTAGAGTCTTTGGATCATCAAATGGCTCTTCGACCGCGATTGTGTTTGACTTGCTACTAGGTAACGCAAGTTCATAGCCCTACAGGAAGAACAAGTCATTAGGCGTTGAATCTTGTAAATGTGTATATTTGTGAGAAGTTTGAGTAAAAAAATTGAGGATAAGTTGATAGAAATTCGTCTAAGGTGGCTTGAGAATGAGCATGTGCAACATAGCCCGGTAGATACATTGGTTAGGAGGAGGAGCGATATACTAGTTAAAGGAGCACCTAGAATTAGGGGTAGGCCTAGACGAACTTTGATCGAGGCTGTAAAAGCAGGATATTGTTTTTGTTAATATTACAAAAGGTATGACCCCTTACATCAAAGGTTTGACCCTCTGTAGTACCGATTCAATAAAAAACTTGGAAAGGCTTTGTTGATTTTGTTGTTATTGCAAGGTGCTCACCGTGAATGCAACAGGTAAAGACAATAACTCAAAGAAGAACTTGTGCAACTCATGTTGTACATAAATCCTACTCACTACATGTTTCTTTGCACCCAGGGGCGGACCCAGCTTGGGTCAAGTGGGGTCACGTGACCCCACTCAGTTTCAAAATATATATATATATATTTTAAAGCAAATGAATGCACACAGCCAGCAAGGCTGCAGCAGAGCCAGCATCTCTGGCGGTGACCCCACTTAATTCCAAAAAAGAAGAAAAGGAAATACTCTCAGCCACTCATGACTCACGCAAGGTTGCAGCAGAGCCAACAGCTCTGGCGGCCTGGCCTGTGAGAAGTGAGAAGAAAAGAAGAAAAGGAAGAAAAGGAAGTCTTCCAAAGAAGAAGAAGAAAAGGAGAAAAAGAAGAAGAAAAACATCCAAAGAAGAAGAAGAAGAAGAGGAGGAGGAGGTACATCTCTGACTCTCTTCCCTCTCTCTTTATCTTATTCTTTCACTCTCAAATTAAAATTCCTAAACTTAGTATTTTTAAGTTTTAGCAAAAATCAGGGTAAGAAACCACATTTTTTTTAAGGGATTTTAGGGCAAAAATTAGGGTAAGTTTTAGCAAAAATCAGGACAAAAATCAGTGCAAAAATCAGGGCACTTAGAAATTAGGTTATTGATTTTCAGTGTAAAAATCAGTGTAAAAACCAGTGCAAAACATCGATTATTAATTTATTTACTCCAGGATGCAAAGATTATTGATTATCAGTGCAAAAAATCAGTGTAAAAATCAGTGCAAAACATCGATTTTCAGTACAAAAATCAGTGTAAAAATCAGTGCAAAAATCAGGATTAGTGCATTTAGATGTGAGAATCAGTGCAAAAATCAGGGTTAGTGCTAAAGCAAAAATCAGTGCAAAAATCATCTGAGATTAGTTATCTTGTGTTTTGTAAGACATTATTCAATGAACACATGTATGTGTTTTGAAAATTATCTTGTGTTTTTTAGAATGTAATTTTATTTTTACACTCTTTATGTTTAAGACCGACCCCCCTCTCTTGAATTTCTGCGTCCGTCCCTGTTTGCACCATTCTTTGATCTTGTTTCTCCATCTCGAGAACAAATATCTAAACTGATAAACATGTAGGCAGTACAACCATAGCTATAAAAGTCACTGTTCTAAAAATCATCGTAGGCGGCGCCCGATGTCCGTCCGATGTTTTGGGGTTTTATGAATTTTTTTCCTACAATTTTAAGTAGTTTTTTTTTGGTTTTTTTTGTTTTTTTTTTAAAATTTAACCACAGCAGGCTAGGTGGGTTAGACGCTAGGCGCCCGGTGCTCGTCCGACCAGCGCCTAGCGCCTTTTACAACCTTGATAAAGTTCTTCACCATCTCAAATTTTCTTGGGTAGTCTGAACTTCTCACATTTAGCTATAATATAGTCATTTTGGTAAAGAGGATACTCGACTGCATTTGTAATTTACATGTCACGTAATTGTTTCAATAACTTGATTACAACACCCTTGATTCCATATTAACATAATGCCAAACAAATCAATTAGGGTAGGAGATTTGATTAGTGACATTGTTCTTGAAATAGTAATTCTATAACGAGCATGTAATAGTTGTTTTTGATCATTTTGACTTTGGTGCGTACAACAACAACGCCTTTATCCCAAAATTTAGGGACTCTGGTGCCTATCAATTGAAAATTATTTGTGATTTATTACACAACACTCACACCGTCTACATATGACTTCTTATTTCTTATCAAAAAGTCTACTAAATTCGGTAGATGATATCAAATTTCGGCTCCACTGCTGGAATACATTCAATTGTCTCTCTCATTTAGGTTCAAAGAACTCCTCGGTTCCTAACTTCTTATATTGTATCTTACTAGTCATGATAGATTTCCCAACACAATCAATTATAATTTTTATGAATTTATTTCAAATGTTTCTTATCCTAACCAATTAGTGTCTTACTTCTTTTAAAGCTTTAACAATTTTTGTTGGGTTTTGGTCTTTTTCAAAGTGAATTTTAGTCCCACATCGGCTAGACCAAAGGACTTGTATCTCTATATATTAGCTTTGCTAGTTTAGAGATGCACATGTGGTGTGGAGGTGCACATGGGTGTGCTATATGGGGTTATTTTTCTAATGGGAAAAAGGCTAAATCAACAATTGAAAGTATTCATGCTTTTTGCTCTTGGGAAATTTATTTCTATGGGAGTAATGTGCCGTAGGGGCTTAGCGACTCGGACTCGGACTCGGACTCGGACTCGGACTCGGGCTCATGGGCTCATGAGGCATAATGTGACGTTTTGTTGGCGCACTTTGCACTTAGCACGTCAGCATCGTCGCTAGGCGCATAGTGCGCTTTAGTTGTGCTCGTTGCGCGAGCCACTTGCGCTGCCACGTTGCGCGCCACAGGTTGCGTGACCAGGGTGCGCGCCAGGTTGCGCACAGGTTGCGTCGGGTGCGCTGGCTGCGCGCGTGGCGCACGTTGCGCGAGTGGCGCAAGGTGACGCAGGTCGCACAGGTTGCGCAGTGGCGCAGGTTGGCGCAAGTGGCTCAGTGCGCAGTATGCAAGGCGCGCAGGGTGCCAGAGTGGCGCAACTTGCTTCAGATCGTGCCTGTGCATGATCTGAGCGGTTACTGCACGTTCGGAGTGGTTATTACCACGTTCCGAATATTGTGCTAACCGGGCAGTTGCTACTCGGGCCTGTATAAGGTATCCTCTCTCTCACAGGCAAAAATATAGATACAGAATACATTCACGAAAGTTTACAAGTGTTTCTTAACACAAGTAAACAGAGTCTGTGAGAGAGAAGAGAAGCTTTGCACCAGCGTTGCTTTTGCACGGGAGTCCGTGTACGATCCGAGGAGTCAGAAGAGCAGAAGTGTTCCAAAGTTCTCCGACGAACTTGCTGGTTCCTGGAAACTATTCGTGTGGGGCGAATATTGCTTTGAGCAACGGTGATCATTCACCCCAGCAGGCCATCTTCCATCTTTCGCCAGTCATCTTCTTCGTTGCTGTGGAATACGAAATCTTTTTAGATTCTCGTATATCATATGCTGTTGTAGATTACGAAATCTTTTTAGATTCTCGTAATATCGTCTAACGAGATCTTTTTAGATCTACGTTATACTTGCGCAATCTTTCTAGAAGTGTTGCGTTGGAACATTGTTTTTACAATTGTTTCATTTTCTCAATTTTCTATCGAAAAATTGTGCCCCGGCACTAACAATCTCAAAGCTATATTGCTACGATGGAAAACTTTAATGATTCACTCCTCAATACTGACTTTTGTAAGTTAGAAAAGTTTGATGGAGAGCATTATCAAGTCTGGAAGAGGAAGGTTTATCTCACTCTTCAACTCAGAGACGTTGATCACGTGCTTCTTGAAGAGGAACCTACTGTTCCAGATACTGGGTCTGCTGCTGCAATCGCTGCGGCTACTAAACTTCAGGCCAAGTGGAGAAGGGAGAATAGCATTTGCAGGCTGCTTATCCTGAATGCTATGGAGGATTCCCTAGCAGAATCCTACAGTAAGAAGACTATTGCCAGAGATATATGGGAGTCTCTGGAGAAACTGTACGAAGAAGACAAGAACAGGAGCAAGATATTTGTGGTTGAAAAATATCACAAATGGCTCTTTGAGGACGAGAAGTCCATGTTGCCGCAGGTAAAGGAATTTCTGAAACTGCGACAAAAGTTGGAAGACGAGGCGATGTCCCTCCCCGACAAATTTGTTGTTGGAGGGATTTTCTCAAAGCTCCCCGCTGGGTGGAGTAAGTTCTATGCAAATATGCATAGGAAGAAGCTTGAGATCAGCCTTGAAGATCTCTTGCAGGAAATCTATGTTGAGGACCAGATGCGGGCTCAACTGAAGGTGGACACACTGTCCAAGCAATTGGCTAACGCCAATCTGGTTCATACCAAGGAACCAAGGGGAAAGCAGGCGGCTTCCCACAGCAAGAAGAAGGACCATAACAATCTGAACGTGAAGGGGACTTCCTTTAAGCGAAAGATGGCAAAGTTTCAGATGCCTTGTTTCAAGTGTGGCAAGAAGGGCCACTTCAAGAATGAATGCAAAGCAAAGACCAAACAATCAGAGCAAGGAGAGCCTAGTAAGGTATCTATGATCACTGACGTTGTTGATATGATTGCGCAGGTTGATGCGGTAAGGACTGACTCTGACTGGTGGGTAGACACTGGAGCCTCCTGCCATGTCTGCTCCAGTAAGGAGTGGTTCACCACCTACATACCTACTTCTGAAGTGGTTATGATGGCAAAACCAGGCACAAGCTGAAGTGCTCGGGATCGGGACGGTGGTGTTGAAGCTGACTTCGGGGAAGTCTCTGACGCTTCAAGGCATGAAGCACGTACCTGCTATCACCAAGAACCTGATCTCAGGAGGCCTACTATGCAACGTAGGCCTCAGGATGGACATCAATGTTGGCCAGATGGTGATGTCTATTAAGGGAACATATTTCGGAAAAGCTTTTTATACCGAAGGGATGTTCAAAATTCAGCTTGTGAATCAGTCCAATGTAATTAATGCAATCACTCCTTCTGCTTATACTCTTGAGTTGTGGCATAATAGGCTAGGACATGTTCATTGTAAACGAATAAACAGAATGTCTAGTCTAGGACTTATCTCCAAGTGTGTGGGTAAGGTAGAGAAATGTGAAGTTTGTGCTCAAACAAAGATCACAAGGAAACCCTTTCCTCGGGTTAATCGAAGTACAGATCTTCTGGAGTTGGTACACTCCGATATCTGTGACCTCAAACAATTCTCTACAAAGGCCGGGATGAAGTATTTCATAACCTTCATCGATGACTTCTCAAAGTATGCGTTCGTCTACTTGCTGAAGGCTAAAGACGAAGCATTCGAGAAGTTCAAGGAGTTCAGAGCCGAAGCTGAGCGGCAGACTGGACAACAACTCAAATGGATAAGAAGTGATCGAGGTGGGGAGTACAGGTCTCATGAATTCGCATCGTTCTGTAAAGAACATGGAATTGTCAATGAGACTACGGCTCCGTACTCTCCTCAATCAAACGGAGTAGCAGAGAGGAAGAACAGAACGTTAACAGAAATGATTAACTCAATGTTGTTGACTGCTGGCCTTCCTAAGTGCTACTGGGGAGAAGCTGCATTGACGGCCACTTTTATTCTAAATAGAGTGCCTCATGCAACTTCAGACGTTACTCATGAACTCTGGTTCAAGGTCAGACCTAACTTGAATGTCATTCGAGTGTGGGGGTGTCTGGCATATGTCAAGCTTCCAGATCTGAAGATTCAGAAGCTTGGGACAAGGACTACTAAGACGATCTTCTTGGGATATGCCGAGAAGAGTGATGCTCGGAGATTTCTTGATATTGAGTCAAATCATATCATTGAATCTCGAGACGCAGAATATTTTGA
Organism: Iris pallida; assembly: GCA_029216955.1. Classification (NCBI taxonomy): domain Eukaryota; kingdom Viridiplantae; phylum Streptophyta; class Magnoliopsida; order Asparagales; family Iridaceae; genus Iris; species Iris pallida. Next base: position 12,775,537 of record JANAVB010036615.1, read on the forward strand.
AGACAAATTTGCAAGACACAAGAATATTGTTCTTGCGGATGTACCGGAGAACAATGAGGGTGCGCCAGAGACTGAAGTCTTCAATGAAGATGTGGTCCAAGAAGATGTTGTCGTTGAAACAACGATTGAACCAGAACAAGCTGAGCCGTCAGCTAAGCGTATGAGGAGGCCGAAGGACTTCGGAAGTGACTTTGTCACATATCATGTGGAAGCTGATCCGCTTACCTATGATGAGGCGATGAAGACTATAGACGCAATTTTCTGGAAGGAGGCGATTGACAATGAAATTGATTCTATCACCTCAAATAACACTTGGGTGTTGGTTGATCTTCCTGAAGGAGCGAAATCCATCGGATGCAAATGGATCTTCAAGAAGAAGATAAAAGCAGACGGAACTATTGACAAGTTCAAGGCTAGGTTGGTAGCCAAGGGGTTTTCTCAGAAGCAGAGGATTGACTACTTTGACACGTATGCTCCAGTAGCCCGGATGACCACCATCAGAGTGTTGGTTGCTCTTGCAGCAATACATAAGATGGTGATACATCAGATGGATGTAAAAACAGCTTTTCTAAATGACGAGCTGACCGAAGAGATATACATGCAACAGCCAGAGGGATTTGTCGTCAAGGGTCTTGAAGACAAAGTCTGCAAGTTGGTAAAATCTTTGTACGGTCTTAAACATGCTCCCAAGATGTGGCATGAGAAATTTGACAAAGTTATAAGGTCAAATGGCTACATGGTCAGCGAGACGGACAAGTGTGTTTACACGAAGTTTGCTGATGGAAGAGGTGTGATCGTTTGTCTATACGTGGACGACATGCTTATCCTAGGTACGGATATGAGCTGTGTCACGGAGACAAAGAAATTCATCTCGAGCAAGTTCAGTATGAAGGACTTGGGGGAAGCTGATGTGATCTTAGGGATCAAGATCATCCGGATAGACACTGGACTAGCGCTGTCACAGTCTCATTATATTGAGAAAATGATCACTCGTTATGGGTATCAGGATCTTCCTGGGATCAATACGCCGTACAGGTGTGATCTGAAGCTGAAGCCTAATTCAGGAGAAAGTGTCAGGCAGCTGGAGTATGCAAGCGTAATCGGGAGTTTGATGTATCTACTACTGCCACAAGGCCTGACATAGCTTTCGTCGTGGGAATGTTGAGTCGTTTCACGAGCAACCCAGGTGTTGAACACTGGAAAGCTGTGAAACGGGTTATGAGATATCTCAAGAAGACTCAAACATATGCACTGTACTACAGCGGAGATCCGCCGGTAGTGGAAGGCTTCAGTGATGCCAGCTGGTGCTCAGAGGTGGAGAGCAAGAGGTCCACAGGTGGATTCATTTTCACAATGGGTGGAGCTGCTATATCGTGGAAGTCGAAGAAGCAGACTATGCTCTCGCGGTCATCCATGGAATCTGAGTTCTTTGCACTTGATACCGCAGCCGAGAAAGCAGAATGGCTTCGGGAGCTCATGTATGATCTTCCAGTAGTTGGGACGCAAATACCGGCAATACCGATATATTGTGACAACCAGGCGACTGCGGCGGTGGCATCAAATGACCTCTTCAACGGGAAGAAGAGGGCTGTGCGGTTGAAGCACAGGGCAGTATACGATCTTATCAAGAGGGGTGTTATTGCAGTGATTGATATTCGGAGTCCGGAGAACCTGGCGGATCCGTTCACCAAGGGCCTCAAGCGCCAGCTGGTCGATGACACAGCTTGTAAAATGGGTTTGAAGGCATTCTGATATTGTATTATTGTATTCCTACCGTAAAGTTTTATGCTAATAGTTCAAAGAGAAATCTGCTAGGCATCTAGCTTTTGGTTCAAGGGAGGACCACTAATCGGAAGAATATCAGGAACGGTGGGTACATGTTCTATTGGACATGGAGAGGTTACGGACCTACAACCACTGTTGTCTACTGTTGTTTTCTACGAAAAACAGATCCTGTGGGAAGGTTAGCTTAAATGCCTTAATGAGTTCTCAGGCATAGTGAATGCCTGGTGTGCTTTACAGGAAGCACGGTAGAACAACACTACAAGGAGTGAAACTTCATGCTACTGTGGGGTGACTCCACCATGAGGTTCCCAGGCATGGGGTAATGCCTCGGCTTTCCTAGCCAAGTCACAGCGGCGTAGCACCGCAAATAGGCAGTTAGCCTAATGCTGTATGTTAAAATAAAGAGGGGTGTAGTCAGCACTACAAAGAGGAGTTCCTCATGTTACAGTGGCACGACACCACGATGAGGTACCCGGTTAGGGATAAAGCCTCGGCCTTGCAAGCCATGTCGTTGCGGCGTAACACCGCAAGGGAGCCTAAGGCTTCATACTGGGTAGTTTGGCACTACAAAGAGGCGGTTGCCTCATGCTACAGTAGTATGACACTACGATGAGGTTCCCGGTACGGGGTAAGGCCTCGGCTTTAAGCCATGTCATAGCGACGTAGCACCGCAAGGGAAGCGCAAAGCGCTTCATGCCATGTCTCTTTATAATGAACTCACCTATAGTGTATGGACAAAGAGATATCAGGCCGTCTCTTGAGGGTAAACTTGTAGACGCCCAAAATTATACACTGAAACCAGGCTGGCACATGCCCTTTAATGTGTAGCCAGAAGCACATGTAACTACATTATGTGAGTGGGAAGAATTTCAGCTATGATGCAGAATTCAAGGCTTAATTCATTCTTGTATTATAGTTTGTTGTTTGAACCATGCGGGAAGATTCAAGTCGTCAGCGACATCTCTCCTAATGCATGATGGACAGTTACTGTGGGGAACACTTATACTCATATAGAGATATGTGGGGGATTGTTGGATTTTGGTCTTTTTCAAAGAGATTTTTAGTCCCACATCGGCTAGACCAAAGGACTTGTATCTCTATATATTAGCTTTGCTAGTTTAGAGATGCACATGTGGTGTGGAGGTGCACATGGGTGTGCCATGTGGGGTTATTTTTCTAATGAAAAAAAGGCTAAATCAACAATTGAAAGCATTCATGTTTTTTGCTCTAGGAAAATTTATTTCCATGGGAGCTAAGCCCCGTAGGGGCTTAGCGACTCGGACTCGGACTCGGACTCGGACTCGGACTCGGACTCGGACTCGGACTCGGATTCGGACTCGGACTCGGGCTCATGAGGCGTAATGTGGCGTTTTGTTGGCGCACTTTGCACTTAGCACGTCAGCATCGTCGCTAGGCGCATAGTGCGCTTTAGTTGCGCTCGTTGCGCGAGCCACTTGCGCTGCCACGTTGCGCGCCACAGGGTGCGCGCCAGGTTGCGCACAGGTTGTGCACAGGTTGCGCACATGTTGCGCCGGGTGCGCTGGCTGCGCGCGTGGGGCGCGTGGCGCAAGGTGGCGCAGGTCGCGCAGGTTGCGCAGTGACGCAGGTTGGCGCAAGTGGCTCAGTGCGCAGTATGCAAGGCGCGCAGGGTGCCAGAGTGGCACAACTTGCTTCAGATCGTGCGTGTGCATGATCTGAGCGGTTACTGCACGTTCGGAGTGGTTATTACCACGTTCCGAATATTGTGCTAACCGGGCAGTTGCTACTCGGGCCTATATATGGTCTCCTCTCTCTCACAGGCAAAAATATAGATACATAATACATTCACGAAAGTTTACAAGTGTTTCTTAACACAAGTAAACAGAGTCTGTGAGAGAGAAGGGAAGCTTTGCACCAACGTTGCTTTTGCACGGGAGTCCGTGTACGATCCGAGGAGTCAGAAGAGCAGAAGTGTTCCAAAGTTCTCCGACGAACTTGCTGGTTCCTGTAAGTTATTCGTCTGGGGCGAATATAGCTTTGAGCAACGGTGATCATTTACCCCAGCAGGCCATCTTCCATCTTTCGCCTGTCATCTTCTTCGTTGCTGTGGAATACGAAATCTTTTTAGATTCTCGTATATCATATGCTGCTGTAGATTACGAAATTTTTTTAGATTCTCGTAATATCGTCTAACGAGATCTTTTTAGATCTACGTTATACTTGCGCAATCTTCCTAGAAGTGTTGCGTTGGAACATTGTTTTTACAATTGTTTCATTTTCTCAATTTTCCATCGAAAAATTGTGCCCCGGCACTAACAATTTTTTCATATGCTAAATTCCAAAAAAGCCTCTGATTTGCTTTATTTTTAATTATTTCCTAGTTTTATGGTTCCCCTATATTTTTAAAACTTGCTTTCTTGTCCGTGTTACTTTTTTGCTTCGATTTCCATTTCTATTTCCATGTCCTTTCCTGATGATCATGATTTGAACTAGCCTACTTGTATGTTTTTTTGATCCTAGCTACAAGAGCAAATTCAAGGTTGTTATCATTCCCATATTTCTTATGTTGTTTGATGTTTTTGGGGTAATATGCTTTCTGCTTGTACATGTATTCTTTTAATTGGAATAGGCTAATCCACGTACTGGCACCAACGCATCATAGTGCCACCAAAGTTTCATAGTTTTTACTTCTAGCTTTCTTGTGGAAGTTCTATTTGATTGAACTTTGCTAGGTGCTACACTTGTTCCCCGTGCCCATAACTGCTTTCCAGCTATGAAGCATGGGTACTTCAAAATTGATGTTGTGCGCGTAGCCGCATACCGCTACCTGGTACAGATATGCCATGGGTACGTATTTATTTTTTAAATTTGTAAATCTTGGTATGTGCCGGGTCAGGCGTGCCGTACCCATAATTCAGCTTGGGTATGGCTCCATACAGGCTGGATATACATATTAGTTAAAAAGAAAAGGCAATAATTTGGCCCAATAAGATAACCCGATCTCGGGCCTCTCTCTCTCTCTCTCTCTCTCTCTCTCTCTCTCTCTCTCTCTCTCTCGGTCTCTCCCATCTCTCACACTGGCGAATTCTCGCCTAAGTAGCACGGACACTCCACAAATTTGTATGCCGTATCGGTGTTGTGCACACATATCGGACACGTTACAAAAACTCCGAAATACACTAGGACGTACCAAAATATATGCCAAATTTGTGTTGATGTGTTTCAAACGTGTCGTGTAAAGTTTTGTAAATATTCAATTAATTGATATTAGTGCTTGAGTTCTGATCAGCCTATACCAAACTATAGTGGGTTTTTTTTGTGTGTAAAATTTTAGCTGATTTTTTTTTTTGCATATATACTAGCCATACCTGTAGCATGGTTTTTAGAAATTGATGCATCCCCGTGTACCCGGTACTCGTAACCGGTACCTATGCTTCATAAATTTCCTCTAAGTTATCAGTTCATACGACAGATATTTAAGATTTAGAGTACCCCATCTTATATGTTTATGCAAATGTGATCCCACCTCACCAAACAACGTCCTGAGTATATATATCCCTTCACCCTTTTTTAGGAATATCCTCTTAGTATCCTCTCTGTTCAGTGTACTTGTATAACTGTATCCGTGCCAAGTAGTTTGGTGGATTGAGAACGAAGGTTTAGGAAAATCAGCTTCCCTCCTCTTGAGACGATGTTACCAACTCAGTATCAAAATTGGTATGCTCTGCTCCTATCTAGTGAATGACAGGCTGAATGAAGATTGGCTTTCCCCTCCGAAGCCTGTCTTGACCTTGCTGAAATTAATATGGTTCATTTGCTAATTTGCTACATCTTTATCGAAGTAAAGAATGGTTGGTGAATAATGATTGGTACATTTGTTTACTTTTCATATTTTTGTTATTTAGTTACTTGTCTAATTGGAATCTCTAATTGCATTATTCGTAATTTATATTGCTTGGTGGATGATGACTTGGTTAGGTTAATGTTTTTTCAAATATAAATTATCCCGAAGCAGTAGTTCAGTTTTAGTTCTTATTAATTGCTAACATACCATCTTCATGGGTTTACCTGTTGGATATTCCATCTTCAATGAGTTACGTGATCAAGGCAGGTATGAGCTGAATCTCAACAGTTATTTCAGATCAAAGAATAATTAAAGAGATTCTAAATTAAGATATCAAAAGCAAATCCTGTACTGATTAGGCTGTAATTAAAATCTTCTTTTTGACACCAAACAGGTAAGTACGTAACCAGGATTAAACCTGATTAGCTCCCAATCTAATATATATATATATATATATATATATATATATATATATATATATATATATATATATATTAGAACTTTAGTTATCACAAGCTACTAATAAACTGTCCAGGACTATCCCATCCGGCATCAGAAGTACCCATCAGTTGAAAGAAATATTACACGCCAAAATCCTGAATTGCAACTATTGATTTGAAAGAAACTAGTACCTGTTCGTTACATTTCTTATAATGATTGGAGTTAGATGCAGCTATTATTACATTTCTTATCAGATTATGTTCACTACATCTACCTGTCTCAAAGAATTAGATCAAGTGCTAGAAAATCCTTAAGCAGCCCACTACTACATCTTTAGTCTTTACAAGCATCTTCAGTATTAATTATTTAGCTCTTGTTGCAAATTCGAGCATATTGCTGCTTAATTTTGAGTGAAAAATCTATTGACGTGTCTTTGCTTGTAGATGATAAATTCCCAGCCAAACTTGAGCTATATTAGTAAATCATATCGTCTATTGTAGGAATGAGTTAGCAGATCCCAGTTTCAGTTTCCGCTATATATTTGATGAAGTTTCTACGTTTCTATGAGCTAATTGTCAATCCAATGAAGTCTATTCAATGGCAAACTTTGTCAAATCTTTTTTGGAAAATGCTAAGTCTACAACCAAATACTTACAACCTTCTTACAATCTCTCTCTCCCACCCCTTACGGATGGGTCCCACCTCCCTGCTACATGGGCTCCACCCGACCCCACCACTTCCCCCCTTCTCCATTCGAAGCTCAACATGTGGCGATTGTAAGCATTTGGTTGTAATAATAGTAAAGCCCTCTTTTTGTTTTGTTTTGAAAATGCTAAGTCTACTACCAAATTCTTACAACCTCTCTCCCACACCTTACATATGGGTCCCACCGGGTCCCACCTCTCCTCTCACCCCCTGCTACATGGGCTCCACCCAACCCCACCACCACTTCCCCCTCTCCTCCAATCGAAATGCGACATGTGGCGGTTGTATGGGGATTGTACACATTTGGTTGTAGGCATAGCAAAGCTCTTTTTTCCCATCTGTATGCTGTCAGCTTTTTACCTGTGTTGACAACCTTGTGCTTCCTTGGACAGAAATCGGACGAGACTCATAAAGGCTGATGCCGCGGACTCTCTTTCTGAATTGCATTATGGAGTACCTAGCTGTTTTCTTACATTAGATATACGAAGAATAAATGTTTATGATGTTTGGTTGAAACTAGTAATGATTGCACAGACCCAGATGATGCTGTTTTCTGTTTCATTTGATGTACTTAACTGAGTTAAACTCTCTTAAGACAGCTGGTAATAAATCTCACCAAGTTGACTCTAATGAACTACTACTAACATCTTGATTCGTTTCGTACCCTTGGAAATTTCTGATGGGCGCAAGTTAATAATTTTTTTGTTCAATTTCCATTCATCATTGATGTAATGTGCCGTAAGACACATATAATTTATCTTTTGAATGGATGTCCACGTATCCGTCGTAAGGCAAATCTTTTGATTGGACTCCTTGAAGTAAGTCTTCAACTTAGTCCTTTCATCGGTGTAAAGATGGAAACAATCTCGTGCAACGGTCCATCTTGATGGTACACCAAACATATGACATGCAATAGAAACAAAACGTTTGAAGCCCTCCCCCTCCACAAACCGAAAAGGAAGCTCGTCAACAATTAGCATGTAAGCTAATGCCTTCCTTACATCTTCTTGATTAAATTGCCAACTAGTGAGGGTTGACTTGCCCTTTCCAACGGATTGTAAATTCAATATTGATTGGGTAGAGCCTTTATGATTTGGGTTAAGGGGGCACATATGCCAATGATTCTTAACAGAAGTAGTCCCATTAATTACGGGGTGACAATAATATTATTTTTTGCAGAAATTACACTCCGTTTTTGGATTTCCATTTTCAAGGAACTCTTTGAAATCACTCCAATAAGGAACTCTTCTTTTACTAATACGTTTGCTTTTGACCTTGAGCTTAGAATTAGTTGTCGAATTGATAATGGGGTCATCTATGTCATGGGAACTTTTTCCCGCCACAACCCCACCCTCATGCTCAATAGGTTCCACTTCATTCAACATCTAAAAATAAACATAACAAAATTGTATTACAACTCTAATTTACAAAGCAAATTTCAAAAATATTTAATGGAAGGAATTAAGAATACGCACATTGCATGAGTACGAAGTTAATGCCATGAACTTGACTCAACTTACGCAACAAATGACCTATTAAATTATTTGTTGAACAACATATAAGAATAAGATATAGTTTTAGTAAACCCCACCTTAATTTGTTGAACATTATATAAAAACAAGATATAGTTTTTATCTGTTCTTATCAGTTTTTTGCTGTTCTTATCATTTTTTTTAGCTTTTTTGCAAAACCACATTTAATTGTAAAATACATAATCCCAACCCCAAAGCAAAGGAAGCATATTTTTATCAGTTCTAATTGACATTGTAATGAACAAAACTCCTAGCAAAGCAAGCATACAACACGTTTATATTTCAAATTTTTGGCCAACTAGCCATTAAGGTATTGTAGCATTTGTGCAAATTGGCACTGCAAGCGATCCTGCAAATTATAAACTGACATTTGAAAGTTGTAGTTTCAAAGATTACTTATAGCGATTGCTGGCCTGCTGCTATTATAAGAATAAATAAGGGCCAATAATCCAAAGATCCAAGCCACAAATAACTGCAAAACAGAAATGAAAAATAACGTTAGAAGAAATAGAAATCAGCAAATATTCAAAGTTCCAAGCTACAAATAACTCCAAGCCACAAATATTCAGCAACCAGCTGCTTAAGATGAATACTAAAGAATCAAAATATATAACCACCATAAAAATGAAGGCCTTGTAACTAAAATAGAAATCATACAACCAAGTGGACCAACTGCATCATACAACCAAGTGAACAACAATCTTTGCTCACACTATCAAATAAATTTTCCTGAATCATCCTGTCATCCACTTTGCTATTTTGTGAGCAAAAAACCATCAATCTCCATTTATGTACTAAATGGATCATTCGAATAACTCAATTTTTTTCAGATCCGAAACAAAATAACGATTGATTCCAACTTATTAACAAGAAACAATACTACAGAGAACAAAAAGAAACAATAGAACATAAATTAAAAGAAAAAATTACAACACAAAATTATATAACAAAAATGATAATTATGACAGTGATGAGACGATGGATCTGTACATTTAGAAACAATAGAACCAAAATTAAAAAAAAAAACTTAAGAATACTTACAAAAATAGTTGTAGGAGCCGCCGAGTCGGTTAGTGTTCAGATCCGGAGAGAGATGGTGCAGTGAGACCGTGAGAGAGTGGGAGAGGCGTAGGGGTGAGCATCGGTTCGGTTCGGTTCAAACCGAACCGAATATGTGAAAACCGAAATAACCGTAAACCGTATTTCTCAAAACCGAAAACCGAACCGTTTTTATAATAACCGAACAAAACCGAACCGAATTAATTCGGTTCGGTTTTCGGTCGGTTCGGTTTCATGGGCCAATGTGCATGGCCTTCAAGTTTTTAGCAAAATGAGCGTATTTAAATAACAATTTTTAAAAAAAATATATGATATTATTGTATTTATGGATTGTTATATTACATAGAGTGAAAGATATTAGTATATATAGATTGATGGTAGAGAGAGAGAGTGCTCAAAGAAGCACCGACATAGAATAGGAGAAGAGAGTACGCTCAGTTAGGGGTTAATAAACATTAGTATATGTATATTGTGGATAGTTTGATAAATTACTAAATCTAAATCGGTTTTCGGTTCGGTTCGGTTTTTCGGATGAAGAACCGAAAACCGAACCGTTATTTCAAATTTTCAAAATTTTAAACCGTAAACCGAACCGATAACCGAAAAACCGAACCGTTTGTCATATTTCGGTTCGGTTCGGTTCGGTTTTCGGTTTTCAACCGTTATATGCTCACCCCTAGAGAGGCGGTGCGGTGAGATGAGATGGTGCGAGAGTGAGAGAGTCAGAGGTGGCCGGTGAGAGAGTGAGAAGAGGGGGAGCCGAGAGGAGGGTTTGGAGTCATGGATCTAGGGTTTTTTTAGATGAAGAGGAGACTCACGAGAAGAAGAGAGCACAGCTGCTGCTCTGCTTTAGAAATTAGAAGAGTAAAAGTAAGAAGTGAAATTATGAGAGGAGAGAGAAAAATATGATATATACCAAGGGTTAGGGTTAAGGGTATGTACGTAATTTAAAATCCCTATTCGGTTTTAAACCGAACCCGAACCCGAACCCAATAACCGAACCCGAACCCGAACCCGAAAACCGAATTATTGAATTTTTCAAACCGAATCCGACCCGAAATATTTTTAAACCCAATAGAGCTTTAAACATCGCCCCTGATCTGGAAATGTAAGATCTTAGATGTAGGTATCGCTGAATAGGTATCGGTATTGATTGTGCCATGAGCTTTTAATTTGCTTTTGCATATTAATGGAGGCATATATAGATGTGTGTTCAGATTCTGAAATGAAAAAGTTAAATATTGCTCGAAGCAAATTCGAATCCAGATAGGTTGCTACACAAGGCTAGATGCTAGAATAGAAGTTTGAGTTTAGCATAGTTTTTTTTTTTACTATTTGAGCATTAACTGGCTACTATGATTGCTGGGGAAAGTTATTGTGTGGTCCGGCTCACCACGTGGAGATGGTGAATGGTGAGTACGACCACTAATTTCTTAACACTTGACATAATATTTGGCATAAAAAAATTCCAAAAATTGTAAAAATATATATTTAATATATAGAAATTCACTTGACATATAATTAGAAAAAGTATATATTTTTTTCTTCAAAGCATTGAAAAATTGACCTAAAAAATAAGAGAAATGTAGTGATATAATGGATTATGCCAAGTGTCAAGAAATTAGTGGCCGGACTCACCATTCACCATTGTCACGTGGTGAGGCGGGACCATCCAATAATTTCTCGATTGGTGGAATATAAGTTCTCTCCCAGAAATTATAGCATAGCGGAACTGTATATGCAAACCCTCTAAATGTTTTTTATTTTACTTCTTTGTGCAGATTATTAAGAGGAAAGGTCTGCTCTCATAATCCGAACTCTTGCTTAAAAAATATTCAACAATTTCTTATCAAAGGGGCGCCCACTTGTCACTGTCATGTTTCTTGTTAGCAATTACACAAACCCGAAAAGATTCGAGACAAACAAAAATCGAGTATAAATTGACACAATTCGTCAGATGAAAATATTAAGATTTGAAACTTTACATGATTAAACATGTTATCAAATTTCGTTAATTAAACAGGTTGTCACTACGTTTTTTCTTCTGCCAAATTTTTTAATAATTCACACGAAACACGTTTGAAATTTCACATACTTAAAATTCACACGCCGATTCGAATCTTTCAAAAGTACGCAAATATTATAAGTTTATGAAAGGTACAGAAATTTTTTTTGCGTATAATACGAGTTTTTTTAATTTTTTTTTCCAGATGATTGTTAATCAGGGTCCTGGCAATGCTCGCTCCTTAACGAAATTAGCTTTCTTTCATACATGCATAAAAATCATAAGTAAAATTACCAAAACCATATATTAATTCACTAATTAACCATGCATGGCATAACAAACGCAAAAAGAGTGGCAAATACAATCAAATCAGAATCTCAGCTCCCTATCAATGATGGAGAATGTATAAACATAAACACTCTTGTCGTAGTAATTACCTAGCTAGTAGAACTAGTAGGAGGAGGAGGAGGAGGAGTCGGCAGTGGCGGCGGCGGCGGCGGCGGCAGAGACGGACGAGGTTGAGGATTGGATGGCTGATTGCCTCTGAGTTTCTTGATCAACTTACGGTTGCATGCAGCTTTGTTCGGCAGTGAGGAACTCCTCTGCTTCATCGTGATGAGCACGTACGTACCCAGTAATAATGCAAGATCGGTCGGACTGCATGGCATCGATCGGACTGCATGGCATCTATATATAGACTGGGTAGGTACCAGGGAGCATGGACATTGGCTTTTGAGCAATGTTGTAAAAAAATCAACGGACGATCCGATCGGAATTTCTTTCCCGAAAATACTATTTTGTCCCGTCCGTGGGGATGACCAGCGCTGGTCCGTGCCCACGTGACGGGCAACCATTGGCCCCTCTGTTAGCTTGGGCCCACCCAGGCGGAGGGAGCCAATGGACGTCCGTCACATGGGGACGGACCAGCCCTCCGGACGGACCAAATAGCAGTGTCGTTTTCTTCCTCTAGGTCGGTTCGTAATGCAACCCAGGGCTTAGTTTGGTTTGATTCAAATAGGCAAGATATTTATATTTGTTTTGGTTCTTAGTATGTTGGTTTGGTTTAATTTTACAACTATAAGATCTATCAAAACTAAACCAAGAATCAAATGGTCCAATTTTACATGATAAATTTTTAATTTTTTTTTTTAAAAAATTAAAATTGACCGGTTCAATTGTGAATCGGTTTGGCCAGTTCACTGGTGGAACTCTGATTTTGGAAAAGAAAAAAAAAATGACGTTTTTTTAAAAGACGAATTTTTTTTTTTTTTGTACATACATGGGTTGGATCCGGTCAAACCTCCAATGTCTCTCAACAAAGAGAGAGTAGCCGACATACAACTACCACATCACCCTCACCAGAGAGAGAAGCCAGTTTAAGCCAACACCGAGGCAGAGAGAATAGTCAATGACTCAATATACCACAGCCAAATGAGAGCCCCGCCTCCTCTTGGTTGGCGCCGGGCCCGAGGGTGATGGGACTACTTCCTGAAAGTGGTTTCGTTCAGGCCGGCAGGAGGGCCCCTTATCTATTAATAGAGGGAACCAAAAAACGGACTTTGTTCCCCTTTTTGAAAATGAAGAAAGAAGGATCGAAGTTTAGACCGCTCATTGTAGTTCTACCTATAGAAAAGATCATGAAAGAGGCGATCAGAATGGTACCCGAATCCATTTACGATCCCGAGTTTCCACTTTTCCGGGCCGGGATCGAGAAGTAGAAGTCATCAAAAAGAGATGTTTCTCTTCGCACCTCAGATCAAGAGGAAAGGTAGCTTGTCAAGGTGGCCTATATATTCCCAATTATAGCTTTCTTTTTACCGGATGTTCTTCTTTGTCAACGCTACTAAGGACCTCTAGGTTTGCTACTATATGAATGAAAGAACATGAGAAAGGGTTATCAAAAAAAGAAAAGAAAAATGTTATGAAATAAAAGCCCACTACAGTACAGTCGAAGTCAGCGGCTGAGTTAGCCTAGCCTTGCCTACTTTTTGGAAGTAGGCGAGCGAGCAAGTTAGCGAAGAAGCTTAGGCGAGCGAAGTGAGGATAAGAGAGCGTCGGTGCGTAGCCTTCATTCTACTACGCTACGCTCACTTAGCTCGACCCGAGAGATTCAAGAAGAACGAAACGCGCTTGAAGCAATTGAAGAGCTCGGCCAGGCAGTTCAACTGAATCAAGAACTGAAACAGCCATCATGGGTGATTCCGCAACTGTCAATTCCAATGAAAATTTCTGGAGAAGGCGCCCGAAGGAAGGGTGTATACCTGCTGAATAGGAGGACGGAGAGAAGGAGTTCATGATCTATGGTATCGAAAAATTTGACAATATCCGATTTGATGAGTCTTTCGACTGGCCCCAGTTCTAGACATCGAGAAAGAAGGTCAGAGTTTCTCTCCCCTTTCTAAATCCGTGCGAGTAGGACAAGAAAACCTTGGGAACATGGTAAACCAGAAATTCTTATGTTCGTGATTCTTCATCCACCGATGCAGAAAATGCTCCAGTTTTCCATTCTCATATATGAGAAAGGAAAGTTTATTGGCAACAGGTCGGCGCGAAGTGATTCATCATGCTCAAAGATGAACCGATCGCTCGTTGGGGACGGTTTATAAATCATCAAATTCCCACAAATGGAATGAGAAGTGGGTCCATGTAAATGATCGAGACCTCGCAAACAACAACGCTCCTTACCTATATGGAGTTCAGGACCCAAAGGCAATCGTTGAGTGAACTGTATCTTATTCGTATTAGTTGACCTAAGCTGCACCATTATTATTGGGGTTGGGCTCGGCCTCCGAACCGTACGTGAGACGAGTTTCTGCCTCATACAGCTCGGGCCGAAGATCGGGGGAAGTTGAGAAGAGATGGGGAGACCCAGCTGCTGCCGGTCGGGACGGACAGGAAACGGGGCGGGGATAAGCTAAAGGTTAAATTACAATTTGATACTCTAAACTATCACTGTTTTTTAACTTACTATCCTCCACTTTTGTAGGTACTAACTTGATATCCTGGAAAAAAAATTGGACTAAATTGTTCCTTATTTTCTTCCCCCAACTCCCCCCTCTCTCTATGTCTGTGGATGGCAGCGGACGGCGGACGCGAGAGCAGGTGGCGGGCACGAAAACGCTCAGGGGCACGGCGAGCGGGGCAGGGCGCGGCGGCGCTCGGAACAGGTGGCGGGTAGGGGGGTGGTCGCCGAAGGGGGAGGGGCGGATGGCCGCCGGGGGAGGGGAGAGGCGGGGGGGGGGGGGGAGGGGACGGGATAGCCACCGGGGAGGGGAGGGGTGGGAAAAGTAGCGGGGGGGGGGGGGGGGGGGTAGTTTAGGAATATAAAAAAATTTGTATCAAGTTAGAAATATAAGTTAAGATAGGGTATTAAGTTAGTACCTATAAAAGTTGAGAGTATCAGGTTGAAAAACAGTGGTAGTTGAGGGTATTAAGTTGTAATTTAGTCTAAAATAAATAAGAAGAATGAGAGATCTTCTATCGGGTGCTTCTTCTTCTTCTTTTTTTTGGATTTTTTTGACTTTCATCTCATGTTAATATGAATTTGTACTTACATTTCATATTTTTATTTTATTAGACTTTTATTCTATTTTTTGTCACGGAAAATATTTATTTGTCACGAAACAAAATAAGGGCCCGTTTGGTTTGCAGGATTGGACAACGTAATGTAATTGGCATTACGTTGTCAATCTAACTCGGATGTTTGGTTGGACAAAAAAAATTAGATATAATGTAATCGCGATTACAAGTTTGATTACATTACATCAGTTTCTTCTAAACTCAATTACATCATAAAACCTATGTAATCGCAATTACATTACAACTTAAGCGGAAGGTTGGTATGCTATAATTTGGTCTTTTTGTTCGTTTTTTGGTCATTTTTTGTTGTTTTTGGTCGTTTTTTTCGTTTTTGTCATTTTTGTTCATTTTTGATCGTTTTTTTCGTTTTTTGTCATTTTTGTTCGTTTTTGGTCATTTTATGTTGTTTTTGTTTGTTTTTTGTCGTTTTTGTTCGTTTTTTGTCGTTTTTGTTCGTTTTTTGTTATTTTTGTTCGATTTTGGTTGTTTTTGTTTGCTTTTTGTTCGTTTTTGTCCTTTTTGTTGTTTTTTTCCGTTTTTTGTCGTTTTTGTTCGTTTTTTGTCATTTTTGTTTGTTTTTGGTTGTTTTTGTTTGTTTTTTTTTGTCGTTTTTGTCCTTTTTTGTTGTTTTTGTCCGTTTTTTGTCGTTTTTGTTCGTTTTTTGTTATTTTTGTTTATTTTTTTGTCGTTTTTGTCCTTTTTGTTGTTTTTGGTCTTTTTTGTTTGTTTTTTGTCTTTTTTGCCGTTTTTGTTCGTTTTTTTGTAATTTTTGTTCGTTTTTTTGTCATTTTTGTTCGGTTTTTTGTCGTTTTTGTCCCTTTTTTTCGTTTTTGTTCGTTTTTTGTCATTTTTGTTAGTTTTTGGTTGTTTTTGTTTTTTTTTGTCGTTTTTGTCCTTTTTTTGTTGTTTTTGTCCGTTTTTTGTCGTTTTTGTTCTTTTTTTGTCATTTTTGTTCGTTTTTTTGTTGTTTTTTGTCGTTTTTCTTTTTTTTTTTTTTTGTTTTTGGTCTTTTTTGTTCGTTTTTGGTCGTTTTTGTTCGTATTTTGTAATTTTTGTTTGTTTTTTGTCATTTTTGTTCGGTTTTCTATCGTTTTTGTCCTTTTTTTTGTTCGTTTTTTTGTCGTTTTTTGTTCTTTTTTTGTCATTTTTGTTCGTTTTTTGGTTGTTTTTGTTTGTTTTTTTTGTGGTTTTTGTCCTTTTTTGTTGTTTTTGTTCTTTTTTTGTCATTTTTGTTCGTTTTTGGTTATTTTTGTTTGTTTTTTTTGTCGTTTTTGTCCTTTTTTTGGTTCTTTTTGCCCTTTTTTGTCGTTTTTGTTCATTTTTTGCCTTTTTTTTTTATCGTTTTTGTTCAATTTTTTACGTTTTTTATCGTTTTTTTGTCGATTTTTCACATTTTTTGTCATTTCTGCATGTTATTTATCGATTTTTGTCGACCTTTTACGTTTTTATTCGTTTTTTAATCTTTTTGTTCGTTTTTTTGCTCGTTTTAATTCCCTCTTGTTTTTGGTCTTTTTTCGTATTTTCGTTTTTTGTCATTTCTGTTCCTTTTTATCGTTTTATATTTTTTTTGCTCTTTTTTATCGTTTGTTGTCAATTTTTTTTCTTTTTTTGTCGTTTTTGTTCATTTTTTTGCCCTTTTTTTTGTTTTTGGTCTTTTTCGTCTTTTTTTTCCTTTCATTTATTGTTGTTTTTTGTCAATTTTTTTTGTTTTTAGTCAATTTTTTTTATCATTATTGGTCACTTTTTATGGTTTTCACATTTTTGATCTTTTTTTTGTTGTTTTTCTTTTTAATCGCTTTTTCATTTTTGGTTTTTTTTTCCTTCTGTTTTGTTCGTTTGTCATTTTTTGTATTTTTTATTTTTTGTCGTTTTTTTCGTTTTTGGTCTTTTTAGCAGAAAACAAACCATTTTTTCCTTATTTATTTATTATTTATTTTTAGTTTTTTTTCTTTTTAAATTTTTTAAAAAAATTTGGTGATCCAATTTTTAAATTTTATGTTGTATTTAAAAAAATATTAAATTAGAAACTTAATTACATTACATGGTAAACCAAACATATGAATGCAATTGGCATTACATTACATGGTTTGATTACATGCTTCAACCAAACATAGTAATGTAATTGTAATTCCATTACATTACAAACCCAATTACATTACAAATCCAATTCCATTACGATTACGATTACATTACAATGAACCAAACACAACCTAAATATTTTTCGTGACAAAAAATAGAATAAAAATCTAATAAAATAAAAATATGAGATGTAAGTACAAGTTAGTTGAAAGTCAAAATTTTCTTTGTTTTTTTTTTTATCATGGGAGCACTTCTTCCTCTTTGACCACTTCTGTCTCAATTTTGTCCTTTATAAATAATTATTAGTTACAATAATCATGAGATTTTTTTAAAAAAATTCAAAAATTTTATACAGAACAAATTTGAACAAAATATCTGGAAGAATAAATCTGTTCACCTTCTTCTCTTCTACTCGGTCCTCATGTTTGTTTTGTCCTGTGTTCAATCTTTCAAACCAATTGCGCCTTTGCCCATATAATAATGATATTTTAGCATCGATGAAAACACAAGACACAGTGGAAAAATTTAACAGCCACAATTCTCGAGGCATACATTTATAACACTAGTAATAATTTTAGTTTATTTCAGACTTAACTTAAATATCATAAAAAAATTTAACATAATAAATGTTGCGACGGTATCATCATGTTCATATTTTATCATATTTATACCGTATCTCTAATAAAAAATGAAAACATGACAATTTTTTAATATTACTAGACATACTCTTTATAATTTATGCATAAATTTGAACAATAAGAGTCTTTGATATTCTCTTTCACCATTAACAGAGGATCTGCAAGTTGGCAGAACTCATCGGTGGTGTAGAGGTTCGAACGGTTAGGAAAGTGCCGGAGACATGACTTGACGTTGCTGATGTAGCTTATCCTTCAGTTGTCGTTGTAGTTCGACGACGATGGCGCGATCTCGATTGTGATGGGGGTTCTCGGTCGAAGATGAAACATAGAAGATGAGAGAATGTGAGTGATGGAGAAAGAGATTAAGGAGAGGTGCTCATACGGGAAGATGATGTGGGGGGGTTGCTCTCGATAGCCGATTTCAGGGGAATAAACTGTTTGCAGTATACCTTACAATATACATGGGATATCGAGAGACAAAGGAGAGCCAAAGGTCTGCTTGGATTGAGAGTTAAGAGAGTCATGTGATAAAAAATAAAATCATGCTTGATTTGAGGGTAGGAGATTAGGAGCGTAGTTATAGAAGGTTAAGCGATGAATTGTTTAACCTTCTTTTATCTTTTGGGTATTGACGAATTTGCTTAAAAAGTCATAAATACTTCTTATTTGTACTATAAAATAGGGTAAAGTGCATTTAAACCCCCCTTAGATGTCACGAAATGGCAAATAAAAACTTCATGATTTGAAAAACCCAAAAAGATGCCAAAATGCTTAAATCATCCCCTAATCCAACTTTTATGTTAACCGCTGTTAACTCTTGGGTGAAATGACCCAACTACCCCTGCGATATAATCGAAGGAGAGGACCGACGTTTCATTCTCAACTCTCTCTCTCTCCCATCTCGCTCTCTCCCGTTCTCAACTCTCTCTCCCCCGTTCCAAACCCTAAATCTCTTCGCAAACTCTAAATCTGTTTGCAAACCCTAAATCGATTTGCAAACCCTAAATCGAAGCCGCTGTCACTTCCCATTCCCAGAATACGTATTTCTAGAATGCATGTACTGTTTAAACGTATTTATTTAATATTTATCATGTATTATTCTGTAGTTAACTTCTTTTAATTTCATGTTAATTAATTTCCTGTAATTTTATTTCTGTATTTTACTCTCTGCTTTAGCTTTGCTATGGGTTTGGCTCAGACTGGTTTAATTATGTTGGTTCATCATGAACCGAAATAAACCCCCACCTACCACCACCCCTTCCATTTAAAGTCCATCCCCTTTCTCTCTATTCATTACTTCACCATTACTCTTCTTCTTCCTCATAACTCTCCCACCAACCTAGAAGAGATAAGCAAGTGCCAACTTGCTTCTTGATGGATCTCCATTTTTGTTGTTCCATTGTCTTCCTCTCAATATTCTAAGACACTTTAGTGCTTGGCATTTTCAATTTCTATGGATAAATTCTTTTAGATCTAAGTTTATAGTATTGTCGGATTTCTTGGGTTTTGATCTATTTAACATTGTTATTTCCAAGTTTTGATGGTTCCATGTTGTAGAAAATTTCGTTCTACCCCATTTTGACCTATGGAAGTCCAAATTTGGACTTACGGTGAAGGTTTTATGAAGCTTGGAAGCCAAGGGTTCCATGACCATCCTTCTCAGGTTTTCTGAGAAGATGGGTCATTTCACAGCCGCATGGATTTATTATTTCCCAATCTCATTTCTCAGCCGCATGGATTTATTATTTCTCAATCTCATTTCACAGCCGCATGAGAATCTCATTTCTCAGCCGCATGGATTTATTATTTCTCAATCTCATTTCTCAGCCGCATGAGAATCTCATTTCTCAGCCGCATGGATTTATTATTTCTCAATCTCATTTCTCAGCCGCATGAGAATCTCATTTCTCAGCCGCATGGATTTATTATTTCCCAATCTCATTTCTCAGCCGCATGGATTTATTATTTCTCAATCTCATTTCACAGCCGCATGAGAATCTCATTTCTCAGCCGCATGGAATTATTTATTTCCCAATTTTATTTCACAGTCGCATGGATTTATTATTTTCCAATCTCATTTCACAGCCACATGGATTTATTATTTCCCAATCTCATTTCACAGCCGTATGAGAATCTCATTTCTCAGCCGCATGGATTAATTATTTACCAATCTTATTTCACAGCCGCATGGATTAATTATTTCCCAATTATTTCTCTCAGCTCATGAGATTATTTATTTTCCAATCATTTTCCACAGCCGCATGAATCATTCCTCAGGCGCATGAGATTATTTATTTCCCGATCATTATTTATCTCCCAATTTTATTTTTCGAATTTGACATTAATTAACATTGATTGTTATCTTGATTTATTATTGATCATGCGTTCCTAGATGGAACTAAGAGACTGGCTAGTCGTCTTATTGAATTAAATGGAATGAGACACGTTCATATTTGCAATCGATTGGCCAATCCCGAATATTGACATAAATACATGTAAGCTACAATTTATTTATTTATTTTACGGAAGCAGCATGTGTACTTTATGGTCAAGGCATAATTATTCCGTGGTTAGTTTTAATTGTTACATTACGCTATGTAAGACGTAACCTAACCGTACGGGTATCGTTGTAGAGTTGAGCATATCGTACTTTGTACGGAAGTACTCATTCTGAAATGACCATGATCCACGGCATGGGATTTCACTTAACATAGAGGCTACTAAGTTAAATAAAATAATGATTGCATGGAGAGAATGGATTTCCGAGTTCTTACATGGCAGCCCTCTTTGGTACTATTAGCGCCCAACAGGCCGGCTGGTTCCCACAGATACTGCAATTCTGCCACACGGACAGGGAGCGGTATCTGCTTATATTATTGTATATTGTATATTGATGACGGACGTCCCGCTGGGACTCGTCTAATTCATGATTGGCGCAATTGATTGATTGGATAGACTAGCCTTGCTTGCCCATAGTAAGAACTGAGAAATCCTTATTGCATAATTCCAGGATAACTTGGGACTCATAGTAGTAAGCCGTAGGAGTTGGATGGCCGTTTAAGTTGATTTATTTGTGTACTGTACCTACTCTGTTACCTAACTGAGATGATCAGAGCATCAGGACATGACGGGCTAACTTCTGTCCTTGTTTGGTTGGAAGGTTGGTTCGAAGTGTCGTGATGTTACGTGAATCCCAGTAGCAAGCAGAGATCTATTATTATATTCGCTTATTCACTAGTTTAAATTCTCATATCGTGCTTCCTTGCGGTACTTGCTATTAGAGGTCTAACCTCTCTGGTTTTGCATGGCCAGATTTAGAGCCAGTCCCCGAGGACTCAGCTTACTTCCACCTCCAAGATGGTCAATACTAGAGGAATGATCGCCGGAGGACTCGAGTGGATTCCTTACTTCCCCGCTCGTTTTGTTAATTACTTTACATTTTGCCGCTTGGCACCGACATGTTAGTCGGATAGTCTTGCACTTACTTTTACATAATTGTAATTAAGTCAGACTGCAGCTGATAACAATTGTGTATATGTTGCTATATCATCTGGCTATGTTTTGTAAAGCCAGATCTCAAGAACATTTTGACTAAGCGTTTGGGACGCCTTATTGCTTTATCTTAAATGTTCTCTGTTATTGCTTCTTGTTTGAATGATTGAGACAATAGATGTGAAGTGACCATAGCAAGACTTTCATGTAGTATGTACCCCCTTGTCTTTTAGACAGCATTGATCGTATTATACGGTATTCATCTACCCGTAATACGTAGCTGGCTGAGTCATTCCCCCGATCTCCAGTATTCTGGTTCTGGGCGTGACAAGATTTTAGTGGTGGCCCATGCAGGTCTGATTTCAGACTTGTGGGGTGTTTTAATTTATAGGATGTCTCAATCACACATGTTCTCCCTTGATCTCATGATTCGTTACTCTCAATTCTAGCTTGACATTCCGGTATCCTTTGACTTCATTGATCTTTCATGTCCGATCGTTTGATTGTTCTTTTGTCCCTTTTCTTAGGGGACTTCGTCTGCATCTGCCAGGACTGGACAACAACAACAAGAGCAACACGGACAACCTGACCATGTTGGTCAGCAACAAGGACCGATACTAACTCAAGAGGCTATCCAAAAAGAAGTAATAGTGGAAGCGGCAGCTGGATCACAGTATCTGGATGTTCCACCACCACCAACAGTTCCACCTACCCCTGCGGAAATGGACACGCCGGCTCTTCTGGAGATCATGAGAGGAATGATGGCTACTCAGCAACACCAGATGTTAGCCCAGCAGCGCATGCACGCTCAGTTGCAGGAGCAGAACGTACTACTCAACCAAGGGTTACAGACGGCATTGGAAAGAGGGGCAAGGCCAGATTCAGGAGCATCAGCCAGGTTTTGCAAGTACAACTCCCGTCGTTTCGAGGGCACGGAGGATGCCATCTCAGCAGATGCAAGGCTTAAGGACATTGAGGCTATTCTGACAGCAGCTAAGGTACCGGCGGAAGAACATGTGGATCAAGTGAAGTTGTTACTTCAGGATCTCGCACGTGATTGGTGGGAATCAGAGGAAGTAGGCATCAGACGTCCTGTTGCTTGGGACAATTTTACCACAAGATTCAAGACGAAGTACTATGGGGTTGTGGCGCAGTTTGAGCTACAACAGAAGTTTATTAACCTCAAGTAGGCCGGCAAGACGGTAGATGCTTATGCAGCAGAGTTCTGCAGATTGAGTAGGTTCGCCCCAGAGATGGTAGCCACAGAGAGCCAGAGGGCTATGAGATTTCAGCAAGGGTTTCATCTTGAGCTCTTGCAGTTGATAGAGGGGCACAATTACCAGACTTTTGATAAAGTATTGACGGCAACCCGAAGGCATGAGATCACCGTTCAGAGGATCACGGCAAGGACTGGAGGTCAGAAGAGATCCCACAGTCAGATTGAAGGAGGAGGGGGAGCAGCGCCCCGAACAACAGCTCCATCCCTTGGCATTCGCATTCACGATGTAGCAGTGCGAGGGCCAGCACCACCACCCAGGCAGCAGCAACAGCAACAGAGGAAGAACCAGCAACCCCCAGCGGGCTGCACTTATTGCGGGAAGATGGGGCACACTAGAGATGTGTGTCGGACATTGAACGGACTGTGTTTGATATGTGGAAATCCAGATCATCGGGTTACCACATGTCCCATAAATTCGAGGTCAGGAGGACCAGTGCAGCAGTTTCTTGCTCTGCCAGCACCAGGGACAGGGCAGTATCGAGGACCCGCAGTGGCAGTGAGACCATTGGCCCAGCGTCCGTTAATGCCACAGGCTCAAATGTTTCGACAGCAGGGACCGCCGATGCAGCAACACCAGCACAGACCACCCCAGCATCACCAAGGCAGGGGCCAGCGACAGCACCAGGCTAGGCCGCAGCATGGGAACCAGCAAGGAGGTCGAGGACAGGCATTCACTCTGTCCTTGGAAGAGGCATTGGCATCAGAAGATGTTGTGGTAGGTAACATTTTTGTCGCCTCATATCCCGCAGTAGCATTGTTTGATTCGGGAGCATCACACTCATTTATATCTACACAATTTGCAACACGACTAGGAATGAAATTCGAGGCATTGCCAGGGAGGTTAAATATACTCACTGGTAATGGGCTCGTAGGAGTTAGTAGAGTTATTCTAGCATATAGCGTTGTAATTTGCGGGCATTCCTTACCCGCCCGGTTGATAGAATTTTCTGTTGGAAATTTCGACGTTATCTTAGGCATGGACTGGCTGAAAGACAGTCATGCGACAATAGATTGTCGTAGAGGGAGTGTATCTTTTGATATTCCAGGCATGAAGCGGTTCACCTTAGTCAGATCAGTGGCAACTCAACAAGAGCAGGGAGTAGTGACGGCAATGGAAGAAGTTCAAATTCCGAAGGTAGTTGAAGAGTTTCTGGACGTATTTCCTGAAGAACTTCCAGGTCTGCCACCAGTTAGAGATATTGAGTTCAGCATAGAATTGGCACCTGGAACTAAACCAATATCAGATCGAGTTTATAGAATGGCGGATTCCGAGCAGGCCAAGGTATACCAGCAGATAGAGGAACTGAAGGAGAAGAAGTTCATGCAAGCTAGCGTGTCACCATGGGCAGCACCAGTGGTACTTGTGGGGAAGAAGGATAGGTCATCCAGATTGTGCATCGATTACAGGAAGCTTAACGCAGCAACAGTGAAGAACAAGTACCCACTACCCAGGATCGACGACTTATTTGATCAGTTGAGCAAAGCTAGAGTTTTCTCCAAGATAGATCTTCGTTCAGGGTATCATCAAGTGAGGGTTCGGAAGGAAGACATTCCCAAGACAGCGTTCAGGTCGAAGTATGGACATTATGAATTCTTGGTAATGCCGTTTGGTTTGACCAATGCTCCAGCAATATTCATAGATTTGATGAATCGCATCTTTATGCCGTACTTGGATCAATTTGTCGTTGTGTTTCTCGACGACATTCTTGTATACTCTACTAATGAAGAGGAGCATGAAGATCACCTCTGGAAGGTGTTACAGGTTCTGAGAGAGAACCAGTTGTATGCCAAGCTCAGCAAGTGTGAGTTCTGGACGAATCACATTTCATTTTTGGGTCATATCATATCAGGAGCTGGAGTAGCAGTGGATCCCAAGAAGGTAGAAGCAGTAGAGAGTTGGCCAGTACCCAAGACCGTAGCTGATGTGCGGAGTTTCTTGGGATTGGTAGGATATTACAGAAGGTTTGTATCAGACTTTGCAAGGCTTTCAGCACCCATGACCCGCTTGACACGGAAGGATGTACCATTCGTCTGGTCGGCAGAATGCCAGGCATCATTTGAGAATCTGAAGCAGAAGTTGATATCAGCGCCTATTCTTACATTGCCAGTTGGACCCGGAGGTTTTACAGTATATTGTGATGCGTCAGGAAAAGGACTTGGATGTGTCCTCATGCAGCATGGAAAGGTGATAGCGTACGCATCCAGGCAGCTCCGAGACCATGAGAAGAATTACCCAACTCATGATTTGGAGTTGGCGGCAGTAGTATTTGCTTTGAAGCTATGAAGGCATTACTTATATGGTGATCGAGTGGACATGTACACAAACCACAAAAGTCTGAAGTACATCTTTACTCAGAAGGAGCTGAACATGAGGCAGAGAAGATGGTTGGAGTTGATCAAGAATTACGACGTGGAGCTTCAGTATCATCCAGGCAAGGCTAATGTGGTAGCAGATGCTCTCAGCAGGAGAGGCGGCGCATTTATGTTAACAACACAGAGGCATATCTTAGAAGACCTTCAGGAGATGGGCATCGAGGTTATACTTCCTTGTGATGTAGGAGTTCTGGCGAGTCTACAAGTTCAATCCGACTTGGTAGACAGGATCAAGGCAGCTCAGGCACAAGACCCAAGGATTCAGAAGCTTAGAGCAGAATGTGAGTCAGGACTCAGAAAGGAGATGCAAATCCATGAGGATGGTATACTTAGGTTTGGATCGCGTCTATGTATGCCTAGTGGAGATATCAGACATGAGGTTATGGCAGAAGCTCACAGCTCTCAGTATTCCATACACCCTGGAGGGACCAAGATGTACCAAGATATCAAGCAGCACTTCTGGTGGAACGGGATGAAGAGGGAGATAGCTAGATTCGTTTTCCGTTGCTTGGTATGTCAGCAAGTGAAAGCAGAGCAGCAGAGGCCAGCTGGGTTATTGCAACCACTTCCTATCCCAGAATGGAAGTGGGAACATATTACAATGGACTTTGTGACCGGTTTATCGAGATCACCAAGTGGTAAAAATGCTATTTGGGTGATAGTAGATCGGCTTACGAAGGTGGCACATTTTCTTCCTTTCAGAGTAGGGCAATCTACAGAAAAGTTGGCAGAGTTGTATATGCAGCAGATAGTCAGGCAGCATGGAGTCCCCGTCAGCATTGTGTCAGACAGAGATACCCGTTTTACATCATATTTTTGGAAGAGTTTACATCATAGCTTGGGTACCAAGTTAAGATTTAGCACGGCTTACCATCCACAGACGGACGGGCAGTCAGAAAGAACAATTCAGACTTTAGAAGACATGTTACGAGCTTGCACCCTAGATTTTGGAGGATCTTGGGAGAGCCACCTACACTTGGTCGAGTTCTCATATAATAACAGTTATCAAGCCAGTATCCAGATGGCGCCATTTGAAGCACTATATGGTAAGAAGTGTAGGTCGCCACTAGCGTGGGACGATATTGGGGAGAGAAAGATGTTAGGCCCGGAGATGATTGTTCAGACAGTGGAAGTGGTTAAGGAAATTAGAGAGCGACTTCGAGTTGCACAGGATCGGCATCGTCATTGGGCGGACCAGCATCGTAGGCCGCTAGAGTTTTCTGTTGGGGACCACGTGTTCTTGCGGATCTCACCTACCCGTGGGGTCATCAGGTTTGGCATTCGCGGGAAGTTGAGTCCCCGATACGTGGGCCCGTTTGTTATCCTTGAGAGGATAAGCGATGTTGCTTATCGTTTATCCCTTCCACCTTCGTTACGAGAGGTACATGACGTGTTTCATGTATCTCAATTGCGAAGGTATGTATCGGACCCAAGCCATGTCCTTGATCATTCTGAGCTGGTTGTTGGTACCAACCTGTCTTACGAGGAACAGCCTGTGTCTATTTTGGACCGAAGAGAGAAGATACTCAGGAACCGAACAATTAGTCTTGTCCGGGTTGCTTGGGGTCATCACTCTTTAGGGGAGTCAACGTGGGAACATGAGGATGATATCCGATCACGGTATCCGCACCTGTTTGACTCACAAGGTATATTTTTTCCTGTATACCTTGATTGTCTTAACTTCTCGTGCTTGCCACCTTATAAGTAGAATTGCTTGCTATCGTAGAATGTTCAACATAGATATGTTACTTACTATTGACATTGTAGAATGATTGCTTACTTAAATTGCTTATACCTGGAGTAGTCCAGCTCTGATATTTCTATCCTGTTTGGATTTGAAATTCCGAGGACGAAATTTTTCTAAGGAGGGTAGAGATGTCACTTCCCATTCCCAGAATACGTATTTCTAGAATGCATGTACTGTTTAAACGTATTTGTTTAATATTTATCATGTATTATTCTGTAGTTAACTTCTTTTAATTTCATGTTAATTAATTTTCTGTAATTTTATTTCTGTATTTTACTCTCTGCTTTAGCTTTGCTATGGGTTCGGCTCAGACTGGTTTAATTATGTTGGTTCATCATGAACCGAAATAAACCCCCACCTACCACCACCCCTTCCATTTAAAGCCCATCCCCTTTCTCTCTCTTCATTACTTCACCATTACTCTTCTTCTTCCTCATAACTCTCCCACCAACCGAGAAGAGATAGGCAAGTGCCAACTTACTTCTTGATGGATCTCCATTTTGGTTGTTCCATTGTCTTCCTCTCAATATTCTAAGACACTTTAGTGCTTGGCATTTTCAATTTCTATGGATAAATTCTTTTAGATCTAAGTTTATAGTATTTTCGGATTTCTTGTGTTTTGATCTATTTAACATTGTTATTTCCAAGTTTTGATGGTTCCATATTGTAGAGAATTTCGTTCTACCCCATTTTGACCTATGGAAGTCCAAATTTGGACTTACGGTGAAGGTTTTATGAAGCTTGGAAGCCAAGGGTTCCATGACCATCCTTCTCAGGTTTTCTGAGAAGATGGTCATTTCACAGCCGCATGGATTTATTATTTCCCAATCTCATTTCTCAGCCGCATGGATTTATTATTTCTCAATCTCATTTCACAGCCGCATGAGAATCTCATTTCTCAGCCGCATGGATTTATTATTTCTCAATCACATTTCTCAGCCGCATGAGAATCTCATTTCTCAGCCGCATGGATTTATTATTTCCCAATCTCATTTCTCAGCCGCATGGATTTATTATTTCTCAATCTCATTTCACAGCCGCATGAGAATCTCATTTCTCAGCCGCATGGAATTATTTATTTTCCAATTTCATTTCACAGCCGCATGGATTTATTATTTCCCAATCTCATTTCACAGCCGCATGGATTTATTATTTCCCAATCTCATTTCACAGCCGCATGAGAATCTCATTTCTCAGCCGCATGGATTTATTATTTTCCAATCTCATTTCTCAGCCGTATGGATTATTTATTTCCCAATCTCATTTCATGAGAATCTCATTTCTCAGCCGCATGGATTAATTATTTACCAATCTTATTTCACAGCCGCATGGATTAATTATTTTCCAATTATTTCCCTCAGCTCATGAGATTATTTATTTCCCAATCATTTCCCACAGCCGCATGAATCATTCCTCAGACGCATGAGATTATTTATTTCTCGATCATTATTTATCTCCCAATTTTATTTCCCGAATTTGACATTAATTAACATTGATTGTTATCTTGATTTATTATTGATCATGCGTTCCTAGATGGAACTAAGAGACTGGCTAGTCGTCTTATTGAATTAAATGGAATGAGACACGTTCATATTTGCAATTGATTGGCCAATCCCGAATATTGACATAAATACATGCAAGCTACAATTTATTTATTTATTTTACGGAAGCAGCATGTGTACTTTATGGTCAAGGCATAATTATTTCGTGGTTAGTTTTAATTGTTACATTACGCTATGTAAGACCTACAACCTAACCGCACGGGTATCGTTGTAGAGTTGAGCATATCGTACTTTGTACGGAAGTACTCATTCTGAAATGACCATGATCTATGGCATGGGATTTCACTTAACATAGAGGCTACTAAGTTAAATAAAATAATGATTGCATGGAGAGAATGGATTTCCGAGTTCTTACATGGCAGCCCTCTTTGGTACTATTAGCGCCCAACAGGCCGGCTGGTTCCCACAGATACTGCAATTCTGCCACACGGGCAGGAAGCAGTATCTGCTTATATTATTGTATATTGTATATTGATGACGGGCGTCCCGCTGGGACTCGTCTAATTCATGATTGGCGCAATTGATTGATTGGATAGACTAGCCTTGCTTGCCCATAGTAAGAACTGAGAAATCCTTATTGCATAATTCCAGGATAACTTGGGACTCATAGTAGTAAGCCGTAGGAGTTGGATGACCGTTTAAGTTGATTTGTTTGTGTACTGTACCTACTCTGTTACCTAACTGAGATGATCAGAGCATCAGGACATGACGGACTAACTTCTGTCCTTGTTTGGTTGGAAGGTTGGTTCGAAGTGTCGTGATGTTACGTGAATCCCAGTAGCAAGCAGAGATCTATTATTATATTCGCTTATTCACTAGTTTAAATTCTCATATCGTGCTTCTTTGCGGTACTTGCTATTAGAGGTCTAACCTCTCTGGTTTTGCATGGCCAGATTTAGAGCCAGTCCCCGAGGACTCAGCTTACTTCCACCTCCAAGATGGTCAATACTAGAGGAATGATCGCCGGAGGACTCGAGTGGGTTCCTTACTTCCCCGCTCATTTTGTTAATTACTTTATATTTTGCCGCTTGGCACCGACATGTTAGTCGGATAGTCTTGCACTTACTTTTACATAATTGTAATTAAGTCAGACTGCAGCTGATAACAATTGTGTATATGTTGCTATATCATCTGGCTATGTTTTGTAAAGCCAGATCTCAAGAACATTTTGACTAAGCGTTTGGGACGCCTTATTGCTTTATCTTAAATGTTCTCTGTTATTGCTTCTTGTTTGAATGATTGAGACAATAGATGTGAAGTGACCATAGCAAGACTTTCATGTAGTATGCACCCCCTTGTCTTTTAGACAGCATTGATCGTATTATACGGTATTCATCTACCCGTAATACGTAGCTGGCTGAGTCATTCCCCCGCTCTCCAGTATTCTGGTTCTGGGGCGTGACAGCCGCTAACCGACGTTTCTTTGTCAAGTCTCTCTCGCTGCTGTTGGGTGGAGGTCGGAGTGCAGGTCGGACTGGAGATCGGAGTGGAGCTTCTTCCAGTAATTTCGGCTTATTAGGGTATTCTCGTACTGGTACTTTCGAAAACCCTAGTTCTCATAATTTTACTACACTTTCGAACGTAGTGCATGAATGATGTAAGTTGGAGCGGAAATTTCTGAAATTTTTGAGAAGAAATGCACGAATGATGTCTGTATGTAGTGTATTAGTTGTTAAATATCTGTATTTGTTGAGAAAAATGCATGCATGATGTCTATCTGTAGTATATTTGTTAAATTTCTGAAATTTTTGAGAAGAAATGCACGAATGATGTCTGTATGTAGTGTATGAGTTGTTAAATTTCTGTATTTGTTGAGAAAATTGCATGCATGATGTGTGTCTGTAGTATATTTGTTAAATTAGATGAATTGGTGTCTGTAGTATATGTGTGTCTGTAGTATATGTGTGTCTGTTGTCACTTCCCATTCCCAGAATACGTATTTTTAAAATGCATGTACTGTTTAAATGTAAATATTTTATATTTATCATGTATTGCTCTGTATTTAAATCCCTTTAATTTTATGTTAATTAATTTTCTGCAATTTTATTTCTGCACTTTACTGTCTGCTTTCATACTCTGCTTTAGCTTTGCTATGGGTTCGGCTCAGATTGGTTTAATTATGTTGGTTCATCATGAACCGAAATAAACCCCCACATACCACCACTCCTTCATTTAAAACCCATCCCCTTTCTCTCTCTTCATTACTTCACTATTACTCTTCTTCTTCCTCATAACTCTCCCACCAACCTAGGAGAGCAAGGCAAGTGCCAACTTGCTTCTTGATGGATCCCCATTATTATTGTTCCATCATCTTCCTTATTTGATTCTAAGTCTCTTTAGTGCTTGGCATTTTCAATTTCTATGGCTAAATTTTTCTAAATCTAAGTTATAGTATTTTCGAATTTATGGGGTTTTGATCTATTTAACATTGTTATTTCCAAGTTTTGATGGTTCCATGTTGTAGAGAATTTCGTTTTACCCCATTTTGATCTATGGAAGTCCAAATTTGGACTTACAGTGAAGATTTTATGGAGCTTGGAAGGGGTCCATGACCATCCTTCTCAGATTTTCCTGAGAAGATGGGTCTCTCATTTTTCAGCCGCATGAGAATCTCATTTCTCAGCCGCATGGATTATTTATTTCCCAATTTCATTTCACAGCCGCATGTGAATCTCATTTCTCAGCCGCATGGATTAATTATTTCCCAATCTCATTTCTCAGCCGCATGGATTATTTATTTCCCAATCTCATTACTCAGCCGCATGGATTATTTATTTTCCAATCTCATTTCACAGCCGCATGAGAATCTCATTTCTCAGCCGCATGGATTTATTATTTCTCAATCTCATTTCTCAGCCGCATGAGAATCTCATTTCTCAGCCGCATGGATTTATTATTTTCCAATCTCATTTCTCAGCCGCATGGATTTATTATTTCTCAATCTCATTTCACAGCCGCATGAGAATCTCATTTCTCAGCCGCATGGAATTATTTATTTCCCAATTTCATTTCTCAGCCGCATGAAATTATTTATTTTCCAATTTCATTTCACAGCCGCATGGATTTATTATTTCCCAATCTCATTTCACAGCCGCATGAGAATCTCATTTCTCAGCCGCATGGATTTATTATTTTCCAATCTCATTTCTCAGCCGCATGGATTATTTATTTCCCAATCTTATTTCACAGCCGCATGAGAATCTTATTTCTCAGCCGCATGGATTAATTATTTACCAATCTTATTTCACAGCCGCATGGATTTATTATTTTTCAATCTCATTTCTCAGCCGCATGGATTATTTATTTCCCAATCTCATTTCACAGCCGCATGAGAATCTCATTTCTCAGCCGCATGGATTAATTATTTACCAATCTTATTTCACAGCCGCATGGATTAATTATTTCCCTCAGCTCATGAGATTATTTATTTTCCAATCATTTTCCACAGCCGCATGAATCATTCCTCAGGCGTATGAGATTATTTATTTCCCGATCATTATTTATCTCCCAATTTTATTTCCCAAATTTGACATTAATTAACATTGATTGTTATCTTGATTTATTATTGATCATGCGTTCCTAGATGGAACTAAGAGACTGGCTAGTCGTCTTATTGAATTAAATGGAATGAGACACGTTCATATTTGCAATCGATTGGCCAATCCCGAATATTGACATAAATACATGTAAGCTACAATTTATTTATTTATTTTACGGAAGCAGCATGTGTACTTTATGGTCAAGGCATAATTATTCTGTGGTTAGTTTTAATTGTTACATTACGCTATGTAAGACGTACAACCTAACCGTACGGGTATCGTTGTAGAGTTGAGCATATCGTACTTTGTACGGAAGTACTCATTCTGAAATGACCATGATCCACGGCATGGGATTTCACTTAACATAGAGGCTACTAAGTTAAATAAAATAATGATTGCATGGAGAGAATGGATTTCCGAGTTCTTACATGAAAGCCCTCTTTGGTACTATTAGCGCCCAACAGGCCGGCTGGTTCCCACAGATACTGCAATTCTGCCACCCGGGCAGGGAGCGGTATCTGCTTATATTATTGTATATTGTATATTGATGACGGGCGTCCCGCTGGGACTCGTCTAATTCATGATTGGCGCAATTGATTGATTGGATAGACTAGCCTTGCTTGCCCATAGTAAGAACTGAGAAATCCTTATTGCATAATTCCAGGATAACTTGGAACTCATAGTAGTAAGTCGTAGGAGTTGGATGGCCGTTTAAGTTGATTTGTTTGTGTACTGTACCTACTCTGTTACCTAACTGAGATGATCAGAGCATCAGGACATGACGGGCTAACTTCTGTCCTTGTTTGGTTGGGAGGTTGGTTCGAAGTGTCGTGATGTTACGTGAATCCTAGTAGCAAGCAGAGATCTATTATTATATTCGCTTATTCACTAGTTTAAATTCTCATATCGTGCTTCCTTGCGGTACTTGCTATTAGAGGTCTAACCTCTCTGGTTTTGCATGGCCAGATTTAGAGCCAGTCCCCGAGGACTCAGCTTACTTCCACCTCCAAGATGGTCAATACTAGAGGAATGATCGCCGGAGGACTCGAGTGGGTTCCTTACTTCCCCGCTCGTTTTGTTAATTACTTTACATTTTGCCGCTTGGCACCGACATGTTAGTCGGATAGTCTTGCACTTACTTTTACATAATTGTAATTAAGTCAGACTGCAGCTGATAACAATTGTGTATATATTGCTATATCATCTGGCTATGTTTTGTAAAGCCAGATCTCAAGAATATTTTGACTAAGCGTTTGGGACGCCTTATTGCTTTATCTTAAATGTTCTCTGTTATTGCTTCTTGTTTGAATGATTGAGACAATAGATGTGAAGTGACCATAGCAAGACTTTCATGTAGTATGCACCCCCTTGTCTTTTAGACAGCATTGATCGTATTATACGGTATTCATCTACCCGTAATACGTAGCTGGCTGAGTCATTCCCCCGCTCTCCAGTATTCTGGTTCTGGGGCGTGACATCTGTAGTATATGTGTCTGTAGTATATGTGTGTCTGTATTTGTTGAGGAAATTGCATGCATGATGTGTGTCTGTAGTATATTTGTTAAAGTATATGATCCTTGTATGTGGGTAGGATTAAATTAGATGAATTGGTGTTGTTTGTAGTATATGATCCTTGTATGTAGGTAGGATTAAATTAGATAAATTTATATTAAAGTAGTTGACTTTATATTAAATTAGTTGACTTTCTGTTTAATGATCCTTGTATGTAGTATATGATCCTTGTATGTTGGATTAAATTAGATGAATTGGTGTTGTTTGTAGTATATGATTCTTGTATGTAGGTAGGATTAAATTAGATGAATTTATATTAAAGTAGTTGACTTTATATTAAATTAGTTGACTTTCTGTTTAATTTATATTAAAACAGTTGAATTTATATTAAAATAGTTGACTTTCTGCATGAATCATGTCCCTCTCTTTGTCTATAAATTGTTTAATTTATATTAAAATAGTTGAATGTATATTAAATTAGTTGACTTTCTGTTTGTCTATACATTTTTGTTTCTACATTAAATTAGTTGTTTGTCTATTTGTCTGTTTGTCTATATTAATTAGTTGTACATAGGGAACTGTCTTCTGTTAGTTATTTTATATATGTTGTTGCCTCTGTGTGTGTGTGCAGAGGGATTAATGGATACGAAGTATGTTGTTAATATGTTTGTGGGGGGAGATTTTAGTGTTGCTAACCAATATGTGGGGGGTATGGCATTAGAACTGAAAGAATGTGTGGACAGAGATGAGATGTGCTGGTTTGATCTTGATGGGTTATGTGCATCTGCTGGGGTCCAGGCTCCATGTGAGATTTATTATTTTGATCCTGTGGATGGAAGTAAGACTCAGATATTGGGTGACAATGATATATTGAGCTTTTTTGAAAAGTTTCCAACCCTTGTCTTATCAAATTTTATGTACTGGGGAAGCTTGTTGAGTCACTCATTGACTATGGTGAATATGTTGACATTACTGAGTTTACAACCACCAGATTTCTCTGTGGTCCTTCTGAAGCAGCTGATGACAAGCAATAATATGTGTGAGTCATGGAATAAGCACATATTGAAAGCAAGGGACAAGCCCATCATCTGTCTTCTAGAAACTATAAGAAGATTGCTCATGGTAAGGTTCCAGGAGAAGAGAGAAAGAATGGGAGCTCATGATGGGGTCATTGTTTCTAAAGTAATGAAAAAACTTGAAGAAGCCAAAGAGGGTGCAAAAAAATGTATGGTTATTACTTCTGGGTTCAATAAATTTGAAGTGAGCCAGAGAGGACTTAATGAGGCAGTGGACTTGGAAGCAAAGAGAGCTGCAGCTGCAGAGAATGGCAACTCACAGGTATTTCATGTGACCATGCAGCTGCATGTATCAAGAAGAAGAGGCACTCTATTGATGACTATGTAGACAAGTGCTATCACAAGTCTACTTACTTGAAGGCTTATGCAGAGGTAATCAACCCTCTTTCAATGAGGAATCTAAGACAACTTAAAAATGTTGTACCCATGATATTTCCTGTGGTCCATGTCCAAACTGGGAGAAGGCAGAAGAAGAGAAAGAAACAAGATGATGAAAGAATGGCTAAGAAGGACAGTGGAAAAGTCATGACTAGAGCCACTGTCACATGTGGCAAATGCAAGCAGTTAGGACATAACTCAAGAGCATGCCCAAATCCTTTCAAGGAGAAGGAGAGAGTGCCAAAAGGCAAACCAGGTAGGCCTAAGCTACAAAGGTCAACTCTACATGTGTGTGTTGGTAATCCAACACCACATGTTCAAGGAAATGTGGACCATAATTCTGAAAATGTTGCAAGGGGGGAGAGTGTTAGCTCCCAAAGGTATGTATTTGCATTTTAATCATTTTAAATTTGTTACTCATTTCTAATTTTTGCATTAAAAATCATTTGTCTCTCATCTTTTCATAGGTTGTAGACAAGGATAGGGTCCTTATCATTTTGGTGATCCTTTTTGAAATGTGGCAATGATGAATTCGAGTTATGTGGGTATATGGATATATGTGGCAATGATGAATTGGGACCCATTATGCTCTGTTTGTGGGGTCTTTATCATTTTGGTGACCCATTATGCTGCTGTCCCTACCTGTTTAAGTGGGGTGCTTTGTCTGTGGGGAGCATGATGTTGTCCCTACTTTATTTTTATCATTTTGGATGTGCATTATGCTGCTGTCCCTACCTGTTTAAGTGGGGTGCTCTGTCTGTGGGGAGCATGATGTTGTCCCTACTTCATTTTGTCATGCTATATGGATGTTGTGGGGTCTTTATCATTTTGGTGACCTGTTATCCTTTACTCACTAACTCATCTGAGCTACTGTCCCTACCAAGTTTATCTAGGGCTGCAAACGAGCCAAGTCGAGCCAAGCTTTTGTAAGCTTGAGCCTGGCTTGACAAGAATTAATCGAGCTCGAGCTCGAGCTCGAGCTTGGGCTTGATAAATTTTTTATTTTAGAGCTTGAGCTTGGCTCGAGCTTGTTTATATTAAGCTTGAGCTTGGCTTGGTTTGAGCTCGAGCTTGGCTTGATAATCAAGTTTGATTCAAGCTTGATAAACAAGCTCGATAAGCTCAAAATCAAGCTCTCGCTCAACTTTATTTCAAGCTCATTAAGCTTGATTCAAGCTTAATGAGCTCGATTTCAAGCTAGTTAAGTTTGAATTCAAGTACTTGTAATATTAACAATTTATTTATAAAAATTTAATTAAAAAAGTTCCTTAATATCAATTATTAAGGACATATAAATATATAATGCACACAACCATATTGTTATATAAACATATAAAAAATTAGATCAACAAAAAAATAAACCAGCTTAACAAGCTCCTAAACGAGCTTCTAAACGAGCTAGCTCACAAGCTCATAAACGAGCCAGCTCGCGAGCTTAAACGAGCCGAGTACTTCTAAGCTTGAGCTTGGCTTGTTTATTAAACGAGCTCGAAAATGAAGCTTGAGCTCAGCTTGTTTACTAAACGAATCGAGCTCAAACGAGCTTTTATCGAGCCGAGCTTCGAGCAGCTCGCAAACGGCTTGGCTCATTTGCAGCCCTAAGTTTATCATTTTGTCATGCTGAATGTTGCTGTACGAGGCACTCTTATTTTGGTCTTGCTGCTGTCCCTACCAAGGTTTGTCATGCTACATGTTCATAACTCTTCTTCATTTCAGCACTATTCCTACCTCATGCTGCTGTCACTAACTCTTCTTCCTTTTTTCCTGCAGTATACAAGCATGCTGAATGTTGCTGTAGGAGGCACTATTATTTTGGATGTGCAGTTTTTGAAACGATATGTTTATGAACATTTGAACTCTTAAGAAATGGATGTAATATTGTTGAAGAAAGTTTATATCGTGCTGTACAAATGGATTTGATGATTGGATATGTTGATGTCTGTTTAAATGAATGGATATGTTGATGAACATTTGATTTTGATGGCAGTAGTGTGTTCCATTGAATTTTGATGGCAGTTCATTTGATATGTTTTGCTGGCAGTTCATTTGATTTTGATGGCAGTACATTGGTGAACATTTGATTTTGATGTCTGTTTAAGACATTTGATTTTGATGGCAGTAGTGTGTTCCATTGGCAACTTGATTTTGCAGCATACATTTTGCAGTTCATTTGCAGTTCATTTGCAGTATACATTGGCAATTCAATTGCAGTATACATTTTGCAGTTCATTTGCAATTCATTTGCAGTTCATTTTGCAGTTCATTTGCAGTTCATTTGCAGTTCATTTGTAGTATACATTTTGCAGTTCATTTTGCAGTTCATTTGCAGTTCATTTGCAGTATTGTGTTTACATTGGCAATTCATTAGCAGTATACATTTTGCAGTTCACATATGTGTTCCATTTTGATTTTGATGGCATATGTGTTCCATTTTGCAGTTTACATGTTGCAGTTTACATGTTTACAATTGGAATGCAACTGCAATTTACATTGGCAATTTCCAAATGTTGCTTGGATTGGAAACTTGAATTGTAAATCTTGATACAAAACATGTAAAATATGATCTGGGTACAATACTTGAAATGCAACTGCAACATTCATCACATCCGTATTTCTTAAACGAATAACTTAAATAGTACTAAACATGTCAAAAATCCTAAAATAAATTGCAACATATGTATGTTGAAGCATGGTCTGGGTTCAGTTGCTGCCACCGCCTCTGTCGATTCTCTTGGAATAGACTGTAAACCTTTGCCTCGATGCTCCTTTACTTCTTTCATTAAATTCCACATTAGAATTTGATAGTGTTCTGAAAGTTTCTCATCCTCCCATAGTAGAAAATCACAAGAATTTGTTGGAAAATTTGCACACCCGTAAAATCTTCTTCCAGGATTGGTTGGTGTCCATGAAGTCTTCAGTGGACTAATTAATCCACAATAGCAACAAATTGTTCTTCCATAATTCCTATTTGGACGTCTTGAGAATGAAGATTGAGAGCTACTGGCCATAATTTGCAGTTGGATTGGAGATCTGTAGTTAAGAAAAAACTTCAACACATTAAATAATAGCAAATAAGTAAAATAAAAAGGAATAAAAAAAGAAAAAAAACGTTACTTTCCCTACAGCCAACCGGTCAAATATGTAGAAAATAGAAAGTTTGTGTTTAACCCATGTTATGTTTCAAACAAGCTTCCTTCAAACTATCCTATATATAGAGAAGGAATGGAATAGGCTGCTGTCCCTAACGGTACAATAGAGGGGTATTTTGGGGAGTACAAAAATTCCTCTCTCCAAAATTTGAGTGCTAACGGCTACTTCTAACGTTATTTTGACGGAAAGGGATTTTCTGCGCAAAACAGGGTTTGAGGGAGGTGTAAAGTGCTTAAGTTTTCTAAAAGATTTTATTTTGCGAACGAGGCAACTCTAAGGAGGGTTTAAATGCACTTTACCCCTATAAAATATTATAACTTATACCTCCATTATCTATTGCTTTCAACATGCTCGTCCGTATCTTTCTCATTTGCGAAGATATTTCAACATGCTCTAATTAACCCAATCAAATTTAATTTTATGGTAAATATAATAAAAATATTTTGATAACTATTATATTTTTATTAATCATTTATTAAACAACCCCACTTAACTTTTTTTTATTGAATTTAAGTGTCAATCATCGGAAAACAATGCCAGAGGGTAGAGATCGAGGTCTGTTGTTTGTGGAATAATATGTAGAGAATACAATTTTTTTGTTCATGAATTTGCCTTCCTCTTTTGACTTTTCTTCTACTAACACAAGCATGAACAGTCAACGATCCAAGACATATAAAAAATATATTAGTTTTACATAATTTTATAAAAAATATTATGAGATTAATTTGGATATTTGATTGTCATTATTTTCTATAAAAAATAGTTACTTTTCGTGAAAATTGGTCTAGCAAAATAATTCTATAGAAAAAAGTTTATGAAATTAATTTGGATGTTTGATTGTCGTTATTTTCTATGAAAAATAGCTATTTTTAATGAAAATTGGTCTATGAGCTGGGTTAAAGTTATTTCCACCATTTTGGAGGAAATATAGAAAATGATAGATTTTTTCGAAAATAATTCTATGCAAATATGCTGTATTGTGTCTCGTTTTCGGTTGAGCGCTCAAGAGGGGTGACAATTGAGTTGGTAATTTAGTCCCACATCAGGTGGACGATAGGATCAAGAGGTGTAGATAATTTAAATTGGTTTAGACCTTACATGAGAAATTTTTTTTAAGATATATGGGTCCGATTCAATAGCCAGGACCAACTCCAGTTCGAGACAGATGGTACTGAAGTTCATGGAGCACGGGATGGGCACTCTTCTGAATTCTGAAGGTGGAGTTACGAGACATCGTCTCATTGTCTCATATATGTCCAAAAGAAATATATACTCTAACCGAACTTAATTAATTAGAATATGTAAACCAAACCATAATTTCCATAACACACTAAATATGACAATGAAATCATGGCTCCATTTGTCCAACTATAGGGAGAAAATATAAGATTTCTTTCGCTTATATGGCTCGTGTTCAATTTGGGGGTGCTACAAGTGATGTCCAGTGATCGAAGAAGTCCGGAAGAAATCGAAACAGTTATATAGGGTCTAAAGAGACGACCGGAGGGTGAAGCAGCATGTTTCTTGTATGCCTCCATCTGTATGTCCTCGTCCTCGTCCTCGTCCTCGTCCTCGTCTCGTCCTGCTTCGACAAACATGATCCGGTTTGCTACTATTTTAAATATTAGTGCTCATGTAACTCAATCAGTATAAGTAAAGAAGTGTTTGAGGTCTAGTGGTCCCTTTTTTTTATATATATATAAAAGGGGTACTATTTTAATTTTTGTCGTGGACATCAAAAAGTTCAGGTCCAGTCCTGCTTATCTGTACTAGACATTGCGCAAGACTTATCTTGGGGTGGATGATGATGGCGACGAACATGCTTGCCAGGGCGGATCCACCAAAAAGAATTTTTTTTTTTCACATAATTTTTTTATTTTCGATTTTTTTTTTCAGGAGTTAGTTTATACCTAGTCCATCCGAATCAACTCTAGTCCATCCCGATTTATATTTCTATATCCGCCCTTAGATGCTTGCTGCCATCAAATTATATAGGTTTTTAACCAAAGCTTTAACCCTCTTTAGAACATACTGTTGGTGTTTTTGCCTTTGGACTAGAAAAGATTGTCCCACATCGGCTACACCAAATGGTGAGTATCTCAATATAATGCATTGCTTGTGTTGAGGTGTGCACATGAGGTGTAGTGGGGCACAAGTTTGTGCCATGTGGAAGTATTTTCCTAGAAGGAAAAAGGATAAAATCCAACAAGGATGCAAGTTAATTTTTGTTGTGCGGACTCGGACTCGGACACGGACTCCAGGATGTCTCGTGCATGCACGGGAGTGTTCGGGGGGTAGGCGTGGACTGGCACACTTCTATGCTGATTGTGGGATGATCTAAAATATCAAACTCTATTTTTGAGTATTGGTATTTTAGTCCCACATCGGATAGGAGAAGATGTGAAGTCTCAACTCCACTCTATAAATAGAGCCCCTTGGCCTCCTTTGAAAGATGCACCAAGAAGAGAGTAAAGGGAGTCCGTAAAGTCCAGGAAGTCCGTTCAAGTCTCAAATATTGACTTACGAGCGTTCCAGAAGTTCTTCGTGAACTTGCTGGTTCCTGGAAGCTGTTCGTGCTCGTGTGGGGCGAATAAAGCTTTGAGCAACGGTGGTTCATTCACCCCAGTATCTCATTCTCGCCTGTCATCGCTGCTGTTGCTTTTTACAGTAACTTCTTTTTAGAAGCTCTACTTCCGATAGTCGCTTGCACAAAAGTCTATTTAGATTTTTTGTGTATTACGTAGAATCTTTTTAGATCCTCGTAATTCAGAATCCTCCAGGATCTCTGTTGCACATCTTCTTTAAGGTGTTGCATGTGAAACGTTGTCTTTACAATTGTTTCTGTTTCAGAATTTTTCATCGAAAATTGTGCCTCGGCACTAACAATCTCAAAGCTTTATTGAGAAGATGGATAATTCTCGTGCTTCGCTCATCGATACCGGCTTTAACAAGTTGGAAAAATTCGATGGCGAACACTTCCAGATATGGAGACGAAAGGTCACTTTAAATCTTCAACTCGTGAATGTTGATCACGTGCTGTCAGAAGAAGAACCGATCGTTCCAACCACTGGATCTGCTGCGGCTGTGACCGCTGCTACGACCAAGCAAGCGAAGTGGAAGAGAGAAAACAGTATATGCAAACTACTGATACTCAATTCCATGGAAGACTCTCTGGCAGAGTCCTACTCCAAGAAGACATCTGCCAAAGAGATATGGGACTCCTTGGAAAAGCTCTATGAAGATGACGAGAACCGGTCCAAGATCTTCATGGTAGAAAAATACCACAAGTGGACCTTCGAAGACGAGAAGGCGATGCTGCCCCAAGTGAAGGAGTTTCTGAAGTTGCGTCAGAAACTAGAAGACGAGAACATGCCCCTCGTCGACAAGTTTGTCGTTGGAGGGATCGTCGCGAAACTTCCTACAGAATGGAGCAACTTCTATGCAAGGATGCATCGAAAGAAGATGGAAATTAGCTTGGAAGATTTCTTGCAAGAGATCCATGTTGAGGACGAGATGCGCTCTCAACAGAAGATGGATACTCTGTCCAAACAACTGGCGAAGGCAAATCTGGTCCAAACCAGAGAGTACCAGGGGAAGCAGGCTGCTTCTCATCGCAAAAAGAAGGACTTCACGAATCTGAAAGTGAAGGGTCCTGCTTTCAAGCAGCAGAAGTCCAAGTCCCATGTGACTTGCTTCAATTGTGGCAAGAAGGGCCACTACAAATCCGAATGCAAGTCCAAGCCCAAAGAACAAGGTGAGCCTAGTAAGGTTTCTATGATTACTAATCTAGTTGCCATGATAGCACAGGTTGCAACTGTGGGGGCTGACTTGGACTGGTAGATAGACACTGGTGCGACCTGCCATGTCTGTTCAGACAAAGACTGGTTCATCTCTTATGAGCCAACTTCAGAGAAGGTTATAATGGCAAACCAGGCACAAGCTGAAGTACTGGGGATCGGGACGGTGGAGCTGAAACTCACATCGGGGAACACTCTGACGCTTCAAGGTGTGAAGCATGTTCCAGTAATTGCTAAGAACCTGATCTCTGGAAGTCTGCTCTGCAACGCAGGCTTGAGGATGGACATCAATGCTGGCCAGTTGGTGATGTCCAAGAAGGGTACATTCTTCGGGAAAGCTTTCCAAACTGAAGAAATGTACAAGATTCAGCTTGTTGTAACCCAGCATGATAATATAAATGCAATCACTTTTTCTGATTATTCTCTTGAGTTGTGGCATAATAGGCTAGGACATGTTCATTGTAAAAGGATTAACAGAATGTCTAGTCTAGGACTTATCTCCAAGTGTTGGGGTAAGGTAGAGAAATGCGAAGTATGTGCTCAGACGAAGATCACAAGGAAACCCTTTCACAGGGTCCATCGAAGCACAGATCTTCTGGAGTTGGTTCACTCAGATATCTGTGACTTCAAACAATTCTCTACAAAGGCCGGGATAAAGTATTTCATTACTTTCATCGATGACTTCTCAAAGTATGCTTTCGTCTACTTGCTCAAGTCTAAAGACGAAGCATTCGAGAAGTTCAAGGAGTTCAGGGCCGAGACTGAGCGGCAAACTTGACAACAACTCAAGAGGTTAAGGAGTGATCGAGGCGGGGAGTATCGGTCTCATGAATTCTTATCATTCTGCAAAGAACATGGAATCATCAATGAGACAACGGCTCCGTACTCTTTTCAATCCAACGGAGTAGCAGAAAGGAAGAACAGAACGTTGACAGAGATGATGAACTCCATGCTGTTGACTGCGGGTCTTCCAAAGTGCTACTGGGGAGAAGCTGCACTAACGGCAACGTTCATTCTGAACAGAGTGCCATATGCAACTTTCGACATAACTCCTCATGAACTCTGGTTCAAAGTCAGACCTAACTTGAATGTCATTCGAGTGTGGGGGTGTCTGGCTTATGTGAAGCTCCCGGATCTGAAGATTCAGAAGCTGGGGACAAGGACTACGAAGGCGATCTTCTTGGGGTATGCCGAGAAGAGTGATGCTCGAAGATTCCTTGATATCGAGTCAAACCATATCATCGAATCTCGCGATACTGAATACTTTGAAGACAAGTTTGCAAAACACAAGAATATTGTTCTCGCGGATCTTCCGGAGAATGATGAGGGTACAAAGCAGACAGAAGTCTTTAATGAACCAGTAGTCCAAGATGAAGCTGTCGTCAAGGAGACACCAGCTGAACCAGAACTCGCTGAGCCGTCAACTAAGCGAACGAGGAGGCCGAAAGACTTCGGAGATGACTTCGTCACCTATCATGTGGAAGCAGATCCGCTTACCTATGATGAGGCGATGAAGACCAGAGATGCTGTATTCTGGAAGGAGGCGATAGACAACGAGATTGACTCAATCACCTCCAACAACACATGGGTATTGGTTGACCTGCCAGAAGGAGCAAGACCCATCGGATGCAAATGGATCTTCAAGAAGAAGATGAAAGCAGATGGAACCATTGACAAGTTCAAGGCCAGGCTAGTGGCCAAGGGGTTTGCTCAGAAGCAGGGGATCGACTACTTTGACACTTATGCTCCAGTAGCTCGGATGACAACCATCAGATTGTTAATTGCTCTAGCAGCAATACACAAGCTGGAGATACATCAGATGGATGTGAAAACGGCATTCCTTAATGATGAGCTGACCGAAGAGATCTACATGCAACAACCAGAAGGTTTTGTCGTCAGAGGTCTGGAAGACAAAGTTTGCAAGTTGATGAAGTCTATGTATGGTTTGAAACAAGCTCCCAAAATATGGCATGAGAAGTTTGACAAGGTGATAAGGTCAAATGGCTACAGGGTCAGTGAAACAGACAAGTGTGTCTATACGAAGTTTGCTGACGGAAGAGGAGTAATCGTATGTCTTTACGTGGACGACATGCTAATCCTAGGTACGGATTTAAGCTGCGTCACAGAGACATAGAAATTCCTCTCGATCAAGTTCAGTATGAAGGACTTGGGGGATGCCGACGTAATCTTGGGGCTCAAGATCATCCGGACAGGCACTGGAATAGCGCTGTCACAATCTCATTATATTGAGAAGATGCTCACTCGCTACGGGTATCAAGATCTTCCTATTATTGATACACCGTACCAGAGTGATCAGAAGCTGGAGCCAAATTCGAGGAAAAGCGTCAGGCAGTTGGAGTACGCTAGCGTCATCGGAAGCTTGATGTACGCTACTACTGCCACAAGGCCTGACATAGCTTTTGCCGTGGGAATGCTGAGTCGGTTCACTAGCAATCCAGGCGTTGAGCACTGGAAAGTTGTGAAGCGTGTTATGAGATATCTCAAGAAAACTCAGACATATGCACTTTTCTACAGCGGAGATCCGTCAGTAGTGGAAGGCTTCAGTGATGCTAGCTGGTGTTCAGATATGGAGAGCGAGTATTCCACAGGTGGATTCGTATTCGCCATGGGCGGTGCTGCTATATCGTGGAAGTCGAAAAAGCAGACTATGTTATCTCGCTCCTCCATGGAATCTGAATTCTTTGCATTGGATGCTGCTGCAGATGAAGCAGAGTGGCTTCGGGAGCTCATGTATGATCTTCCGATGGTTGGGGCTCAGATACCGGCAATACCGATATACTGTGACAACCAGGCGGCAGCAGCAGTGGCATCAAATGACCTCTTCAACGGAAAGAAGAGGACTGTGCGGCTGAAGCACAGGGCAGTACACGATCTTATCAAAAGAGGTGTAATTGCAGTGATTGATGTTCGGAGTCAGGAGAACCTGGCAGATCCGTTCACGAAAGGCCTCAAGCGCCAGTTGGTCGATGACACAGCTTGTAAAATGGGCTTGAAGGCATTCTGATAGTATGTCTTTGTATTCCTACCATAAAGTTTTATGCTATTAGTTCAAAGAGAAATCTACTAGGCATCTAACTTTTGGTTCAAAGGAGGATCACTGACTGGGAAACTATCAGGTAGCAGTGGGTACTTGTTCTCTGGAACATGGAAGGGATACGGACCCATAACCACTGTTGTCTACTATGTATTTTTTCTGCGGAAAAAAAAAAACTGATCCTGTGGAAGGTTGGCTTAAACGCCTTAATGAGTTCTCAGGCAGAGTGAATGCCTGGTGTGCTTTACAGGAAGCA
Organism: Iris pallida; assembly: GCA_029216955.1. Classification (NCBI taxonomy): domain Eukaryota; kingdom Viridiplantae; phylum Streptophyta; class Magnoliopsida; order Asparagales; family Iridaceae; genus Iris; species Iris pallida. The sequence continues at coordinate 12,820,399 of JANAVB010036615.1, forward strand.
TGGTAGAGCAGCACTACAAGGAGTGAAACTCCATGCTACAGTGGGGTGACTCCACCATGAGGTTCCCAGGTAGGGGTAATGTCTCGGCTTTGCAAGCCAAGTCACAGCGACGTAGCACCGCAAATAGGCAGGTAGCCTAATGCTGTATGACGTAATTAAAGAGTTGTAGACAGCACTACAAAGGGGAGGATGGCCCCATGTTACAGTGGCACGACACCACGATGAGGTACCCAGGTAGGGGTAAAGCCTCAGCATTGCAAGCCATGTCGTTGCGGCGTAACACCGCAAGGAAGCCTTAGGCTTCATGCTGGATAGTTTGGCACTACAAAGAGGCTTGTGACCTCATGCTACAGTAGTATGACACTACGATGAGGTTTCCAGGTAGGGGTAATGCCTCGGCTTCAGGCCATGTCATAGCGGCGTAGCACCGCAAGGAAGCGCAAGGCTTCATGCCATATCTCTTTAATAAAGAACTCACCTATAGTGTATGGAAAGAGATATCAGGCCGTCTCTTGAGGGTAAACTTGTAGACGCCCAAAATTATACACTGAAACCAGGCTGGCACAGGGCCTTCAATGTGCAGCCAGAAGCACAGTTGATGTCATTATGTGAGTAGGAAGAATTACAGTTATGGTGCAGAATTCAAGGCTTAGTCCATTCTTGTATCATGCTGTTATTTAACCTATGCGGGAAGATTCAAGTCGTAGCGACATCTCTCCTAATACATGATGGACAGTCACTGTGGGGAACGCTCAACCCATATATTGAGATATGTGGGGGATTGTTGGTGTTTTTGCCTTTGGACTAGAAAAGATTGTCCCACATCGGCTACACCAAATGGTGAGTATCTCAATATAATGCATTGCTTGTGTTGAGGTGTGCACATGAGGTGTAGTGGGGAACAAGTTTGTGCCATGTGGAAGTATTTTTCTAGAAGAAAAAAGGATTAAATCCAACAAGGATGCAAGTTAATTTTTGTTGTGCGGACTCGGACTCGGACACGGACTCCAGGATGTCTCGTGCATGCACGGGAGTGTTCGGGGGGTAGGCGTGGACTGGCACACTTCTATGCTGATTGTGGGATGATCTAAAATATCAAACTCTATTTTTGAGTATTGGTATTTTAGTCCCACATCGGATAGGAGAAGAGGTGAAGTCTCAACTCCACTCTATAAATAGAGCCCCTTGGCCTCCTTTGAAAGATGCACCAAGAAGAGAGTAAAGGGAGTCCGTAAAGTCCAGGAAGCCCGTTCAAGTCTCAAATATTGACTTACGAGCGTTCCAGAAGTTCTTCGTGAACTTGCTGGTTCCTGGAAGCTGTTCGTGCTCGTGTGGGGCGAATAAAGCTTTGAGCAACGGTGGTTCATTCACCCCGGCATCTCATTCTCGCATGTCATCGCTGCTGTTGCCTTTTACAGTAACTTCTTTTTAGAAGCTCTACTGCCGATAGTCGCTTGCACAAAAGTCTCTTTAGATTTTTTGTGTATTACGTAGAATCTTTTTAGATCCTCGTAATTCAGAATCCTCCAGGATCTCTGTTGCACATCTTCTTTAAGGTGTTGCATGTGAAACGTTGTCTTTACAATTGTTTCTGTTTCAAAATTTTCCATCGAAAATTGTGCCTAGGCACTAACACATACTCCAGTAAATAGCATTAACACTTCATTTAGTACATAAATTCCTCCCAATGAATCTCTTAAAATTTACTTGGCAGTTAGGCATGGGTAGAATGGAAGGGAAAGGAATTCATTGACATTTCCTTTCCTTTGGAAAATTATAATTTCCTTTGATTTTCTTTTTCGGTATTTGGAAATGTCAAAGAATTTGGAAAGGAAAGTGAATACTTCAATGTGGAAAAGTAATTCCTTACTTGGATGGATGGAATCAATTTTTTTTCTAATTTTCCTTCCACTGAGAATCACTTTTATTTCCTCCTCAATTCCTTCAGTACCCAAACATATGAAAGTAATCACTTTCCTTTTCCAATCCGATGATTCCGCGAACCAAACGAGACATTAGGGTTTGTTGCCTGTACTTTGTGTGTGTGTGTTCATAGGTAAAACTTGAGTCAGTGACCATACCTGGTTAATCTAACTATTTTTATATTACTATATAATAAGAAAAATTAATGTTTCATCGTAATTTTTTTTCCCAAAAATATAATTATTTTTGTTTACTAATTTAAATTATTCCTTAAATTTAACATGGATAATTAGGAATTACATACAGAAAAATATTAGGGGTCGTTGTTTGCTTCTCAAATAGTAAAAAATAAGAAATTTTGTTCTTTTAAAATAGTAAAAAAATATATATAAATTATTGTTTATTCTTTTGAAGTAATATAAAATACTTGTGTAAAACAACTGCATGTATACTAAAAACCGTGATTCAAATAATTTTAAAGCAAATCACACTGTTTGGCGGTCAGAACAGTCCCTAATAACAAAAAATATTACCAAAACGAAAATGCTTTGTTGTCCGCAGACATGGACCCTAGTCCTGGTCCGTAGGCCACTAGGCCACGTGGTGCCACCCTATTGTCCCCCTGCTAACTTCCGGACCCATCCGCCTCTCTCCGGTTAGAAGGCAACACGTGACCTGCGGACCAGAACTGCGGTCCAAATTCGTGCACGGACAACGTAGCACCGTTCCGAAAATTGTTTGTATGTTTTTTTTTTTTTCTTCCTTTTGTTTTCTAGGAGGTCCGTTGATTGTGGTTTTAGTTTCCTAGACCGTTGCCTACTCTTCCTCTCTTTCGTTCTTCTATTCCCCTCCCTTCCTTCCTGCAAAATCAAACAAAGGAGAAAATATTATTTCTGTAGAAGTCACAAAAGAAAATAGGAAGAGTGAACAACAATGGCAACTACTACGGAACCAACACAAGGAGGAGATGCATTCCCGGCGGTGAATGCCGCCAGAGAATTGAACCTAGGCGTGCCCGAACAGTTCCCCGTCGACCCCGTCGCGTCCGATATTGCAACCGCGAAAGAGCTCAAGGTACTATAGAATGCCAGAGGGACACCAATATCTTGACGATGCGACAAACTATGTACTGATTATGTGCGGGCAATAATGCTAAGTTTACTACCAAATTCTTACAACCTTTTTACAACCTCACTCACCAACCCCTTACACATGGGTCCCACCGGATCCCACCACCCCTCACACCCTCCTGCTACATGGGCTCCACCCGACCCCACCACTTACTCCTCTCCTCCAATTGAAACCCGACACGTGGCGGAAGTAAAGGGGTTGTAAGAATTTGGTTGTAGGCATAGCATTGCTCTATGTGCGGGACTACCGTATTAATATTATCTGTCACATCGTGTGGTCAGCACAACAAAATATAGTCAGATTTTGGTGTTCCGTTAGCATTATTGTAATCTAAATGTTTGTTTGTTTTCTCGAACACACGTTGTTCCCAAAAAAAATACCCTCACATTTGCAACTAAATATCCCGAAACACTCGCTCATTTGCAAGTTAGGCTGTGTTTGATTGAGCATTTTTTTTTTCTATAGAAAATATTCCCATCACAAATTTTCCACCAATTGTAGTGTTTGATAACATATATTTTTCATGGATTTATTTTCCAAAAATCTATCATTTTTCATATTTTTTTCCCAAAATGATGGAAAATAAAATTTGCCCACCCCATAGTAAAATATCAATTTGCATGAAAAAACTATTTTCCATAGAAAATAACGACAATCAAACATCCAAATTAATTTCGTAAATTTTTTTTTTCATGAATTTTTTTCCTAGTAAAATAATTTCGTAGAACTAATTTATTTTCCAAGTATTTTTCACATTGTAATCGAACGCACCCTTAATATCGGACAACTTTGTTTGGTTTTGTACAACAGCGCTTCTTCCTAGACCGCCAGGGAAACCGCCACGTGAACCGACACCACGTGTCGGTTTCCCATTTGCCGGAGTTATAGCAGGGAGGAAGGAGGGGGGGGGCGGGGCAGAGTGTTTTTTTTTTTTCCTTCCAATAACGTGCTGACACTTGTCCATCAGTTTATTTTTTCGTTCTAAACTTTCGGGCTGGCAAGACTTTCTGTTTGTACAATTGTACTAAGAGGCAAGAAAACAGAATCAATCATATAGGATTGAAGCCCTGGTCTGCTTTGAGAGCAAAATGTAGTATGCAATTTACTGCTACAAATATGTCAAAGGCTGAGAGATTGATTTTATGAGAGAATTTATATTCTTTTATGATGCTCCATAATATAAACCACATTCATAAACACGTTACATGTGCCTTCAGATCATCAACATGTTACTATAGAGCATATTTTTCATGTCTCCAATGTATATGTATATGTTAATTCTTAGAGCGTCAATCAATAGTAGGTGGAGCCCAAAAAATAAAAAAAATCTCGGGATCCAAATTTCTAGTAAAAATAAATAAATGTATAATGGATTGGACCTCTACGAGAATACTAAAAACTACGGAATGTAATCAAATGTAATTTTTTTTTTAGTTTTTTCCATTCGATTACATTGCGATTATAATTACATTACAATGAACTAAACGGGATCTAAATCTTGATGTTTCCTTTTCTTTGTTGCTCATTTGTTTCAAACAAACTTAATTTGAATATTTTTTTTTAATGAAAGGAGGAGACCGAGGCAAGGACGAGGGCGAAGGCGGCGGCGACCAAGGCTGAGGCCGATCAGTGCTGCAGCACTCTGAAGTCGGCTCTTGTAGTTTCCGGCGTGGTTGCTGTTGCAATTGGTGTTGCATTTATTGTCACGAGGATGATGAAGAACACATAGAACAAAGAAATTGTCGATCGATAGCTTGTTGTTGAGAAGTAGTGGTTAAGCTTTGTTTGCTTTTAGATTCATATTTTTGTTGTTGTCATTTTTTTTTTTTTTTGTAATGTGCTTGTATCTGAATAAAATAATATGAGTCAAGAGATCTACTTGTCTTTTTGTTGTCATTACACAAGTTTTGTTTTTCTCGAAATAAAAGAGAAATAACAAACATAATAACCACTGACAAAATGTGATTTTATGTTGTGTCCCCGATGTGTCTAATCCTCCAGATCTCCGTTTGACATGAAATCATCACCTCTACACAAGTCCGACAACATGTTAACAGCCCTAGCAACAGTCTGCAACTTCCAGCAATAGCCACGGTCTCGATGAAATCATGATTCATCTTTGTCGTTCCGTTCGTGTTTAGATTATCTTCCATTATTGAGAGGGGTGTTATTTTTTCTCGATTTGCATGCCGGCAGCTTTTCGACTTCCAAGCCTTGAGGGAATGATTTATTAAATTCAAGATTAATAGCATTTAATAGTTTAGAATAATTTTGATAACTTATTTAGTAAGTAATCTAAATAAGTAATTTAACATATTTTGCTGATGTGTAACTTATATTACTTTGTAAAAAAATATACATAACTCAGTCTACAAGTATCATAAAATCGAGAATTGATATTCGACAAGAAACCCTTCTAATCCACCTTACTTAATTAATAAGTAATCCTAATTTATTATTTGTGTATGTGAAATTTGGACATGAACTTGCAAGGAGGGATTTTACGGATTCGATATGACACTTGTTGTTTGCGAAGACGTGGATAGTCCGTGATGACTCATGATTAAAATTCTTATTGTTTAGCCTCAATTTGCATGCAATGTATAACACTACAATTATAGTTATTTTTCTTCTTATTTTTGCCATGTAATTCATATTTAGTTAGTATCATCCTCTATCATCATTGTTGTGTTGATTTGATCCATGATCTCACACACATAGAGCAAGTGATTATAGTGTTTCTACATTGATATCATTGACGTATTTTTAATATTGATTCTCGTGATCTAATAGTGAGTTGGGGGGGGGGGGGGGGGGGGGGGGGGGGGTAGGCATGTGGACTATGACCCATTAAGACCCCATGTTTATGTGAGATATTTTTACCATTCTCGTAGCCAATCCATCCATGTGTTCGAAATTTGTGATCTAGAGATGGACAATAGTTAGTTTTCTTTGAATATATTTGTTGATATTATAGTTCATATATTCTATAGTCGTATATATGTTGATATGCTACTTATACTATTAATATTGTTTACATTATTTATTCATTGTATGCATACGTACATAGTTTATATGTTTGAGTTTTCGTTGGTACTTATACTTTGCTCCAATCATGTTTGGATAACCATAATCATGAAAGCTTTAGAGGACGATCTTTGTCTCGATGGTGCATACGAAGTTGAGGAATACTAGTATAGATATAGCCGTATAGATTTTGGAGATGGGTATTTTTGTTTTCTTGAAGTGATTATTCGTGCAATGTTGGGCTGTGACAGATCATTCTTAATCAAATCCGGCCCAAACCGGCCCAAACTAATTTATGGTAGGGGTATATTCGACATTTGCTTCACAAGCCCTTAGGGTTTCTGACTCGCGTCCACCCCATTAAAGAGTAGATATTGAGACCGATTCGTCGATTTTGAAGCCGACGGAGAATCGAGAGAGCTCAAATTCCTTCATCTCCTTCAATTTTCTGGTAAGAGAATTTAGGGTCTCGCTCTATATTCTTCTTGAAATTTAGGGTTTCATCTTTATATTCGACTAAAATTTTCCGATTTGGTACTAGAAATGGCTTCAGTCCCCGGCGATTTGATCTGGCAGATCGTGAAGAAGAACAACTCCTTCCTGGTGAAGCAGTTCGGGAACAGCACCGCCAAGGTCCAGTTCAGCAAGGAGCCCAACAACCTCTTCAACGTCAACTCCTTCAAGTACTCTGGTAAGTCCAAAGATCGAATCTTTTCTTCACTTGCTCTGATGGGTCACGAAGAATTGGAAATTTAGGGCTAAAAAGATCGGATCTTTCTTTTCTCGGGTCGATGGATCGTGAATTTTTGTGGCATTTCGTGGATTTTGTTTGGAATGTAGGGTTGGCGAACAAGAAGACCGTCAGCATCCAGTCCGGTGGCAAGGACATGTCGGTTGTCGTCGCGACGACGAAGACCAAGAAGCAGAGGAAGCCTGCTAGCCTCTACCACAAGTCAGTCATGAAGAAGGAGTTCAGCAAGATGGCAAAGGCTCTCACTAACCAGGTATTAATGTGGTTTTTATTGCGTTAATGGTATGTTCCAGTGATTATAATTTTGCTGTGATCACTGTTTAAAATATAACCCACATTGTTGATATTTATCACTGTCTGGTACTTACTTCTTATATCTCTTAATATTTGTAAAGCTCGAAATTTAGTTTTGTTATAGAAGCCCAGACACTACTAAGTGGTTGCTGTGTCCCCGTTTGTGTCGGCTATGTTGGATTGTATTATTTCACGTGACACACTCCAGAATATGCCAGGACACACCACAAATTGTTTTTTATCCTTGCCTGTCCCTGTGTTTATGCAACGTGGGTCAGGTAATAGGTTCATTTAGATTTTAAACCCCATGCTGTGTCCCCATTTGTGGTGTCAACGTTGGTCTTGCTGTTTATTTGACGTCCATGAATTCATACGTATCATGGTATCCGGTGAACTCAATGGAGTGCTAAGAATTAGTTTTTCCAATATCAAATGTAGATATACCTTGCCGCATGATGCTATTTTTTATCCTGTTTACGGACTTGGATATTGTTGTGCCCCAAATTTTTTTTAGTGAAAATTCAATTTTGAATTCATGTGACTCAGTTGGTTGTGCATTTACAAAAACGACGCCTTTATCCCCAAATTTTGGAGCTGGCTGGTTGAGTCCATTTCATTCATTCAGCTCAGTTAAGGGCCATGCCAACACTAACAAAAACTTTATCCTTTACAACTTAAACCGAAGTTCATTAGGCTTGCCTGAGTCCTAGTGGTTCCTTTGATTTAAAATGACGTTCATTTTGGCCTTTTGAGCTTTGTTATATATCAAAATTCAGCTTCATATTCTTTTGGATTTTGGAAATCATCGACCTTAGTTATGAGATGTGCTAGCATGTAAGGGGACTAATCTGGATAATTGTGTCTTCGTTGAAATATTCTTTTTACTATTGGCTTTTGAGCTTTTGTTGTCTATTGTCTTACTTCAAATTCTTTTTAGATTTTGGAAATATTTGACCTTATTATTATTTGTTGATAATCATCTCTTTGAGACCAATCTGGGTGATAGCTCAACTCTGCTGTGATGAGATGCTAACATGTAAGGGGGCCAATCGGATAATTGTGTCCCCGGTGAAATATTCTTGTTACGCTTGGCTTCTGAGCTTTGTTGTTGTTGTCTATCATATTTAAGTTCTTTTTAGATTTTGGAAATTTTTGACCTTGATTATTTTGTTGACCGTCACAATCTCTTTTGAGAATTTTGATAACTATGCTGTGATGAGATCCTAACATGTAAGGAGACCAATCTGGATAATTGTGACTCCAGTGAAATATTCTTGTTACGCTTGGCTTCTGAGCTCTGTTATCATCTTATGTTCTTATGTTAAATTTGTTTTTTCTTCTTTCTCTAGGAACTAAGGTATGTTTCTTGCAATTAAAATTGTGCTTTCTGTTGATCACTGGATGTATGAAGTGTTTTATACTTTGCAATCTATTTTCCTAGCCTGACTACCTTCTTTATCTGCTAACATGGCCTCTTGAGTATGTTATGCTTTCAGTGAAAATTTTGTGTAAGTTTGTCATCTGAGCCTCATGTCAATCACATCAGGAGCATTGCTAGTTTTAGGAATGTAAGCAGGTTGTATTCGGGTCGTAGGTCGCCCGTACCCACTGGATGTATGAAGTATTTATTCTTCATTCTTTTCCTAGCCTGACTTCTTTATTTACTCTGCTAATATGACCTTTGAAGTGGTATTTAAGTTCGTTCTGAGCCTTATGTCAATCACATCAGAAGCATTCATCTGTTTTAGTAATATAAGCAGGGTCGTAATTGTGTCGGAGACCTGTACCCAAATAATTTTCTCCAATATCAGCCATAATAGTGGCTCCTCAACCTCCATTAGGACTCCACATGTCCTCCGCCTCTATCTGCATCTTCACATCTACCTCTGCCTCTCAAAAATATAAGTTACGGATGAGTCTTATATAAAATGTCTACCATTACTATTTGAAAATCCAAAGGGGTTGGTATGGAGTCAGGTGGGTCTGATGTGGCCTCCAGCTCCAACTATGACTTGGCTTTTGGAGCTTACCGCTGTATCTGCCTCATTTGCTTCTCAAAATCTGTCCAAGTTGGGTCTTGCTGGTTGAAGCCGAGCTGTCAGATCCAACTCCAGTTATCCCTAACTCCTTGAAATTATTTATGTCTTTTGATTATATAGTTTCGAGGAAGCAATATCATTTTGACAGCATTATGTGATAAAATGCTATGAAAAGCTAGATGTCTGGATGATGATTTCATTTATCAAGCTTTTATAGATGCAATTTCTGTTTATCATTTATGCTTGGATTGAATTGGGCACAAGTCCTCACTTTTTCCTGATTCAGTGGCGCCCAAATTTTATAGATTATGAAAAAGCCTCCTGAATTCAGTTTGCTTTTTCTCAGGTTTGATGAACATTTTTGTGACTTTACTAAGATTATTTGACTCATTTATTGCAGGTGACTGATAAACTATAGGCCAGATCTGACAAAGGCAGCTCTTGCAAGGCTCAGCGCAGTGCATAGGAGCCTCAAGGTTGCCAAGTCTGGTGCCAAGAAGAGGAACAGGCAGGCCGTTAGGAAATGAAATAGTGAACGTTGGTTTGATTATGGAAGGCCTTTGTAGTCGCAGACTTGGTATAACAGCTGAATGTTAAGACTTTCGTCTTCGTTAATCTTGTTTCCAATTCGATTGGGTTCTCTGGAACCAATATATTGGTAATTTTTGTGTCAGTTGATATCTTTATCATAAAACGTTGTTCTAGATGATATGCGTTTTAGTTTTTGCTCGTGTCTCAATATAGAGAAGTCAATTGAATGGTGCCTATTCCCTTCCATTAATCCAGTTCACAACCAAATATGCTTTGTTTAGCTGTAACCTATTTGTCAAAGCCCATTGCAGATATGGATGTCAGAAACCGTGAAAGCTATAGCTTGTTTTCTTTTTTTTTTTTTCCGGTATATGGTTCTTAGGGATTAAATGTGTGGGATCAGTTGGTTTTTAGGAAATGAGCAGGTCCGTTGTTTTCAAACCAAGCTGCAGAAAATACAATGGACAACATGTATTGTAATTCAGGGACATCGTGCAGAAAGATTAGCCAAACATTTAATATCGTTTGATCAGTTACTTATAGTATGTAGCGTTTGCTCGTTGTAGACTGCTGTGATCAATAAAAGCATGGTTGTTGCTGATATATTATGTTCTATACTCAAAGGATGGCTAATGCTGGTTGCTCAGTCTTGTCCGACACTTGTGTCCCCGTTGCCCCTATCTTGATTTTTTTCCTGAACTTCGTATGGGGGACGTTAGGACACTTGTGTGTCCTTTGCCCTCATCTTGATTGTTTTCTGGACTTTGTATGAGGGTAGGTTTAGCCGAGAGGGGAGGCAGATTGACTTCAACTATTATCTTGTCTATTAAAACTATGAAATTTCACTCGATCATTCTAGTGAGTTTTGTATCAAACTAGGGCAATTATCTTGTCTACTAAAACTATGAAACTTCACTGGATCATTCTAGTGAGGTTGGTGTGCCTTTTGTTGATGGTTGGAAAAACCGGCGTTGACACCTCACACCCAGCCCCTTTTTATCCTGTACGCCTGTATTTTTTTTTTTCGTCGTCTTCATCTTATATATGATATAATCTTATATATGATATAAGGAGTTGACTATATTGTAGTAATATAGGCTAAATTATAACTTGATACCCTCAACTATTCAAGTTTTCAACTTGATACCCTCAACTTCGATAGGTATCAACTTGATATCCTAAATTTCAAAAATGACGAAATTATCCCTACTTTCTCCTCCCCTCCCCCCCCCCCCCCCCCCCCCCCCCCCCCACCCCAACGGCTGCCACCACTCTTGCCGTCACACACCCGCGGCTGTACCACCCTTGCACCCCTTCTCCGCGCCGCGTAACCCCCCCCCCCCCCCCCCCCCGCCCGCCTTCTCGTTGCGCGTGGGCCGCCGTTGCGCGGAGAGAGGAGGGGGGCACGTGGAAAGTGGGACGCGGGGGTGGTGCAGCTACGACGCGGGGGCGCGTAGGTGGAGGGGTGGGGTGTAGTCGGCAGGGGGGGGGGGGGGGGTTGCGGCGGGGGTGGTGACAGCCTGTGGGAAGGGGGGGGGGGGGGGGGGGAATGAAATTTAGTGTATCAAGTTGATATCTATCCAAATTAAGGGTATCAAGTTGGAAAACTCGAATAGTTGAGAGTATCAAGTTGAGAAACTCGAATAGTTGAGAGTATCAAGTTGAGAACATCAAGTTGAAAAACTCGAATAGTTGAAGGTATCAAGTTGTGATTTAGCCAATAAATATATTTTGAAGCGAGATTATGATCAATATTTGAGTTGAGGTCGAACACCTTGATTTTTTTAGCAAGGTCCTCCTTGGTAGTTTAGTCATTTTTCTCATGCATCATTTTGAGACCTCACTTCTTGATGCTAGACGTTAGGTCCAGGTTTTGACGTGCATGAATTCCAAATTCCAGTTTGGTACCTTAATCATATCATGTTATTTCTTTCTTCTTGCTAAACACAATTCCTTTTGGCTTTGTTTCACCAGTACTCAATACACCTGATAGTATATTCATACATTTACTACATTAGCAATCCAAAGTAACTAATAATACTCCACAGGTTTCTCTTCTACAGGTGTCCTCCCATTCTCACAGGTCTCTAATTTCCTACAACATATAGGCAACTTTTGAAGACATAAGAAACAAAACAAAATTTCTCCCTTCTGTAAAAAATTCCACTCCTCAAAGGGAAGGCATCAGCATTAACAACCTCCATACAAGTACCGCCTACCCATATTTTACTAGATGTATACTCTGGCCCTATTGATTCGGCTTGACTGGTGGGCTCTAATGGTTCCTTGGCTTTGCCATAATCTCTTATTTTAGGTACTCTGCTACATCTCTGGTAATCTCTTCTAGGAAAGAAACAAACCCCATGACGCTACTAATGCCCCTACCATCAACATCCTGCTCCTCAATGAGGTAGTTGTCAAATGCAGAAGCATCATCTTGGCCTCCCGGATAAATGTAAGTTTTGGTGTGATATCCTCTCCTGCTTCAATCTATTGATCATTGACCTCAGTAAACCTGCACATCATCCCGTGACGAGCACGATAAGTTCTTAAATAAAGAACACGTATGCTGAAAGGTTGCATGAGATAATAAGAACAATATCAGTTTAAGGACTACTTACAATCATGTGGAGGAGGAAAGGGAAGAGATGGATCAGCCGTCGAAGAATAATACACTATGAGGTTTGTGAAGGCATCAAGGAAAAAGATTGGGCTCCCACTGGTTATGAGAGCAGCACGGCTCAACGAGTGGCGTGGGTATGCTTGTTTGTCAGGTGTCGCATACGAAGTCAGGACAGGGTAAATAGCCTGGTTAAGGGAAGTGGGCTCCAGTGCACTGCATAAATCGGATCCCAATTAACAACATTGAAATATTGCAAACAGGACGAAAAACAGTTACCATATAGTGAAATGCTCAATACTTCGAATTATCAAACTTACATATGAGATTCTCAAACCAGTTATTGTGTATATAATGCTTTTATTCCAAGCTCTTTATAAAGAAAATTATTTAAATTATAGAATATGGAGCTTCCTGATGGATATGCTTGGCCATGGCAAACAGAAGCCTGCTTAAACAAATGCAATCACAGTTCTAAATAATTTTGGACTACTGAGATTGATAACTTCCACAACAATTCATTCGTTTACTTTCTTTTCTTGCATTCGCAATGTAAATGCATTGATATGCAATCCATGAAAATGTTTTTGGAACGCCATTGATGACTAGACGAACATTGGATATTCTAGTTCAACATTAAGTAGCTGAGAATCATCGATTTTGAATCCACACAGTTTGATCAATTTCAGTTCCTGACTCAAAAGAGAAGTTGGAATATGCATAACATGGATATCGAGTCCCACAACTAGAACGTGTGGACCGGGTGAAAAACTCATGTCAGGTTGGTTTTGGGTATAAGCTGGATTCAAACCAGCCAGACCAGTCCTTGATGCAATTTAAACCTGGAAAGAAGGTTTTCCAGGTAATAACACATCACATGCTGTTGGTGATACTCATTATTCGTTTATTGTATATTATGAAAGCATATAATTTATTTATTTTATCAAATTCAAGATTTTTTTCTGGAAAACTAACCTTTTAATCCTTGCCGAAATATACCGAACACTAAAATTATGACTGTCCAGAAAAACACCTGGTAAATTCTGAGAATAAACCAAGCCCTTAAACACAATTTGTCATTGACTAATATCTACTGGAAGATCTATTCTTGTGTCAGGTAAACAAGATGTAGCCCAGACCCAACTCGGACTGTGTGTGATCTCAAATAATTGGGACCCAAAGCACAATGAAAAACAACATAGAAGCGGTCTTACAAGACTGTAGAGGTAAGGTCATCCAACTAGATCAAATTTGCACTACTGTTTTACACTAATGGTTCGGTTCAATGTTTGTGCCAATATTGAAATTGGAAATCGTCAACATTCTACTCCCATGGAACAAAACATGCAACTGAACTGAAGCATGGAAAAGTTTGAGCCAATAATTATAAATAATCAACAATATAACTTTCTATTCTGCACACTTCATGTGCTAAATATAGACAAGTTTACCAATGCAATTGCAGGCAATTATCAAGTGTTGTGTGATTATAAATTGCTTGTGAAAAGTAAGTACCTGAAAAGGCACTGCAAATAAATGCGATAATCTGGGTGCACCCCATCTTCGTGAAAACGGAGAAGAGGATTTCTCAGCAGAGCAAATACAAGTCGAGGTAAAGGCTGAAGTTGTGGGCATTGCAGGAAGGCAACATCAACACGTGAAACTGAAGTTCCGTTATCATATTGGACAAGTTTATATGCGTCGTTGTATTGAGCTGTAAGAATGACAAGCCAATCATGCAGCAACATTCTACCTTCCCTCACTCCTTGTTCCAAGGAAGCTAGAATAACCTGAACAATACAAAGTATAATCTGTGGGTGAAATAACAAAGTATAGAGATATTGCATGTCCACGAGAACACCTCAGACAAACATTTGGATGAATTGCATAGTCATATACCCTTTTTTTGCATTTTATAAAATATAAAAATCATAATAATTCAAAGTTGGGATTCTAATAGAAGAAGAAAAAACAAAAGTAATTAATGAAGGAAAGTTTACTTTAGATTAAAAATATGTCCAATTCCATGAGATAAACATCTTATATTAATCATGTGAAGTAAGATTCTGAATAATCCCTAAAACAGATTCCTTCTTGTCCAACAATAAAGACTACTATCTCAATTTTGATTCCTAATGTACACTGCAAACATAATTAAGCATTGAATTTTGCAAGCATGAGTACTTAAGTTTACCTTATGAACAAGGATTGACAAAATACTCTCCGAGTCAACACCATCATAAAGTTCATTAATATTTGCAGCAGTACCATACTGCAATGTCCGAATTCTTAACCGTCTTGAGAGTAAATTTGGACCTGAATTAACATATGCAATGTTAAGCAAATATCTAGAGACCGATCGACACACATACACAGAGGCTGTTTGTTGAGTGAATACCATGGTCAATACTAACCACCCAATCATGATCGGCATTGTTTGTGATCTACACATCTTGATTGTATATAAATAACAAAACAAGGTTTTGTCCTTTTGGATATTCTCAACACTTGTATCAAGTGAAATAAAAGTGACAACTTCAATGGCCGAGTCTATTGTAAGTCAAATTCATCCCTTTTCTCTCTTTGATTTCTTGATCAAAGTGACAACTTCAATGGTTGGAATTATGTAGACCACCGACTTTTTGATTTTATATGATCGAGGATGTATAGAGCATAGCTAACGGTTCGGAACATTGATTCGGTTTCGGAGGTATGAAACTACTTGTTCACCAGATCTCCAACCATACATCATATCAAAGGTATGACAAGTTGCAGAAGATGATTACCCATCAAATGACATCACTCAGAAGGAGTCGATCAAGGATTGACAAAGTAAGTGATAATTACAGGTATGAATAAATCTTGAATCTTGATAATTTTAGCTCATCATACCTAGTAGCAGAATTTGACCCGCCATCTGAGGCCTCATCCTGAGGCACAACAATACTATATTGAAATGCAATCTGTACAACGGGAGCATCAGTGTGCCTACAATGCGAACAATATATTGTCATTTTGCCTGCATCCAGCTGCTATATGATAGATAGTGTAATGTTCACATAGTTTTAAGATGTCCACAAGAACTAAAATCATTCTAGCTTCCTGGTCAACGCCAACCACTTTTATTTGGGATTCCTGGTGCAAACTCTATAACTAAAACATGAAAAACTTTTAATGACAAAGAAAGTAGAAATCACATTAAATTTATCGTAATGGACCACTTAACTTTAGCATAACATAATTAAATTTAACAGTTACAATTATTTACTAGTGTCTATTTATTGACTGGATTGACCGGCGATAGGGTTCTTCTAAACTTCAGTATATGGCAATATGATGTTAGAGAAACAAACAGTAAATATTGCAAAAAATGTCTTCTTTAACTGAAACAACACTAATATCTGCAGACCAGAGCATTACATAGAGATACCAAGATGGAACGCTTGACCTACTTTTGGTTTTCTGTTCAGATTTGAAATCGGAGGAGAGCTTCCAGCATGTAGAAGACAACATTGAATTCACTTATGTGGTTTGAGTGCATATTATAGGAAACAAACCTTTAGCTTAACATTGGCTATTCCCTTCAGTTTTGTGAAGCCTATTACGAGTAAGAACTCTAGCAGTTCTCTAGGATACCTTTTAATGAGATAGTCCCCCTTGCTCTGCATGTATAATTAATCCTTCAACCTTTAGCTTAACCATGTCACACTTCAGTTTGGTAACCACGTTGTGCCTAACTGTCTTAAATCTCATACTAGACCACACAATTCTGAGATGAGCCCTAAACCAAACATTAGAGCCTGTTGTTTACTGTTTGAACTGTTTACTTCAACCAGTAAACATAAGCCCACCCAAAAATTAGATTCCTCCACTTTGTTTCCTTCATAAATCAACCTAGTTTTATTTTCTTTAAATTGTATCAGTCTTTTCCCTTTACTTCTTGAAATTCAATGTGCTGGGTAACCTTCTAATTCTTGAATTGAATTTTAAATAAGACACGAGGGCAGAGGCCACTGATGATCCTACTTAAATCTCCTATGTCAAACATTTTCTGTCTAAACCATAACATGGCCATTAAATAAACATCTTCCGTGGCATCTAAATCAGTAGATTATGGAAGACATTGGAATACTAGTTTTTCTAGAAGTCATAGGAAACACATGCTGTCAACCAAAACAGATTTTCAATAATACATTCCCCCCTACATAGTTTCTTTAAAAGTCAGCTAGGCAGGACTAGTCAGAAATAAGTTGTGCAAAATACTAGAAAGTCCACTCAACCTGTACCAATATCTTTGCAAAAGGATAAACAGTTAATACCTGGAGAAACCAACCGAATTCGCAAACTCAAAGTCATATGCATATGTGGCAAATGAATCACAACAGATAATATGCTGGACATTCTCATACTGTGGATCAGGGAAGAAATGACCATACTGCCAAAAAAGAGTAAAAACATCAATATCGATTAAAAATTGAGTAGAACTGTAGAATCAAGAATTAGAGGTCAAGATGCGTACAGAATGTCCAACTTTAAACTCTGAAGATGTTCTCACTCGCAATATACATCCAAATGCATATGGACGACTTAGCATACGGTACCTAAAAAACAGTTGGTTCAAATAACAGTTCATTTACAACATAAAAAATGTCAAAATAGCCAGTCAACCTAGCCGTCGGTGTAATGTATTAAAGTATTGATTCAGTAGCTATGCTGCATGAATGATAGCAGGACATTATCACATGAATGTGCAGTTCTCTATACACAAGAAGCACCAAGGTGTGTACAAATATGGTATTCCGACTTACATGTCCTGAGGAAGTGTGGAATCATCAGTATTCGCATATAAAAACAAAGAACCACCGCTCTCAATACTGAGAAACTTTAAAGAAGCCAAGTCTGTGTATTCATTGGTCACAGCAAATATGTCGACACAGACACCTGCTTGAACAGCAACACAGCCTGCAATGTATAGGCCATGTATAATATTACAAGGATTCACTCTAAAACACGAATGAACAATTTTGATGAATTTTACCAAATCTTTGTAGTAAGGCGTCTGCTCAGGAAGCAATGCTTTGTCAGCATCCTCCCTTTTACTCGCGTACTGTTCCCCGTACCGTCTTGTATCCAACTGCCCAGCTCCATAATCAGGAGGACCAGATAAAAAGGCAAACACCCGGGCTGTTCATAGAAAATAAGAGAAATAATTTCTGATGAGATTTCTTATTCTACAAAAGGAATAAAGGAAAGAAGTTAAATAAGGTAATGGATGTTATTTTGTGCAAAAGAATACAAGAGGGGAAAAATCTGATATGTGATCCAGTCTACCATCCCAGTGCAAATGTATTCCCGTATTCTGAACTCAGGTAGCCAATGAGAGCATCCATGCAACTCCCAAAACCTCGGCACCTAAGAACACACATCTGCCCTTGTCCTGCAGCTGTTGTTCTCTCCCAGGAAGTTGTAGGTTTTAGCGTCTCAAGGGCTGCAGCAATGCGATCCTTACAATTTTCACCTATTTTCAGATAATGGAACCTCATGCATTAGGTATTCAACATTATCTAGATGCATACAACCTCAAATAGAAGTTACACAATTCAAACTCATCAGTGATTGTTTTGCTAATAAATCAGAAAACATCAAACTAGTCAATATGACATACAGGAGCCAGGAATGAAAGCAATGGCATCACATCATCAAGGTTTACTGGTAACCCTCATCTGATTCAGGAGGGATAAGACTTCTTCACAACTGGTATAGGTCCTTGAACATCATAAATCCCAATCTTATGACTGAATGTAATAAGTCCAAATAGAGATCCTGGACCCAAAGCTGACAGAAGATGACCAACATTGGATTTAGAATATAAGGAACATCAATTTAGCATTGCTCAAACATATCCAAATTTATAGTCTTATCAATCTCATACCTTCAAGTGCCGCTAGAAGAGCACTTTTGATCAGTTCTAAGAACTCTCAGAAGCTGCAGCAGAGTTCAGCAATATTAATTAAATTAGCAATCATGTAAGAACCAAACAAACATACTATCACACTTGATTTCTCATGTAATCTCAACTACAACACCGGAATTATATATTTCGCATAGAAGTTTAAGGGTCTCAGTGAACATAACCTTACAGACATAGAGGTGGCACAGTAAAGTCAGGTCGGGTACCAGTCCTGGCCCATAGGCTAAGGTCATTTATACTCTATCTGAAACTTATTCATGTTATCCAGGATTCCAGGTTCAAAAAAAAAATTATTCAGATTTTTTTACTTTTTAGCTGAACTATAATCTACTCTCTCTTTCATTTTCATCTGTAGAATAATACTAAACCACGAGCCTCTAGAAAGTAAGAATAACGTACATGGAGCTATTGCAACAATGAGTGTATGATAATCTCAAGCATTAAATACTTAATCAGGATGCAACACAAATACTGTTCAATAATCAAAACATGCTGGTATCGAGTAATCGGATTAGGTAACAAATATATACAAACTAACATCTATGAGGTTTCACGTTTGAAAAGTCTAAAGCTTGATAACTCTCAAATTGATTGCAAAGCTTGAAACTTGGGTTGGACTCGAGTCAAATAAGTGGCTGTGGCATCAGTAGAATAGACATGGCGAGAAAAAATGTCACATAAAAAAATCAATCATTGTCTAGACTTATAATCGTGGTCAATAATTTTAGACATCTTGTACAACCTACAATTCTAATGCAAGTTTGAATTACCAAATCAAAAAGGAAGGTTAAAATTATCAGCAATACTGTTCCTGATATTGGAGACGTATTTATAGGAACATGATTTAACTATCGATTGATTTTTTATCTTCCCTTCTAGTTTCTAAATGCTGTAATATTCATAACGTCAAATT
This sequence comes from Iris pallida, assembly GCA_029216955.1. Classification (NCBI taxonomy): domain Eukaryota; kingdom Viridiplantae; phylum Streptophyta; class Magnoliopsida; order Asparagales; family Iridaceae; genus Iris; species Iris pallida. Next base: position 12,839,599 of record JANAVB010036615.1, read on the forward strand.
TGTATAACCAATTCCAAATTCCAAACTACTACTGAAATTTGGACCATACCATTACTAGATCATCACCAAGTATCAAAGGTAACTCAATTCCTTACAGCTCTGGAGTTACGTCACTTGGGTCCTTAGATACATTGAACTACAACCACAATTCCTAGTTACCAAATTGGAGTTTGCCTAGAATTATTCAGGATTCCTCATCTATTTCTCCAATACTCGCCTTCTTAATGAAATGGAACAAACTGCACAAGCATGAGGAGATTATGATCTTATAATAGAGATCAACTGCAATTCTACGTCCAAAACAATACTCTAAGGTCTCAATTGTGATTATAATTAAGATGAAAATTTATGGTCTAAATGTAGCCAAGTCCCTCCAAACACTATTTTTTGCCAGACCAAAAATTATAGCTCGTCAATTCTTACGGTCAAACCACTCTAATTCATTATCCTTTTTCACTATTGCCAAATTCCTAATTCCCGGTGGAGGTTGTAATGAGATCTCAAAAACCAAACACATATAGACCTGTAACAATAATTCTTGGTTTTGGCAAGAATTACACAGCATTCTTCATCTACTTATCTGACAATTGCATGCATGATAAGAAATTGAAAGTCCAAATCTGACTAATACCCACCAAATACTAATTTTACCACAGCAAGGATTTGAACTCCTCAAATCCAGTCAAACTTCCCTAATTATTTATCCTTTTTCGCTTTTGGCAACTTCCTCCATTCCTTGTGGAGGTTGAAATTAGATATCCTAATTCCTAAACAACTAGATGTAGAACGATACTCCCTAGTTGTCAGATTATAGTTTTGGCACGAATTATTCAGAATTAGATTTCCCAATTACCAATATACATAGACCTGGAACCATAATTGCAGGTTGTCAAATTGTAGTTATGCAGGAAGTAGTTGACAGAGTTCAGAATTCATCCATTTCTCTGCATATGTCATTCATGGGGACAAAGTGCACAAGCATGAAAGGAGATTATGATCTTACAAGAGAGAAAACCGAAATCCAGCCAAATCACCATAATTCTTATTCCTAGCGGAGACCGGAATTACATCTCCTAATTCTCAAAAACATAGACCTACACCTAGAACCATAATCCGTAGTTGTCAAAATCAAATTTTGGCTCGTCTCCAAAAAGGGTTTTTGGTAAAGCATTACTTATTCTTAATCTATTTCTCCAACGATCGCATCCATGAAACAAAATCCATAAAGCATGTTGAGGTTATGAGTTTACAAGATAGAATAACGACAATTCATCCAAACAGTGCCCTAAGGTCTCAATTTTGATCATAATTAGGGTGAGAAATTCATAATTAGGGTCTAAAACCAGCTAATTGCTGCCAAACACCATCTTTGCCACTCGTCAATTACAGTAAAATATCCCTAATTCCTAGATTCTTGGTGAAGGCTTGAATTTGATCTCCCCGATTCCCAATACATGAAAGGAAATTGAAGTTTTGTCATGAATTAGTTGGTAACCCTGGACTCTTTATCTATTTCTCCGCAAATCGAATTCACGTAACAAAGTGCACAAGCATGAGGAGTAGGTTATGATACTATGAGAGAATCAACCACAACAGTTATGAAGGATTCTATAGTTATGGAGGATTCTATAATTAAATCTCCTGATTCCTAACAGACATCTAGAACCATAATCCCTAGTCATGAATATTCAACTTTTTCAAGAATTATTCAAGACTTCTCCCATGTCATGAAATTATAACTCCTCAATTCCACACAGAGATCCATAACCCTAGTTGTCAAAATTGTTTTTTTCCGCAAGAAATATTAAATATCAATCACCCATCTCTCCCGACAATTCGCAATCATAATAAATCAAACAAAATGCACATTCACACGAGAGATCGACCTCCCCGACATACACAAACCTAGCATGTCAGTCGTCGGCATTGTTCTCCCATCCTTCGACCTCCAGATTCAGATCGACAACGACGAGCACATCTTTGGGCACGACTGCGAGTACATGTGGATCATCTGTGGTGAGTCTGTTGAGCACACCACAGAGCAAGCAGGTTCACGCCCATTGTTCCAGCTCATAGTAGGTGTTGAAGTACCCCCCAGCAGTTCTTGCAACGCGAGAGGAGGCAATCTTCGGTGTTGAAGACCGGCTGACAACTAAGCTCAGAGGAGAAGGGGTGACGCCCCTTGGGAGGTTGGAGGTTTCTAGGGTTTCGAGGTTGTCAAGAACCGAGAGATGGTCGGTCGTACTGCCATTGATGTATCGGAGCTTAAGGTCTCTAGAGTTTTTTTGGATTAGAGATCGAAATGTGGAATTCGCTTCTTTTTTCCTTTTCTTTTTTCTTACTTGTAAGGGTAGTTGGGAGGATGGCGTGGTTTTACACGTAGCATCTCATGAGGGAGTGTCGTAAGGCTAAGAACAATTGATATATGTGTGGTTCATCATGTTGCTTCATGTCCTCGACCAACCATGCACTATGCCAATCATGGAGGACGCACCTAGCTAGTTTTATTCTGATTGCTAGTTGTTTGTGAGTTTAGTTTGGTTGTGCTCCTTATTTAAATTTCGAGGACGAATTTTTTTTAAGGTGGATAGGTACCGTAGGTTGTAATATATGTATCATTAGATACATATATTACGATATTTTAGATGTCTAAAATATGTATTTTTATAATTTATAATTATGTTATTTGGTGTTATTAGCTGTTTCTATTTATAGTATTTGTTTGTGATTTCGTGTATTGTTGGTTTTATTGAACCCAGATACATTATATCCTAAGCTTGACCCAACCCTAGTTCAAGTTAAACTTCATCCTAGACTCAACCTTGGCCAACCCTTCATTCACTCTTATCTTCTTCCTCCTACTCTCATTCGTCTCTCCCTCGTGGGGTCCCTAACCTAGGCCCAGCTCCTCCTCTCCTATTATCGGTAGTGTTATTATGTCCAAGAGAGAACGAGGTTGCTCAATAATACAAGAGAGGGAAGAGTGGAGTATTGTTGACCAAAAGCGACTAGCAAGGAGAGAAGATTTTTGTATAATGAAATTTTTTGAGAAAATGAATGGTAGAGAACCATTAGGGATTATTGGAGTTGGATCCAACCATGGTTAGACTAGGACCGGGTTGGTTTAGCCAAGGTTGAGTATATGTTGGAGTTTAACTAAAAATAGGCTAGAATTGGGTCAAGCTCTGGGTAAATATCATGTTTCTCGCAAAACCAACAATATACAAAATAACAAGCAAATAATTAAATAGAAACTAGTAATCACACGATAACATAATTATAAATACATATTTTAGACATCTCCAAAATACTAAAATATTGATATATATGTATCCAATGATACAAATATTACAACCTATCCATCTTACAAAATTGTCCTCAAAATTTAATAAGGAGCACAAACAAACTAAACTAGCAAACAATTAGCAGTCAAATAAGACTAAGTGCGGCCTAGTGCGAGGTTGGAGGAGGGCATGAACCAAATTGACGACCCCTTGATCCGCAAGGATACACATAGACCAGTAACCATAATTCCAAGTTGTCGAATTATAATTTTGCAAGAAGTACTTGGAGGAATTCAAAATGCATGTATTTCTGGCCAAACTCATTTCACAAGACAAAATGCACAAACATGAGAGGATATTTTGACTTGAAAGGGGATCATCCGAAATTCCAATAAATCTCCCTAATTTCTTATTCATTTATTCCTACCAAAGGCTGGAATTAGATATCCTAATTCCCAAACAAATAACTGATAGGTCTAGAATCATGATACATAAATGTCAAAATTAGATTTTAACTTTTCTCCAAAATATGGGATTTTGGCAAAGAATTATTTATGATTCTTAATCTATTTCTCTAGCATTCACATCCATGACATAAAATCCATAAAGCATGTGGGGGCATGATCAGAGAAGGTGCCTCAAGGTCTCAATTTTGATCAAAATAGGATGAGAAATACATAAATTAGGGTCTAAATCCGACTAATCCGTGGCAAACACCATTTCTGTCACTCATCAATTCCAGTCAAAACTCCCCAATTCCTAGATTCTTGGCGGAAGCTAGAACTAGATCTCCCAATTCCCAAGCCACGTAGACCTAGGATGTTACTCCCTAGTTGTCAAATTGTAGTTTTTCCAGAATTAGTTGGTGAACTCCTAGATTCCTCAACTATTTCTCCCCAATCGAGTTCACGAGACAAAAGACACAAGCACGAGGATCACGTTATCAATATTCAAACCTCTCTAATTCCTTGAGTGGTACACCTAGAACATAATCCCTAGTTTTCAATATTCAATTTTGTCAAGAATTATTGAAGGCTTATCCCACATCAATAAACTATAACTCCTCAATTCCAGTCAAACATCCCTAATTCGACACGCAGATCCAGAACCATAACTCCTAGTTCTAAAAAAATGAATTATTGGCAAGAATTATCCGATATCAAATCCATTTCTCCGACAATAGTTATAGAATCAAACAAAATGCACAAAAATCACTCACACGAGAGATCGACCGCCGCGACGTAGACCGGCCTGGCCTGCCCGCCGCCGCCCGGCACCGTCCTCCCCTCCGTTCACCTCCAGATCGACGAACGACGAGCACATCTCCGGGCACGACTGCGGCTGCGAGTACCTGTGGATGATCTGCGACGTGAGCCCGTTGAGCGCGCCGCAGAGCGAGCAGGTCCAGGCCCACTCCTCGAGCTCGCAGTAGGTGTTGAAGTACCCCCAGCAGCTCTCGCAGCGCGGGAGGAGGTCGCCGTCGGAGCCGAAGGCCGGTCGGCCGCCGCTCTCGTCGGAGGAGGAGAAGGGGGTGACGGTGAGGCCCCAAGGGAGGCCGGAGGACTCTAGGGCTTCGGGGTCGGTGGGAAGCGGGAGAGGGTCGGCCGGACCGCCATTGAGGATCGGAGCTCGAGGTCTCTGGTGTTTTTTTTTTTTTTTTGCTTTGGGGATCGAATTGAGGAATTCGCTTCCTTCCTAGTTCCTACTCGTGACGGGAGTTGGAAGGGATGACGTGGTTTCACATGTGGCGGGGGGCTATTGGTTGACTGGCGTCAATTTATTTTTTCAGCCGGCCTGTGTCTGTGTGTCCGGAAACCGTTTGGATTTGTTCTAGTGCATTTGAAGAAAAAAATTGATTGCCAAAAAAAAAAAAAATAACTTTGTCCCATTTATTAATATAAATTGTATTTAGATTTCACTTTTTGGATTTATTATACTTACATCACATTTTATAACAAAAATATTCGTTTTGTCACCAACAATATTTGTTCAGTCACAAAATAAAAAAATTATGACAAAAAATAAATATAAGTCTAATATATATATATATATATATATATATATATATATATATATATATATATATATATATATATTTTCAACGCGTGCGGGCTCAGTATAATCGTGTCCCATACACACGATTCTTGGCCTGTCGTATGGAACGACTTTTGGAGTGCGAACGTAGTCCGTTGGCGAATGTTGTCGATTCCCCGATCCGTCGCACGACGACCGTGCACTGAGTTTGCTACACGGACGCCTCATTCTGTCCCATGCAGGCTCAGTTCGTAGCCCTATATCGTCAGGCCTCCGACGTTGTGGATATCCCGCATCGCACATGCTAACTCATCATATATATATATATATTGAAATTCCATGCACACAAATAATTGGGGACTTGAACATTGTCGGTCCCTCCGGATGTCCACTTTAATATCACTAGACTAGAGAACTCGGACGTAAGTCTAACATATGTAAAAAAATATATAATTTAAGTACAATTTACATTAATAAGTGAAACCAAAGTTAAAGAATACCCAAAAAAAAAAAAAAAAAACATAATATAAAAAGAATAAAATAAAATTACATCATACCAATTAGCTGCCATTGCATGAATTTGACTTCTAAAAGATGTAAACTCATTTTGTTATTCCAATTGTCAGTCTTAATGTTCCAATTTTTGGATTGTATTACAAAAGTTCGAATTTAACTAAATGATCCAGAAATATTACTCCGTAAAATAATAGTGAAACATAGTGATGTCCCTGAACAATGAGCAACTCAATCCATGTCTATTTCCATCTCCATGGTCAATTGCTTTGGTGGTACTCGAAGTTATACCCAATTAACAACACAGTACCTAATCTATTATTCCTTACTTAAAAGTAACACACGTTCTAATTATGGTGTATTACAGTCCCTGTAGCCAATTTCCGTCAAGGTGCCTAACAGAAATGCCGACGTGGCTTCCCAACTCGGTAACTGAGTGTACACGTGTGCAGTTCACGTGTACACTCAACTTATTATAACCTTATTTGACCTTCATCTGTCTCTCTCTCTCTATTCGATCGACATACTCCGACGAGAAGACGAGGCCACCGAGAGACGCGGACGTCGAGGAGACGAGGGCTGCGGCTGAAGGCGACGCTACCGGAGCATTCGCAGATGGGTACCTCTCTCCCTTGCTCTCTTCTTCTTCTTCTTCATCATTTTCGAATCTCACGTTGTTTCTCTTTATTAGCGAAACCCTAAAATTTGAAACCCTAAAATTGAAACCCTAACCAGTAGTTATTATTATGGAAACCCTAAAGTAATTAATTGTGTAAGTCATTCAATAATTTATTGTGGAAACCCTGAAATAAAAGAAGAGCCGATCTGAAAATGTTTATGCTGACAAAATTGCAGCAAACGAAGGAAGTGAAAAGGAATGGGATCTTGCGAAGATCCCATGTTATTGCGAATGAACTTCTCCGTGCAAATTATTCACTGCAAATACACCTTGGAATCGTGGGCGCCAATTTTTAAAATGTGCAAAGGAGGTAGGATGTGATTTTTGGTGTTGGACTGATGAACTTCGGTTATGTCTTTGCGAAGCCGGATTTTGCAAAATACGAACATCAAAGGTGCCTAGGAGCTTAGGTCAAAAATTCTACTGTTGTCCATTATCTACTAGTGTAAGTGAAACATACTTTTCTTTGTACATTAATATAAAATAATTATTATTTCTTGCTAGTAATGTGTAACTTATAATTGTAATTTCTTTTCAATACGTGTAGAGGGAAAATTCCGGTTCTGAATACATTGAATGGATGCCAGAAGCTACGGCCTCAAAGACAAAGAAGAAAATGGTGGATGATGGAGCTACTACTTCTTCGGGACAAGGCAAGGATATCATGAAGGAGATCATATTGGAAGTTGAAATTGAACACCGTGTAGCGCAACGACAACTTGAAATGTATGGGGCTATTTTGAAAAAATTTGGAAGATTCAAGATGGAGTAATTGTAAACTCGTATTTGTCTTGTAATGACTAAAAGTTGAAGTTGTAATGACTAGAAAACTTGTAGTTTATGGAGGCTCGAAGTTGTAATGGCTTTGCAGCTGTAAACAAGCTCTGGATTTTCATCCTCTGGAATTGTTAACCTTTTTGGTGTTGTATTGAATGATGTATTGAATGGTGTATTGAATGGTTCTGAATTTTCTTCTTTTGTATAATAGAAGTCATATTTTGAGTCATGTTATACATCCATTCAAATTATATATACATATATTCAAGTTTATTGTAATGGTTCTCTTTTGTATAATAGAAGTCATATTTTGAGCAAGTATATATACATCCATTCAAATTATATATACATCTATTCAAATTATGTATCATAACCTGCTACATATGTTTTAGCTTTCACATTCAACTAATGTTGCGGCAGCATTTCACACAAAGTAGAACCAGTGACCTGCATTTCACACAAATACTGATACATAAAAGACTACCACTGCATTTTAAAAACTGCATTACATATGAGCCTTCATGTATATGAGCCACATAAAAGACTGCATTTAATATTAGCCACATAAAAGATTACAAATACACTGAGCTGCATTTAAAAGACTACAACCACATAAAAGATTACAAATACGCTGAGCTGCATTTAAAAGACTACAACCACTGAGCTGCATTTAAAAGACTACAACCACATAAAAGACTACAACTGCATTTAGAAGAATGCATTTAAAAGACTGTCCAGGTGATAGAAACACACAGAGTACAACTGCATTTAGAAGACTGCATTTAAAAGACTGTTCAGGTGATAGAAACACACAAATCCAGTTTGACATCTCATTTAGAAGACTGCATTTAAAAGACTGTCCAGTTTGACATCTCATTACCACACAAATCCAGTTGCCAACCACACAAATGTCCTGGTGATAGAAACACAAAATCATTGACCACTTGTCCAGTACATATTAGGCCTTCTTCTATATGGCCACACAATTATCCAGAAACATAAATCCAGTACATATTAGGCCTTCTAAATGGCCACACAATTGTCCAGGTGATAGAAACACGGCTCAAAATAATTATATCAAATGTCATTACATGCTTTTTGGTTCACCTATGAAAGAAATAGGACTAAAACAAAATCTTTCAGTTGTGAACCACAAAATTAGTGTTGTCCAAATTAGTCTAGACACTTGTAATTCAGTTTTTGCTTTTCTTAGATGGTAGATTGTATCTTGATGGTACCACTCTGCCCTTTGCTTTCTTTCCCTGACCATTCTTTGGCAATGTTGAAGTTTGATGAGTTGGGGCTGCTGCTGTGCTCCTTTGGCTTGCTGAGATATCTTGGTTGGAAGCTCCCACACCTAAGCCTCCATCAATAGAGCCAAGGCCTGAATATCGAGATTGGTTGGAAGCTCCCACACTGCTTAGGCCTGTATTATTGACCACTTGACTTGTACCCTGATAACAAAGTAGAAGAACAAGAAATTCCAATCACTGACAGTAGAACAAAGTAGAACAGAGTAGAACAAAGACAAATAGAACAAAGTTGTCACGACCCGCTTCCGAATAATCGGACACAAGTCGGACACGCCCAGCCTTCATTGTTAGACACAATGAAGTAAGCTGTACCAAGCTAGGGAAAACTAACCAGATAAACATGAAAATATAGAATCACAGCATCTAAAAACGTATCCCAGATGATCACCATAATCCACAAATCCAGATATCATAATGTACCAGAATCAATAGGAATGAAAAGTGCTATGAACTCTAAAGTCAATATCTCAAAGTAAAGCTAAGTAATCTAAACCTGAAACCTCAAGCTAAGCCTCATCCTGCTCAGCTAAATCCTGGGCTCTGGCCCATAGAGTAGATCAATGTCCTGCAAGCATACCTGCAACATATCCTATTCAGGAGCGGAGCAAAGTACAGTTCTAGGTAATGAAACATGAACATAATATGAAATGTGTACAGGGGTACATGAAAAGATATACATGAATGAATAGGAAAATACAAGAAAGTAATACAGAAAATGAGTACAGGATCTATAGTACAAGAATGTAAAGTACAGGAACATGTAAAGTACAGGAATGAAACTATAATCCTGAAGTACCAGACATGACAAGTGCACAATATCGAAATACATCTAGTCCATGTGACCGGCTGGGGTAAGTACAGGAGCATGCACAGGAGTACATGAATATGGTACGACTTAGGACCCGCGTGCACAGTGCGAGGCCTAAGCTAGGTACAGGAATATATAGTAACCGGGATTGGCCACATGGCTAGTGTATTTCCCCACCCGACACTAATAAGTACAAGAGCAAGGGTACAGGAATACAGGAGTACATGAATATCGTGCCATGACGTGTCACAAGAAAGGGTACATGAATGTAAATGCACAAAACCGTAGAAAAGTACTTGCCTTGTTCCGGGAAGGTACGGGTAACGGATGGAGTTGGATGTCCTCCTGTTTATTTTAAGTACAAGTTGGTTAAATTCTAGACAATATTATTACTCTAATCTTATTTCTAACTAGTCCAGCTTTCAAAATGTTTAGAAGGGTACTAGTTGTCATTTTGTTGATTCCCCTAAGGCTAAAAATAAGAATTTCAAATTTCCTAATGATCTACTAGTTTGCTAGCTAATATCTATACTAATTAACCACTTACCATGAAATAATACCAGGAAATGACTTCAAAACAGACTTAACTATTAACAGGTCTAACATCAGTTTTGTTTTATGAACCTTGCATCAATACACATCTTATATAAGCCTGCAGTTTATCAGTTATGTCAAACTGAAGACTACCACTCTGGATATCTTATGATTTAGAAGAAAGGATGAAGTTAAACAACCATTTAGTTGAAGTATTCATAACCAAAACCTACTGTAACATATCCAGGTAGAACATCTACAACTCAAATTAAACAAAAAGGCCAAACAGCTACTGCTCAACAGAGTGCCTTTGAAATAGTTGACAGTTATCCCTCATCATGCAACTGAGGGCCCAAAAGAAAACAGAATTCTTTAAAGCTGGGTTACAGTTCTATACCCGACCACAAGCAATCCCAAATCATAAAATCGACAGGTAACAATGTGAAGAAAAAAAAAACTGTAAAGACAAAAGAACATCGATACCAATTGATTATTAAGATAGTTATTACCAGCACCAACTTGTCACAGAGATCCATTAATCAAAATAGAGAAATCTCTTTAAGAAAATAGAGCTCTTCTATTGTATCAGGGATTAGATTCAACTGGACTAAACAAGTAATTCACCAACAGAATAAATACTCAGTCAAGAAGAACAAAATAAGAATTAACATATCATTTATTAATCACTGCTGGTTCGAACTCCTACTCCACAACTACAACCCAACTTCGAAATCCCACGTTCATAAGAAGGGTGCCTAGCATCAGGAATTGTCCAGGCTCGACACCACCAATCGGAAACCAAAGCAAAGCACGATCATCCGGACACGAACGCGACGCTGTCTACAACGTACGACACGCACACAAACGCAACTGCAAGCCTACAACCCAATTACTCCATTCAGACAAATAGACTCAAGATTCATAACAGAAATCTGTACTCATAAGGAAATGAGAACATACCTAAGTGTGAATCTGCTCTGGAATGAAACACTATTCCGAGAAGTCGTTCACGTCCCTCGTGTCCAGGTGTGATTTCGAGTCCTTCTGTGACATTCCATCAACACGTCGGACACAAAAATGAAACAGATGCTTTAAGAAGAGTTGGTAGTTACTTGAGGAAAAAATCAAGAAAACATCGAAGAAACCAGGAAGTATCAGAGGATCCCTGGGCCAACACTTACCTGGAATTTGATAAAATTTCTCTATTAATCCGCCGATCCGTCCAACCCGTTCTTCCGATCTGACCTCAAGCAACTCCAAACTAGGAAAATTAAATACTGCGGCTTATCAAGAACACTGTGAATCATTATAGATCGGAACAAAATTAGGATCAATACTCACCTATGTCAAAACAGAGTTGGGATGAAAAATTCACGAGGAAAGGAAGGTCGATGCCGATCCGATCAATCAACCAAAGATTTCTACCTATATCACTCAATCAAGAAGAAGAAGAATGATGAGTAAATCTACAATTGAGTTGAAAATATTAATCGACTCATTGATCCTCTGAAGCTAGCGCTCGAAGAGACTGGGGTTTCACAATCGAGGTCGACAAAGAACGTGAAATCTCACCGGTGAAGAATGGTGCTGCGTCACTGGAACAAGGTCGCCGTCATCGCTGACAATCGCCCGATGGTCCTCCGTTCGCCGTGGTTGCTGGAAGGATTGTCTTCGTCGTTCCAATTGTGACAACAAAGTCGAGTCGATCACCCACTGGTGGATGAGAATGGTGTCCAATCGAGGAAGGATGTCGTCGAAGATCGGACTCGTCGCCGCCGTGGTGATCGAACTCGTCGCCGCGCCACCAGGCTGGCCCCGCCGCCGTCGCTGTCGATCGAAACCACCGCCGTTGCTGTGGATCGAAACCACCGTCGTCGCCGATGAAGGAACCGCCAAGATTAGGGCTAGGCTCGCGCCGTCGCTGTCGATCGAAACCACCGCCGTCGCTGTCTCTCGCCACCGCCGCCGTGGCCGGAGCAAGGTCGGGAAAATAATTGGGGAAGAAATATGGAGAGAATGAGTCTCTCTCTTTCCAACTTCAGTTTAAAAGAATTAAAAGGCTATTTTGCAAAAGACCCCTCCCAAAATAAACCTATTTTGTATAAGTCCCTCCACCAAGTAAACTTTTCATAAAACTCCTCTCCCTTTCCATTAATTGCAGAATAATAAAAATTCAGTTAAAAACTTTTGGGAAAATTTGAGGGGACCACAAGTTGGTTATAACAACTTTTCAAATTTGAAAAATTGCCCCAAATTATTTCCCTCTAAAATATCAACTATCATATTTATTAATTAAAATAATTAAAATTAACCTTTAATTCGAAACCCAATCAATTACTATTTTAAAATAAAAAAAAATTTATTTTCTCCAAAATCGGGAAGTGGAGTTACAAAAGTAGAACAAAGTAGACCATATTAATGAACTGATCACTGAATTTTATGCACTTACATCCATCATCCACCTAAGTGTAGTTGGTGCACTGCTGACATCCACATTCAAATTACTAACAGTTTGTCTTGAAGATCCAGCCTGAAATGTAGGTACATATACAAGATTAGAAATTCAGTAGCCTAAAACAGTAACTGAGCAGAAACATTAAGTCAAAACATTCACTGATCAATAAGCAGTGATCAAAATATTAAGTCAAAACATTCATACAAGTTGCAATAAAACAGTCACTGATGAATAATATTAAGTCAAAACATTCATACAAGTCAAAACAGTCACTGATGAATATCCTAATGTAAAGGATACTTACAGTTGGGAATTCTCCTCTTTTACTTGTATGTTGTTCATTTCCAGTAGTGTATTCTGCACTTACACCGCCTCTGCTTCCTCCAGCCTGCAAAATTAGTAAAAGTAAGCATTACATATACAACAATCTTGTCATAGAATGTAAGTACAAATCGACATACTTACATTCACCCCATGGAACCTCTTGTTATGGGCATGTGACCCACAAACACTGCATGTTACTTTACACATGCCTTTCTTACTGAGCTTGGCCATGGTTTTGTTACTTGTCTTCTGCTTCTGCTTCTGCTTTCCTTTATCCTCCAACTCAATTGGGTCCTTTCTTCTAGCCATTGTCTTCCTGCCACTCCTTTTCTTCACTGGTGTAGGTGGTAACAGAATACCCTGAGGAAATGGATGTTTTTCCCATAATGCAGGGCCATTTAAAGGGTGAATGACATGACTGTACACCAGTCTGTAAGTTGATATTTTGTAGCAGTCATCAACATAGTTTTCAGGCCTTTCATTATTTCCAAAAATACAAGCACAAGCATGCTGACATGGTATTGCAGAAAGTTCCCATTTTCTGTATGTACAAGTTTTCATAACCATGTCAACAACAAATTGACCACCTGGCCCACTAACTTGGACCTTAGGACCTCCAGAATACTCTGTTGTCCACATGTAGGATTCCTTCTTGTGCTTCTCCAGCTTCTTTTGAATTTTAGGAGAAAGTCTGCCCCTCCACTTCTTTTCCAATTTGGCATTTGTATCTATCCTCTTCATGAGCATGGTCATGATCATCTCAAACATGGTGATGACTGGTTTCTCTCTAGCTTCAAGGATGTACTTGTTAAATACCTCACTATAGTTGTTGAGCAATACATCACACTTGCAAGTATCCTTGAAGAATGCCCTGCTCCAATGGACTGCTGGTCTAGCATCCATCCATTGCTTAGCTTCAATACTCTTCTCTTCCATTTCCTTCTCATACTTCTTGAACTCAGCTAGGTTTGTGGATCTTCCAACTTTTTTGAGTATCTCCACCAACCCAATATCTCTAAATCTCTTTCTCATATTCTGCTCCAAATGTCTGAGACAAAGCCTGTGTTCTGAATTTGGGAAATGTCTTTCAATTGCATTGATAAGCCCCTACATATACAAATGAAAGATGTAAGATGGTAGTGTTAAGAAACTGTAATGTTTGTTATGGCTGGTTGAGAGATGACAGTGTTATAATACTTACTTTTTGCCTATCACTCATGAAGACCCAATGGTGAGAGTTGTGCATACTAAAATCTTCTTTCAGCAACTCCACAAACCAGTCCCAATTTTCAGTATTCTCAACTGTCACAATTGCAAATGCAAGTGGGTACATGCAATCATTTGGGTCAATACCTGTGGCAACCAACAATTGCCCACCATAGGTACACTTCAAGAAGCATCAATCCAGACAAACAATTGGCCTGCAGTGTTTGAAACCCTCTTTGATACCTGCCAAGCACATGTACATCCCACAAAATTTCCCTCTAGGCTCTTTAAATTCAAATGTAGAACCAGGATTTGTCCTCATAACTTCCCATTTGTAATCCCATAACCTACCATATTGCAAGTCTTCATCACCCTCAATCTTCTTAATTGCATAGTTCCTTGCCCTCTTAGCCTTCATGTGGTCAATGGTGAGAGCCAAATCCTTCTTTACTCTTTTAACAATTTGACTAATTTTCCACCCTGGGTCATCTCTAAACTCATTCATGTACATTTCTGCAGTCACCTTATAACTCAGATGAAAGTTGGTGTTAACCTTGCCACAAGTGTGCTCCAAGTTGTAGCTCTTGACAAGGAAAGTCTTATTTTCTTTGTCTTTTCTGTCCAACTTGCTTGCAAAAATGAAAAATTTGCAGTCTTTTGTATAGCACTTGCACCTGACCCTGTTGTGATCATTGGTTGGAAACCAAACTTGCCATCTCTGATTTATGTCCCACTGCCTGCAAGCCATCTTGAACTCATCTTTATCTTTAAATTGTAGCCCCAATTCCCATTTAGGGTCATCCATGTTCCTGTTTGCATTAAATCTTGGAAACTTCATCTTTGGATGTTCACTGACAAAATCAGAGTCAGAGCTGCTTTCAGTACTAACAATCTCATCTGATGGAGGACCATAATCACTGCTCTCCCCCTCACATGCTGCTAATCTAATTGAAGCTTCTAAAGCACTGTCATCTAGTGTTTTGGGCTTCATTTTGGGTCTACCTGTACTGCTTTTTCTCAGTTTTCCTGCTTCAACATCCTGCAATACCCCATCATCATTAACTTGTCCAGTCTCTATTAAGACTTCCTGCAAGTCCTCATCCCCCTCCATTTCATCATAATCTGAATCAAATAGATAACCATCAGGAACATGGATTTTGATACCTTCTTCAAATCCCTCATCTTCAACATCAGCTTCCTCTTCTTCAGGGTCAACTTCTTCATGAAGGAATATGGCAGCTACATCAGGTACATCAGCTACATCAGCTGCATCTCCTGTCATGTCTTCAGCTCCATGTGGGTATGTGGCAGCAACATCCCTCCTCTTCATCTCTGGATTTCCAGACCCCATATCAGGGTCAGAGCTATTTTCCCCAACATCAAGATCAACAACTGCCACTTCTTCAGGTTGGTCTATGGCACCAACATCAAAATCAACTGCCACTTCTTCAGGTTGGCCTGTGGCAGCAAAATCAACATCATGTAGGTCTTCATCACTGTCATCATGCACCTCAACTGTCTCATGCTCTGAGTCAGCAAGGTACTCAGATTCTTCATCTCCCATATGCATGACATAGATATCTACCTCCCCACTCCCATGTTCAATAGCATTTTGAGCCGTTTCAATGACACTTGCATCATTGTCAAGTTGTTGTAGACCAGAATTAACTTCCTTACCTGCCTCCTTCCAGTAATACATCAACTTTCCTCTATATAAGAACTTAACCCACATATGAATCATCTTGAACGACACAGTATCAACCTCAAACCACTTTGAAACTACTTCCCCATCAAAATATTGCAGATTAATTTTAAAACTACCTGTTAGCACAGAATCATATAATCATGTCTATATATAATCATATATTCATGTCTACATATAATCATATATTCATGTCTATATAAAATCATGTAGATCAATTACATTCTATATAATAGAAGGCTATATATTCATGTCTAGATAAAACCATGTCACATATAATCATGTCTATATATAATCATATATTCATGTCTACATATAATCATATATTCATGTCTATATAAAATCAGAAAATCATGTAGATCAATTACATTCTATATAATAGAAGGCTATATATTCATGTTTAGATAAAACCATGTCACATATATTCATGTCTATATAAAATCATGTAGATGAATTACATTCTATATAATAGAAGGCTATATATTCATGTCTAGATCAATTACTGTCTATAAAATCAATTACTAGATCAATTACTGTCTATAAAATCATGTATTCATGTCTAGATCAATTACTGTCTATATAATAGAAGGCTATATATCCATGTCTACATATAATCATATATTCATGTCTATGGACAGGTAGATATTCAGGGTGTGTGTGTATATATTACAGGGTGTGTGTGTACCATTTAACTAGATCAATTACTGTCTATAAAATCATGTCACATATATTCATGTCTATATACATGTAGATCAATTACTGTCTATATAGATAAATATGTGTATATATTACAGGGTGTGTGTGTACCAGTTAACTAGAGGGTGGATAGACACATAGGTAGAAGGCCATGAGGGTGAGATATGTGATACACAGATACACATTGGTGTATGTAAGCATATATGGACAGGTAGTTAGATGTCTTCATAGATGTAGAGTGAAAAGGGACTTTGCCCTGCAGTGTAGATGAACCTTGTGCACATGTGTTCAGGATGTGTGAAGCAGCCAGTAGCTGCTGTTAGGTGTGCACATGTGCAGTGTGCATTAAAAGGGAGAGAAAGTATGTTGCACAACAGCAGTAGGACAGGGATACACAATTGTACTTGCCCACAAGTAGTTCTTGTGACTTGGTCAGTTAGCATGTGCTTTGGTGGCATCAAGTAAGGGAATTACTGGTGTTAGCAGTGAGTAGGTGACACCACAACAGGTGTTTGACCAGCCTTAGGCCAGTGCACAATTATGCACTTGGCACAGGTTCCTGTACAGGCAGGGTATAACCCTAATTTTAACAAAAGAACCCTAATTCTAATAAAAGAACCCTAATTTTAACAAAAGAACCCTAATTTCGACCAGGTGCCTGTATAGTTGAACAGGAAGAACCCTAATAACAAAAGAACCCTAATTTCGTAATGAAAATAAAAGTTTCAAAGCCTAAATTGAAGAATCGAAGAAGATGATCCCTAAACACACTTTGTGCAAATAATTTCGGTGCATGCAGAACCCTAAATTCAGTTCGTGCTCTTCATTTAGGGTTTTCAGAATTAAATGAAAAGAATAAAAACCTAACGAAGTGTGTTTCGGTGCATGCAGAACCCTAAATTTAGTTCGTGCTCTTCATTTAGGGTTTTCAGAATGAAATGAAAAGAATAAAACCCTAAACTCATTATTCGACGAAAAATAAGAAGAAGAAGAAGATAGAGAGAGGAGGGGGGGAAGAGAGGTACCCATCTGCGATTCGCCGATCGTCGCCTCTCCTCGTCTTCGGCCGATCGTCGTCGCCTCTCCTCGTCTTCAGCAGATCGTCGTCGTCCCTTCCTCGTCTTCAGCACGTTCGTCGGTCCTGGGAAGAGGAAGAGATACAGAGAGAGAGAGAGAGAGAGAGAGAGTTGGAGAGGGCGGGAATTGAGCCACTTCCCCGACCCCACCCCTTATTTGTTGAGTGTACACGTAGACTGCACGCGTGTACACTCAGTTACCGAGTTGGGAAGCCACGTCGGCATTTCTGTTAGGCACTTGACGGAAATTGGCTATAGGGACTGTAATACACCATAATTAGAACATGTGTTACTTTTAAGTAAGGAATAATAGATTAGGTACTGTGTTGTTAATTGGGTATAACTTCGAGTACCACCAAAGCAATTGAGCCGGTTCTAAATCCAAGCAACTAGCTAAGACAAAATATTACCGTTAATTCAACTACCATGTACAAATATATTTCAACTTTTAAACGAAAAAAAATTACACGCAAACATTCAACTACGGATTCAAACTTCAATAATTTGTGATGGATCCAAACATGAAAAGTCAAGCTAGTCACTACTTGTAGGACTTGTGGACTTTAGTACAACTATTTTACACACCTGAATTGCCATATGAATACTTTGAAACACATAACCCTTTGTATAGTTGTCTCGTATTACAAACATGCATGTCATTTGATCGGGTCTCGTATTCTTTTTCGAGTCTTTTTTATTCATGTATTTAATCAGATATGTCATTTAGCCGTAAAATTTTCTAATTTTGATTATTTTACAATCAGTGCAGTCGTATTACCGATCGTATATGCCCCCATAATCATATCAAAATTTGAGAATTTAAAACATATAAATATATGAAAAAAAGATTTTAAAAAATATTGAAAACTTATCTTCTCTCCCCCCACCCCCCCCTCCTTGTTTGAATTTAGATGTTGGAGCTCGAGTTTGTGATGGTGGCTTTGATAGAAAAGTGGACGTACATGAAACTCGTCGTACTCCCTTGTTGACGCGCCGATGATGAGGTTTTGGATGTGGTTGCACGACGTCCGAATCGCCGTCATGGTATTCTCGGAGATAAATCATGCATCGGCCTTAAGGTTTATATGCTTGAATTTCTTCATCAGCTTCCTGCGCGACCTCTCAACCTCAACAATCTTCGCCTTTACGCAGACGGTGACATCCTCCAAGATGTTCATTGTTTGCGAGGAGAGGATTGCCTTCATAACAACTGCCAGAAGATTAATAATACGTCTGTACATGTTTAACTTTTATATAGTAAAACAAATAGAGAAGTTATAACGATCTAGTAAATAACTTTTCAATAAAATTACTAATAAGAAAAATGTGTGACAAACAAAATATAGAGATAAAACGTCTTGTTAGCCCTAAAGAGAAAATAACTATTTCTTTGGGGTAGATTTTGTACGGCTTTTCTACTTTTCAAAATATAATAGTTGCTTTTAGTGACTAGTCTATCTCTCCTAGCCTCTTTCTCAACTTAACATTGTTTACTAAATAAAAAAAATTAGTTCTGGTATTTTCAGTTGGTTATAATAGTATTGAATTAATTATAAACATAAAAGACTACGACCATTTAAAAAGAGTAATGCTATTCGTATCTCCAAATTGTCCCTTCAAATTGTTCCTCCAAATCATTCCTCCTTATGTGGCAGCTGACGTTGTATGTTAAATAATATTATGTGTTATATGACATGGCAAATTTTAACAAAAAAATTAATTACCCAAATTTTGTCCATATTAATTTAATGCTGATATTAATATTAATATTAATATTAATTAATGTTAATCTTTTTATTAGGGTTAAGGTTAGTATTAATATTAATGTTAATGTAATTAATATTAATGTTAACATTAACAATAATATTAATGTTAATATTAATATAAATATAATAATAATGCTAATGTTAATACTAATATTATTGTTAATGTTAACATTAATATTAATTTTAGTGTTAATGTTCATGTTAACATTAATTTTAATTTTAAATTTTGTCATGTCAGTTGTCACATCAACATGCCACGTCAACTCATGTAAGGAGGAACGGTTTAGAGGGATAATTTGGAAGGACAAATAACATAATTCATTTAAAAACTATCAAACAAATATTGCTATAAACAATCGAACACTATTAGACCGAATTTTTTATCTTATTTATGGATAATTTGGTATGTGAATTGTAATTTTTCCGTTAATTCTATATTCCTAAATAATATTTTCAGACATCAAATCCATGAGCATTTAGGGCTCGTTTGGATCAAGTTTTTGTATTTCTAGGAATATGTTTTCAATTCCTTTTCCATGGGAAAGGAATTCAACATTTCCATACCCACGTTTGGTTAGGTTGGAAATAGGTAGTTCAAAATTTTAAAAATTTCCATCTCCATTTTTTGGTTTACAAAAGAATAGAAATATTAATCTATTTAGTTTTCCTTTAATACCCTTTCATTAATTTCATAATGATTCACATGTTTGGGATAGAAGTTGAAAATTTGAAAATAAAGAGAGGGTATAACCGTCCAAACAAAATAGCCAAACAAACATACCAAACATGGGTAAGAAATTCAAAATCCATTTTCAAGCCACAAAAACTTGAACCAAACGTCCCCTTAGTTATACCATAAGCACGATTATAAACCATGTAAAAGTATATGTAATATTTTCGATAATTTTGAGTTAACGGTTGTTTGAAGCACTAAGCACGATCATTATTAATTTTTTTTAAATAACAAGCAGATTGTATTTCTGATTTCCTGATTGTGTCCAATATGTGTCCGACACAGACGCAGCGCTGCCCACAATTTTCGGTGTCCATGCTCCTCCTAGATCATAAGAGCCTCAAAATAGTTCAATTCAACGTACAGTTCGACTTCCACCCAAAAAAAAAAAAAATGTCGTCTTCCTTGGGCAGACTCGCTAAACCCTCCCAATCTCTCCTCCCCACCCCTTCCCCACACTCCCAACTCCTCGCCTACATCCGCACCCACCTCCTCCCCCCCACAACCCCCAACCCACCCCCCCTAACCCCGGCCCACCTCCTAAAATTCCTCCGCCACCGCCTCCGCCACCACCCCACCCTCCACGAGTACGACCTCCACGTCTTCCTCTGGGCCCCCAGGCTGCTCCCCTCCTTCCGCCACGACCACACCACCTACGAGTACATGGCCCGCTCCCTCGCCGGCACCCACCGCCTCGACCCCCTCCTCCGCCTCCTCCGCCGCCTCGTCCTCCCCCGCCCCTGCCCCTGCTCCGCCTCCTCCATATTCTCCTGCCCCCGCCTCCTCCCCACCTTCCGCGTCGCCGTCGCCGCCCTCGCCCGCGCCGGAAGGCTCGACGACGCGGTGGCCGCGTTCGAGGACGTCGCCAGGGTCATCGACTCGCGGCCGGACGCCGGGATGTACAACCTCATCATCGACGGGTTCGCGAGGGCGGGGTCCAGGGAGAAGGCGGTGGAGTGGTACGCCAGGATGGTCAGGGACAGGGTCAGGCCGGACGTCTGCACTTTCAACATCTTCATCTCCAGCTGCTTCCGTGCCGGCAGGTGTCCTCCCCCCCTCACACTTCCTTAATGTGATTCATTTTCTAGTCGTATTTGCTAATGCCAAATAACTTCAAACATAAGTCTACAAGACTCGCCCGCAGCTTTTGTTTCGTCCAAAAATGGCTGCAACACCATTTTCCACTTTAAGATAGTCAAAGGCGCAAATGGTCCATATCGTCCGAGGCGCAAGGCGCACTTAGGGTGCGCGTCTGAGCGAAGCGACATGCAAAAATAAATAAATAATAACAGAAATAAATAAATTAGTAATGTAAGAAATAAAACCAAATAATATATTAAAACCAACAAAACATGTTAAAACATAACTAAGTGAACTAGCAGAGCATCAATAGAAGTAACAAAAAATTGTGTTTTCTCTACCACGTTTTTAGTAAATTTTAGTTTTTATAGTTTAGTTGTAGCCAACTTTGGCAACCGTGGAAAATGACTACCTCCCTCCCGCTTGTATGAGACAAGAGCTATCTTCTTGCCTAAGTTTCTTCTGTAGAAAAAAAAAAAGGCGCGTCTTTTCTTGGTTGCGCCTTGCTGAAAGGTGCGTTTTGGATGCGTCTCGAGAAAGGCACCTTGCTCCGAGGGGCGCCTTAGGCGCGCCTCACACACACCTTTGACTACCATGACCACTTACAACAACATTTGTTATACTATTCTCTTGTTTTCTTCTCTTCATTTAGTTGCAAAAAGTCAACTAAATAAGAACTTTCTGTTTACTTCAACAAAAGTTGCAACTAGAATCCTAATTGTATCGTGCACAACACTTGATTTGTAGACCTTGTAAGACGTTTGCAGACAACCAATCCTTGTGTTTGCATTAGTCTCTTCATTTAGTGGCCGAATGCTCTGCAGCCAACAGAACTCCCACATTGGCAAAGTGATCGCATCTTCGCCAGAGTCTTCCAACTCCTCATCCGCTTCACAGCCCTGGAAAATTGGGGCGACCTTGGTGATCTCCCACCCTTGGAGGTAGGACAGAACTCTCCTACAAACTGGAACGCCTGTATGCAGCCACTTCCTTCTGTAGTAGCGGCGGATAAAGGCATCACCAGCCACATGCTCCTCTTCCGGGCCATGGGTTATTGTATTTGGATGGTGCAAGATCAACCATCCCATCAAGATAATGAAAAGGCAGCTCCGCACGAGGAAAATTGCCCTTCTTACCCATCTCGTAAACCACATTATCTACAAATTCCCTCAGACCCCGCTTCAGGTTGCACACTATAGCGGGAAGGAAGGCCAAAGGATGACCAAAGACCAGCTTCACAGCCGACAAGATGAGATTTCTGGTCACCCTCTCCACGGAGGCAGATCCACCAGCAAACACATGGTCTCAAAGCCATATCATCAGATAGGCCGTCAGCACTGCTTTTGGAGCATTCTGTGAACACAATGCCAGAAGCAGCTGTAGATGTGGTCGGATGGCTCTTGGTTTTCATTTTCACAAGGATTTCGTTCGCTGAGTCTAGTCATCTCAGCAAGCACCTCTGATGGGTAAGCCCCTGAGGGGTAACAAATCGAACCTTCGAAGGGTCCGTCATGTCTTACTTGAAGACATAATCCCTCCAAGCAGTCACATGAGGCTGCGTCTTACCTTTGTCCCTCCGCTGGGCCAAATAATGATGGCTCGCCACCTCTTTGAAGACTGACATCATCTCAGAATTCTTCTCTTCCAAGGTCAGGAGCTCCTCATTCGTAGGGAAGTACTCCTCATAGGGCTCAGACCCCCAAGGAAGCTTCGAGACCTCATATATCTCATGTAGTGCCAAGCCTAACTCCCCCACGGGAGTGAAGAAGGTGCCGGTATGAGTGTTGTACATCTCCAGGAGAGCAAGGAACATAGGCCGGTTTATATCTATGTCCGCCTGAGTAGCACGGAGGGCAGCAGTCAGACCAACTTCCCTGAGTTCAGTCTTAAACTTCGACATAATCCAGTGTGTCAACTCGTCCCACTTCTGCACATAATGGCACCAACCCTCTGTCACGCCCCGCTTCCGTAGTAGCGATCGTCCTCGTTAAGACGTGATGCCGCACGAGCCTAGATTGCGTTCATGCAAGGCGGGTTCCATAACGGCCGATTACAGCGGCTGCGACGGGGTCGTCGCACAGAAGTCTCAAGCAGAGACATTGATTAATAGCAGCGGAAATTTGAAGCAAAACACAAGTTATTCAAAAGATGCATTTTATTGATATTTAAACAAGGATTACAATGGGACGCAAGGCCAAGATTACAAGTCACTCAAGCTCACTCTTCTTACATTACAAGTCACTCAGCTCTCTATCATCTCTCAATACAAGTCTTGAACCAGCGGATGCTTCGGAAGACGACGTCCATACATTATGTCCAGTATAAGTCCAGACTCCACGCGGCCGCACGCCTCGAATTGCCAAGGAACTCCGTTCCTCGACGCATCCAAGCGAGCTCCACGCCACGAGCTTCTACCTGTGCCTGTACATGAAAACTGTGTGGGTGTCAGTACTCAACTGTACTGGTGGAATGAGCTCCTCGTCCATCCATACAAAACCAACACGTTTGATTTATTTTGTGCAACATAGTCCCTTTATGATCGTCTTTCTACTATTGCCTTAGGATCAGTTTTAGGACAGACGCCTTGGTCTATTTTGTGTCTCTAGACCATCCCGTGCTTGCACCAACAACGTTAACCTATCAAGTCGTGCTTGCATTTCGGCACATAATCAGAGACGCAACTACACGATATTGTCCAATTCCCATGTAACCGTGCTACAATCCATATTGGGGTCGTGCCTCGCAAACTCACTGTGACTTAACCATATCGTCGCCTCGCGGCCCTTTATACTTTAATCACCAACTGACCCAATCAAGACTTGTGAACTTATTGTCACCCAACCGACTTTGCCTTGCGGCGTTTCCTGACTTAAACTCGAAACGACTCAAATCCAACTAATGCAACTTATATGTCGACAACTTAAGACTTGACGTCACATCTCGTGCTGAAGCACGTTGCCTACGTTGAAGCCAAATCTTAGGCCCAACATTTTGTTCTAACTGTACACACACATTCAACTCGACTCAATCCAAAGGCACACATGCGGGTTGCCGCCATGCCGACTCATCTATATGAACTGGTCACTAACGTCCAGCGCTATCCTGGACTCTTTAGCTTTTGTTAACCGGACGCTCCTTCAGCGTGAGGTAGCGAGCCCCCCGCTGACAGTCCCCGCCTAACCCGTGCGGTCATCCAGCAACAAGCTATACATGTTTCTCAAGAACCGGTCCCTTTGGCCGCTTGGGTCGCCGTTTGAGGAAACTCCACCTTGTCGACAAGTTGTCCATGACTATGCAAGACTCGACTCAAACTGACGTCTCACACAGTCATTCTACCTCTAGTTTTATCATCTCTTTCAGGGCCTAGTTCAATACTTCTCACATCTGAGACCGTCTCGACGACCTATAGTCGCGAGCATTCTTCTTTCTTGCCCTATCATTTCATTCGACTCAGGAACGACTATTTGAAAGCCTTCCTTCCAACTCAATTAAATCAACCGTGGCCCGTGCCATAAAAATACTAAGTCCGAGACATCGTGCCTTAAACCAACTTGAACTCTATGCGACACCACCGTCCAAGTCATACTCTATATAACGGGCCTTACGGTCGTGAAACCAAGTAATTTCGACATCCGCAGGAAACGTGGGACATTGCTTAGAAAAGACTTCGATAGCCTATCATAACTCACCCTAACTTAATCGTGCAATAACTTGACGAGCAAGGACTGCGTCAAGCCTTGGACGATGGGACCGTGCATACTTTATGAAGCGTTTATGCGGACGACGCCTATGACTTAGGCTAACTCTTAGCTTGTGGCGAAGACCAACTTTTTCTTCTCCCAGGCCACGGGACGAAGGACCGAGTGTCATTTTCAAAGCACGCCATGCACCAACTCTAAGCCGACCGTTGGACCTTTCCATATTCTAACTCAATTCGACCCGTTGGGATTATTTTCTTATCTATGTGGATTCGTCTCTTTTATTATCAAGCCTACTTGTACAAGTTGAAAACATGCGATTTATTATGTGAATGCTAAGATGAGGCGAGTTCACCGAAACTACCCTACCTGAGCAAGGAGTCGCCTCGACCAAGCGAGCCTCCGAGCAAGCCGTTGCAAGGCTAAGTCCAAACGCCGTCGGCGTTTCGATTCCTCCGATTGACTGAGCGGAACGGGGCACTACATCATACACCACTCAGAAAAAGTTTCGTCCTCGAAACTAACTGAGTACTTACTCATCGACTTATCACTCGAATGTTCAACGGCTCTCGCGCACATTTCTCCTATGCATTTCTCAAATCCGAGCCACGCTCGTGCTACTATCAATCTTTCCTTTAATACGATTTCAAAATCCTCGACACTTTTCCATTCCTCTAGTCTCACTTGATTCAACGTATCACTTAGTTGGATCGTGCACATATTTTAGGCGTTCCCAAAATACATGCATTTCAGCCAAGCCTCGTGATAGAGAATCCGCCATCACCACTCGAGTCAGATCGTGCGTATATTCAAGCGTCCCCGATATACGCGCATGTCAATCGCGCCTCGTGAGTGGTGCCTCCACAATTCCTATCGCTCCGCACCGGAACGTCTGTCTAACCGCTAGGCTATGTCTTTATGCTAAAGTCGTCTGTCAGTATTGGAATCATAGTTCTCAAACAACAATATCAACACTGACCCCATCCTAAGGTCAAACCAAGTTGATAGTACGAGATTTTCTATCCAAGCTCGCATCACTCCGATTTCTAAACATCGAGCATCGATTCCCTAAACGCATCCCAACATTCGTCGTACGGGGTCTGAGTCATTCAGCAAAGCCATCCTACGATAACTCACGTTTCAACTAATTCCTCGACATATCAATATCACTTGTTCATCAAGCCATTTCGCATAGTCTATCTCTTCTAACACGTTCGACATAATCCGCATATCAATCCTTCAAGTCAAGCACGCTACGACACAATTCATCGCTAAACCATAATTCACATTTCATACTCCCTAAGTCATTTATCCCAATTCACGTAATCGATCACAAGGTCGTCTAGCTTAACAATATGTTGCGCCCCGATCTCACGCGTGTCAGATTATCCACGGTGGACATGAATCACCATGCACGCTCCCGTGGGATAATCATCCTTATCGGGACGTAACTCTTGCTTGAGTCTAGACTAGTTCATTCTCGATACGTAGATTGGACCACTCAATCCTCAAGTTTACTTAATCGTTAATCACCAATCCAAACATCCTCGAATTTTCCTTCACATCAAACCAACAAGTCGAAGCAATCCAATTTGCCACGTCCCGATTTTTCGAGTTCGATCATTCCCGCGACATGAATCACCATGTCAGCGCTCACGCGGAACGATCGTCCCAAATCTGACGCGACGCATGTGCGAGACTAGAGTTGCGCTCGCGCAAGACAAGAATGTCGACGTAGTGGTTATCAACGCAACCATCAAGACACTTCTATTTTCATCCTCCTAAGTATAGCATCCGTCAGAACCATAACACTTGCACGATCGTCATTCACCGAGTCAGAGTACCCCCGAGTTATCGCATATCAATCTTTGATACGCTTCAATACCATCGATGATATGCGTAACCTGACGATCTTTCTTTGCAACGAATTTCGAGTCGTGCGAATGATGCTATCGTCCGTCTGGATAATCTCCTCGACATTCAAATTCAAGTTCGATCATTATCTCTCGAATCATTCACAACATCAATTTTCTCGAACCCAAATTCACGTATTGTTCATCCGTCTATCTTAAGTCATCGAGCAACATTTTTCTTCAAATCACATCCTTCCTTGCTAACGCAAATCATCGAGCAACATCCATTCCAATCCTCAGAGTCATTTTCAAACATTCGAATCAAACTTTTCATGCACGCTAACTTTTCGTCGTGCTAACTTTTCGTATACGATCCGTATCAATTTCCTCGATCAAGTCATCCATTCGCTACACCTTAACTTTTCCTCGATTTGATTTGCCTACTCTATCATTTCCCTATTTCATACTTGCGCAATCTCAATCCCGTGCTCGTCATTTCTAACTTTTGTTCGAATCAACTTATCAAATCTCAATACTACAACAACTTAATCAACAATACTCAATCTAAGGCTTTGCGTACGTGTGACGCTCGCTGATAGACTCATCGACACCCCGCATCCTCAATCGATCGATCGACATCCCTGAGGCTATCGCATACACCACTCAGGGATGAAGTCATTCGACAAATCTTCAAAACCATCATTCGAATCAAAATCGACTTCTTCAAATTTTTCGTTCGAACCATTCTTTCGAATTTCAAGCACGCTTATCTATATCGCATCGACGATATCATCGCTCGATAGCACCCCTATTGATAGTCATCCCCCTTTACTCAATCAAGTCCAAACCATTCTCGTCCGACACAAATTTGAATTCCGCACTCGACTTTTCTAAGGTCGACGCAACTTTGGTGTATATGCCCAGCCCGACTTAGCCAACCGTGCTTCACGTGAACCATCTTTTTGTTTTTATCAAAAACTGTTCTCCTATGTTTTGCAAATTACTTAGACTTATTGTATGAACATCCCGTGGGACATTTTAGAGAGAGCGCACAAACGATATCAACTTGCGGAAGCAACATAGTTAAAGAATTCAATCGATAGTTCAAGGACGTAAAGCCGTGCTCTTATACCATTATGTCACGTCCTGCTCCCGTAGGAGCGATCGTCCTCGCTAAGGCGTGATGCCGCACGAGCCTAGATTGCGCTCATGCAAGGCGGGTTCCATAACGGCCGATTACAGCGGCTGCGACGGGGTCGTCGCACAGAAGTCCCAAGCAGAGACATTGATTAATAGCAGCGGAAATTTGAAGCAAAACACAAGTTATTCAAAAGATGCATTTTATTGATATTGAAAGAATGATTACAATGTGGCGCAAGGCCAAGATTACAGGTCACTCAAGCTCACTCTTCTCACATTACAAGTCACTCAGCTCTCTCTCATCTCTCAATACAAGTCTTGAACCAGCGGATGCTTCGGAAGGCGACGTCCATACATTATGTCCCGTATAAGTCCAGACTCCACGCGGCCGCACGCGAATTGCCAAGGAACTCCGTGCCTCGACGCATCCAAGCGAGCTCCACGCCACGAGCTTCTACCTGTGCCTGTACATTGAAACTGTGTGGGTATCAGTACTCAACTGTACTGGTGGAATGAGCTCCTCGCCCATCCATACAAAACCAACACGTTTGATTTATTTTGTACAACATAGTCCCTTTATGATTGTCTTTCTACTCTTGCCTTAGGATCAGTTTTAGGACAGACGCCTTGGCCTATTTTGTGTCTTTAGACCATCCCGTGCTTGCATCAACAACGTTAACCTATCAAGTCGTGCTTGCCTTTCGGCACATAATCAGAGACGCAACTACACGATAGCGTCCAATTCCCATGTAACCGTGCTACAATCCATTTTGGGGTCGTGCCTCGCAAACTCAGTGTGACTTAACCATATCGTCGTCTCGCGGCCCTTTCTACTTTAATCACCAACTGACCCAATCAAGACTTGTGAACTTATTGTCACCCAACCGACTTTGTCTTGCGGCGTTTCCTCACTTAAACTCGAAACGACTCAAATCCAACTCATGCAACTTATATGTCGACAACTTAAGACTCGACGCCACATCTCGTGCCGAAGCACGTCGCCTACGTTGAAGCCAAATCTTAGGCCCAACATTGTGTTCTAACTGTACACACACATTCAACTCGACTCAATCCAAAGGCACACATGCGGGTTGCCGTCATGCCGACTCATCTATATGAACTGGTCACTAACGTCCAGCGCTATCCTGGACTCTTTAGCTTTTGTTAGACGGACGCTCCTTCAGCGTGAGGTAGCGAGCCCCCCGCTGACAGTCCCCGCCTAACCCGTGCGGTCATCCATCAACAAGCTATACATGTTTCTCAAGAACCGGTCCCTTTGGCCGCCTGGGTCGCCGTTTGAGGAAACTCCACCTTGTCGACAAGTTGTCCATGACCATGCAAGACTCGACTCAAACTGACGTCTCACACAGTCATTCTACCTCTAGTGTTACCATCTCTTTCAGGGCCTAGTTCAATACTTCTCACATCTGAGACCGTCTCGACGACCCATAGTCGCGAGCATTCTTCTTTCTTGCCCTATCATTTCATTCGACTCAGGAACGACTATTTGAAAGCCCTCCTTCCAACTCAATTAAATCAATCGTGGCCCGTGCCATAAAAACACTACCGTGACATCGTGCCTTAACCAACTTGAACTCTATACGACACCACCGCCCAAGTCATACTCTATATAACGGGCCTTACGGTCGTAGAACCAAGTAATTTCGACATCCGCAGGAAACGTGTTACAATGCTTAGAAAAGAATTCGATAGCCTATCATAACTCATCCTAACTTAATCGTACAACAACTTGACGAGCAAGGACTGCGTCAAGCCTTGGACGATGGGACCGTGCATGCTTTATGAAGCGTTTATGCGGGCGACGCCTATGACTTAGGCTAACTCTTAGCTTGTGGCGAAGACCAACTTTTCCTTCTCCCATGCCACGGGACGAAGGACCGAGTGTCATTTTCAAAGCACGCCATGCACCAACTCTAACCCGACCGTTGGACCTTTCCATATTCTAACTCAATTCGACCCGTTGGGATTATTCTCTTATCTATGTGGATTCGTCTCTTTTATTATCAAGCATACTTGTGCAAGTTGAAAACATGCGATTTATTATGTGAAGGCTAAGATGAGGCGAGTTCACCGAAACTACCCCACCTGAGCGAGGAGTCGCCTCGACCGAGCGAGCATCCGAGCAAGCCGTTGCAAGGCTAAGTCCGAACGCCGTCGGCGTTTCGATTCCTCTGATTGACTGAGCGGAACGGGGCACTATACCCTCGACCCGAAATTCTCCTTTTGGGTACGAGATCTTGGCCCCCGGCCCCAGCATACGGTTTGTAATGCCCCGCTCCGCACGGTGCATTACGCTGAGGCGTTGACTCAAAGAGTCGCGTAGTCGTGTTGACCGAATCAAATGTATCGATGCGAATGGATACAAGAGTTACGTTGTCCCGAGCAACGCATCGAACTAAGTCGATGCGAAGAGTTGCCTTGTCCCAAAGAATGCATCGAGTGAATCTATGCGAAGCGCCGCGTTGCCCCGAAGGATAAGTGTGTTGAATCGGCTCGAAGATTCTAAGAAATCGAATCGATCAAGGCACAAGTCCGAATCAATGCAAGTATTGATTTTAGTTGGTTTCGTGTGCAGGTTATACGTTGACGCGAAAATATTAGAGGTCGATCTTTTGCCATATTTAGTAAGGGGTCTGCGAAACCAAATCACCGCCTTGCGACGGACTGAGACTTGGGCACGGTAAGCCAAATCGGACGTATAATTCAATGAAGCACGAAGTGCTCGAATGGCTAAGTCAGGAGAGTGGCCGTGCAACAAAGTTATGAAATCGAGCCGCATCGACTCGACGAAACGACAAAGGCGTATCGACTCAAGGTGGGAGGATTGACTCTTCTTTATACTCCTTCATGCGATAAGTCAAATATATCATTGTATGCTAAAAGTTAACCTATCGACGCCACGGGAGTGGCCCGATCGGAGGTAAATCGTAGTGTGAGTCGAACACTAAGTTAGAACAATTGAAATGAAACGTGCATCATATGCACGAGTCGCTATGGAACATTGGATATCGCAAAGGCGAGCGCCTCGGTGCGTAAGCCGCAAGAACATGGGATAACTGTACTCGGCGAGTGCCTTAGTGCACGAACCATACCGTGCCTTCGCGCACGAGTTAGAAAGGCTAGAACATTGAAAGACAATAGGCGAGCGCCCTAGCGCGCAAGCCACGGACATTGAATACTAAGTCATAGAATATAGAAATACGGTCGAAACGTGCCTACGTGCACGAGATAATAAAAGATGGCTTCGTTGCGAGAGAATACAGTTGTGGCATGAATGTGGTGGAACTGTCGGATATGACATGATGCCTCGAAAGGTGTTCGAGACCTTCGGGTCGTTCGGTTGAGGAACATTGAGTAGAGGCATAATGCCATTGAACATTGAAACGAAGTACGAAATGTAAGAACATAGAAAGTTAACGGAAGAAACGCGAGATGATAAAGTCTGAGTCTCGGACTCAAGACTATGCTTGGTTGTTTGAATAATAAGGGCGTTGCATGGTCGAATGGGATGGACTTGAGATTAATGTGATAATAACTCGTGCACGAGTGTTTCCTCCAAACGGTTAAATGCCGGAGCGCCCCGGAACCGCTTGGCCTAGGAGGGAAATGAATAATCTTTGTAGGCGCACATCCTTAAGACGAGTAGCACTCGCTTATAGATGGAAAAAGCCGCAAATGATGGTATGCAGCGGGAACGTTTCGGTTGTTGGGACCGCAACCCACCCGTTAAACGCCGGGCAGCCCGACCAAATTTGAGAAAAGAAGGAGAGAAAAGAAAGTAAGGAACTCCTTTAGTCCATTCCGGCGCGGATACGCCAACGGCCTTCATATAGCTAAGGAACGATGGGTTGAAAGTGTAGGCACATACGTGTCCCGCACACATAGATCATGCTTAGAGATGCACTTATAACATGACAGGGAAGGAATGGGACGCATTTACCTTGCGTCGGTGCAAGGGCGAGTGCGTCGACTTGGTAAGAAGTCGCGCCACGAAACAAACACGAGATTGCTTGATTGTTTGCCTATTTCAATTCGAATAACATGCTTGCCATGCTAACATGCTTTACGCTTTCGAATATGCCATGAAATTTATCCTAAGGAGAACATAGCAAGATCATAAGCTAAGTTGCATGATTCAACATAAATACTACAATGTCGGTTTGGAAAGAAGATCTTTGCATCAGTACATGCGAGGACGAACGTACTGATCCCCCACCAGCTTTCATGCAGGGCACGGGGAATGGATTGCTCGCGGCGAAGCGTTGCTTGAACGCGTTGAGGCTTGGAATGCCGAAGCGTATTGAAGCGTGCGATCGCTTTGACGCTCGGACTATGCAACAGGATTGATGCGGCCGAGATATAAAATGCATGATGTATGGAACGGTGAAATCCTTTGTGGGCAAGAGAGAACCTGAGTGTTGTAGCCAATCTGGCATATATTGTTAGGCTATCAAAAGCCTTTGTAATCTCAGTTTCGGATATCAATAAAGAGAATTGTTTCGTATACTCTGTTTCCTTTCGTTGTTAATATCGAATCAAAAGATAACCACTTGAGAACTTGTCATCTTGCCTTGCACGAGCGCAACTCCAGGCTCGTGCGCCATCACGTCCCCTACGAGGACGATGATTCGGGTGATTTCGGGTCGGGACATGACACGATTGACAAAGGTCGAGGCACTAAAGGCGAAAGTGTTAGGAGGAACATCACTATATATACTCCCAGGATGCAGAGTTTGCCAAAGATAAGAGGTTCCGGCTCGCGAAGCGGCTAAGGTATCCTTTTGGTTGGAGGTGGTATCGATCCGGATGGTGCCTGCCACTACTCCTCCCTGGGATGGAGTAAGCTCCCCCTTCAACCTCCTCTTGGAAGCAAGACTACGGAAAGCCGTCAGGGGCAATTGGCGCTCCACTCTCTGAATGTACATGTTCACATCCCTCGCTGTGAAGAACCAATCTTCTTTGACCTTCAACACCTTCGCTTCGGTAAAGGTCAAACGGTCACCAAACAAGAACTGGGGTTTTAAGAAGGTCACATTGTCATATTCAACAGACTTGAGTTTGCCACTCTCCATCATGAGTTGAAGAAAAGTAAAATGTTGATCTCTGATTTGCGTCATCCTCTCCGGAGGCTGGTCCAACATAATGGCAGCCTTGGCCGGGTTGACAACTTTTTCATTAAAGTCCAAGCCCATATGACATAGCGCATGGTCTAAAAGGACTTCATTCAACAAAGGGATGGTCATCGACACTGTCACACAAACGAGACAAAATGGTCAGCCAAGGAGACTAAAAGCCCTTCAAAAGATTAGCAAAAGACTTAGAAGTTCGAGCAAAGCATCTGAGGCACATCAATGCATCTGGTGCATCAACTGGGTCGAAACCCATGCGCACAGTTAGAAGCTCATCAAGACGCACTTGACCGAGGCCCAGGCGCATCCGAAGAGAAGCTTCGGCACATCACCAGGACCTAAGTCCATGCGCGTCAGTAAATGGAGCTTCGGCGTATCATCAGGACCTAAGTCCATGCGCGTAAGCAAATGGAGCTTCGGCGCATCATCATGACCTAAGTCCATGCGCGTAAGCAAATGGAGCTTCGGCGCATCATCATGACCTAAGTCCATGCGCGTCAGCAAATGGAGCTTCGGCTCATCATCAGGACCTAAGTCCATGCGCGTCAGCAGAGGAAGCTTCAGCGCATCATCAGGGCCTAGGTCCATGCGCGTCAGCAGAAGGAGCTTTGGCGCATCGTCAGGACAGAGTCCATGCGTGTCAGCATTTGAAACCGAGGCGTGTCATCGGGATGCGACTTGTTCCAGTCACATCCACGCACCTCAGCAGCTTTGCAACAAAATGAAAACACCAAGGCAGACATCACCCACTGATCACCTCCGACCGTATATCGGCGTCCGTCGCTGCGACGACGGGGGGTGTCCTCTACGTCGACCTCCACGGGCTCCTTGCCCTTTTCCCTTCCTCGGTCAGCACCGCCACGGGGAGTCAGGGGCCATCTCTCTAAAGAAGGTTTTGTCGAAGAAGAGGGAAAAGCTCTGGAGAAGAGGAAGCAAAGTTCTGAGGAGAAGAAGAAAGTAGACGACTCTCTCTCTCCCACCAGGCGCCTACTTATAGGCTTGTCAACGCGCGTGAACCTATGAGACATGACGTCAGCAGCAGTTGCTTCGTGTCGCGTGAAACTGACGGCTGCAAATCTTTCCAAAAGATTATCATTAATCTTTCAAACTTCGAGGCTTATCTCTTGCATCCCGAGAAAAGCATGCGCCCCCACAGCAATGCGCGAAGCAGCCATGCGCCCAGTGGAGCCATGCGCCCAGACGAGAACATTCGCCTGAAATACCTACCCATGCTTCTTGTTCAAAGTATTCCAAAAACTTGGCAAAAAGCTTTGGAAACTTTGAAGGGGGTCTTGTAGAAGCATGGAATTTCAGGCGCATCTAAAAGCCAGAGGTCCTATGCGCCCTAACTCTCATGCGCCAAAAATCAACATGCGTTAGAAAAGCAGAACACTTGGCACATCAGAAAAAACAACAAAGAGATATGAAAATAGGCCTTTATTCCATATAAAAGTCGATTACATGTCTAAAACTCTTTTACAAAGGAGAATTCTTTTACGAAGAGAGAAAATCCTAAAAGATACAGCCAGGTGCATCACTTGAAGTGTTATTGCCAGACGCATCACTTGTCAGGCGCATCATCCCATCATATCAGCATAGGCGCATTCCCGTGCATAGTCAGAGCAAATCACTTCCTCGCCGACGTGCGGGCACTCTAGCAGGAAGAGTGGCTCTTCTAGCCTAACAAAATCATGGCACGATAGCTCCGATATGCGGCTCTTCCAGCCTAACAAAAATCGGGGCACGACCGTCCCGATCTTTGGATGCAACATGCACCTTCAGCCTGTGTCGGGACACGACGATCCCGATATTTGGATGCAATAGGCACTTTCACAGTTTTGTACGAAAACAAGACCGATGGTGAATAAACCAACTCGGCACATCTTCGTCTTCGGAAGGAGTTCGTCGTCAAAGCTTCTGCGAACGAGGGGATCAACAACTCACCGAGGCAGGGGACCGATCGAGTTCATCTCCATGAGAGAGCCAAATGAAACGAGTAATCTTCACAAAGCTATTTATAGGCCGGGACAACCCTCGCCCATGTGCCAAGTGGCAGTCTCATCATATTCTGTGCAACGAATTTGCATTAATGACAATGAATCTGCCTCTTCGTATTCAGCCAAGTCAAAACAACCATTAATGCCTCAAAAAACTCAACAGACAGTCCAATGAGGCTACGCCATGTGGCAGATGCGCCGTCAGCACCATGCGCTCTGTACCGATGGGATATCTACCCATGCGCCTAGCGTGGCACTAGCTGATGCGTCCTTTACAACTCGTCACCCATCAAGCATTTAATGCTACGTGACAGAGTTGGCAGCACATCTTCCAAAGAATGACCAATCGGCAGTTTTTTGCAAGAAACGAATAGCCGCTGATGTCAGCATCATTATTTGCCTTTTTTGTCGGCTACAGCTGTCCTTGCCACGTGGCCGACCGATCATTCGCATGCTCCCCTGCAGCCATGCGCCTAGAAGTCCGCATGCGCCTAGAAGTCCGCATGCGCCTCAAAAGTCATGTGCCCCCGACTCGCTCCTGATCCTAAAAAGACAAGCTAAGTCTTTGCATGCGCCTCTACAGCCATGCGTCCAAAATTCAGCCTGTGCCTCAGAAGCCATGCACCCAGACTGGTCTATCATAGACCAAGTCGCCCTCCATGCGCCTAATCCTAGGCGCATCCTGACAGATCATCTTCCACAAAATCAGATATCTTTGAGTCACAGACATGCGCCACGTGTATTCTGACTCAGTTCTGCTCAAGAATGGGTGCTAACCACCCAAGATCTCAGCAACAATCGAATCTCCACAACTGCCACGTGTCAGCTCCACCGTAGCCCAACAGAGTAGTTCAACAGATTTGGCTTCAACTCAGGACGCATCGTCCATGCGCCCCACAGCATCAGCCACGTGGCGTTCTCACGTACATGCGCATCCTACATATGCGCGCATGAGCAGACCAGTCTGCTGCATATAAATAGAAGGATCATTCCTTCATCCACGCAGATCATCATATCTACATACAGAGACAAGAAGAGACACGTAACGTCTACTTATCCTCTAAACGCTTCGACATCCAGAGCAGTCCAGACCTTCAGAGAATTCAAAATCGTTGTTAGATCGTCAACGGAGTCAACGCATTACCACTCGCTCCACCGATATAGTTCCCAGATAAAAATAAAAGTGTACTCCTAGGACTACGTCTAAGTCGTACATTGTATACTGTTCTGTTTGTAATTGAAATACCAAAGTTTTATCAATCAAAAAAATCTTGTCGCATTTTCGATGGCAAACAGCTGATGCAATATTTGTTGAAGCATTTACAACATTTTGTTCTTGTTTAAACTTGCAAGTGGTGCTGGTTACTGCTGCAAAAGTTAGAAGACCTCCAAATGCTGCATTTTTGTTGCTGCAAAATGGTTACAAGAAAATTTATTAAACCATTTCCTTTGCTGTCTTCATTCCATGTACAAAGTCCCAACAAAACAACTTTTCTATTTACAAATAACAAAAGTAGGTGCAGAGCATCGTAATTGCATCATTGCAAATAATGATTTGTAAATCTTGCAACATCATTATAGGCAACCAAGCACTGTATTTGCATTTGCAATTTAGCATGTAACATAGAATGACAAGTAGTTGCCAATTTGGCATCAGGACCTACATGATTCTATACTTTCTAATAGCCAAACATACAAATAGTGTAAAGAAGCCTAGCTTCCTACTTATATTATGTTTTTCATCCTTGTAGAAATATTGTGTAGAAGACGGTACTTTATGTCTTTCATCCTTTACATTGTAAGTAACTTATTGGACGTGAACCAACAGAACTCAATTCAATTTACTGCTTTGAAATGAGGACCTGACGCCAACTTCAGCAGGGTTTAGACTTTGGACTTTAGAGTATACTAGCTTTTCTTTTAAGCCTATGCGCTGTTCTTTTGGACCTGGATTTCATTTTACGGGCATAATCCTTATTGTTTTAGTAGAACATCACAAATCCATATAACTTAACCTCAGAACGGTTGCTTGGAAGCTGTAGGGGATATGATTGAGTTATCTATGGAGGAGATGTCTTGAGGCATTGGATAGTTAAACCGCAAAAGTTTTTTTTTTCGTTTTCCTGTTGATGTTATGACAGAACATAATAAATATAATAGAAAATCAATTATAAGAGAAAACACAACACACATATTTTAGCTGGTTGGTGGGATCCACCATCAAAGACCGGAGAAAAAAAATCCACTAATAGATAGAGTAAATATAAAGGCTGTTTCTAAATGCTCTCAAAAGTCTAGCCCCCTAATATACGCAACCTCACTCTCTCCAGGTTTGTTGTTAAATTGTCAACATAAAAGAGAAGTACAATTACTGTACGGGTCAAAGTCCTCCGCTTCCACAACAAACCTCCACAAAACATCCTCTTGTCCCAGAAAAATATGTGAAACTGGTCATAAACCAAACAGGTTAAAAGATAATTCAAGATGTACACAGTAGTATATAGTCCCTTTTATCTTGTTAACCCTACGTTTATTAGAAGTTTCAATTATTCATCACTAAGCTAGTTCAAAAATTCATACCTGAAGATTATGCGATCTTAACAGTCCCTTCTCGTTATGCTTATAGATTACTGACTGCTGTATCTGTAATACTGGTATGCACATGGATTGAAATTAATATACTGTTTATAAGAATTTTACTTCTAGAATTTCTTGTTCTCTGGTATTTTAGTTTTCAGAATTTGAAACTTATCACTTAAGAGGCTTTGCTTCCAGTTTTGATGCAGGACTGGGTTGGTTCAAGGAGATGAAAGCAAAAGGGGTAGTACCAAATGTGGTCAGTTTTAACACACTCATTAAAGGGTTCTTTAGGCAGAAGAAGTTTAAAGAAGGGATTGGAGTGGCCCGTGAGATGCTCGATATGGGATGCATATTTTCTGTTGCCACTTGTGAGATTCTGATGAATGACCTTTGTAAAGAAGGCAGGGTTTCGGAAATGAGTGGCCTTCTGATGGAGTTTTTGAGGAAAGGGGCGATTCCTGATGGGTTTGATTGCTTGATATTGGTTGAAGCTTTGTCTGCCAGAGGGGAGGTGGGAAAAGCTTTAGAGATGGTTAATGCCTTTTGGGACAAAGGGATTTCTGTATCCATTGTGACCTGCAGTACTTTGATAGAAGGGTTGAGGAATTCTGGGAAGATAGATGAAGCAGTTAGATTGATGGAGAGGATGACTGATAAGGGAATGATTCTTGATAGGATTACTTGCAATTGTCTATTGGAAGACCTTTGCGGTTATGGAAGAACAGTGGAAGCTGATAGACTTAGAGTTCTGGCTATGAAGAAGGGTTTCCAACCTGACAATGTGACGTTTGGAATATTGGTTCGTGGTTTCTCAAAAGAAGGGAGGAGAAGAGAAGGGGAGAAAGTTGTGGACGAGATGCTTGATGCTGATCTTATTCCCAACATTGCGACTTATAATCATTTGATGGATGGGCTGCGAATTGGGAGTAAATCTTATTCCTGATAGTTGCATCGAAGAAAAATTGGATTGGAGAAAAAAAAAATTGTGGGAGTCTTGTAGCTAACACGTTGTGCTTGAACTCTCTCAGAAGGCTTTGAACCAGTGTCAAGTTCGGAAATACAGAGTGGATTGTGAAACCTGATTTGCATCTTATGCACCATTCATGCTAGATGTGTAGGAAAGAAACTTATTGCCACTGAACTAACAAGTGGATCACTGTCAGCCAAGGCCTGGAGTTTTGAGGAAAAACTCTAAATTTTGACTGTCAGTGATGCCATCATATGACTTTGAGGGACCTGGAAGCATGTAGACATCATTTACTTTAAGGACTAAGGTGAAACCTATGAGTTCAGTTCATGTGGCTATTAACAGTAACGGGTGCGGCATTCGCAGGATCAGCGTATTGTTAGTACTATGGGAGGTTCAATTTGATGGTGCCTTTTGGCACGATACTGACAGTTTGGCATGATGCTGAAGGGGCTGTTCAGGTTCTATTATCTGAGATCTCATACAGACTGAGTGGTCGTTGGTGCAGCTCTCTGAAGTGCTGTTCCCACTCTGTTTCTTATGTCACCTAGCTGCCCTTACTATGCTTTGAAGGTTTGAGGGCTGGGTGAACGTGGTGAAATGAGAACTGTTTCGTTGCTTGAATAAAGGAACTGTTCCAGTTGAAATAATGACATTTTGTCTCCAGATGGTGAGGTACATTTGTTTTTCATGAAATTTGTATACCCTTCGTTGATTCCTTTATTTGTTTTCAATATCTAAGTTAATGGTCAAAATGGCTAGAAACAGAAAGTATAGGACTGTATTCTGATTTTATTTTGTAAAGTTTTATTGTGTTTGGTGTTCAATTCTCTGCTTGTACTCTGTTATACTTAATGAATTTCCCCCCCCTAAGATTGGTGAGATCTTACTTCATTAACAGTTTTTCCCTTTATCAATGGTGTTTATAGTTGTTCTCTTAATAATGTCATGATATCAATTGGGTTTTGTTGGTTTTGTGGCAATATGTTAAAAAGTTAAGGTATATTAGTGGGAAGTTGGAGGTATTGCCAAATAAGATGAGAGAGTTTTCTTAGGCGGTTTGGACATGTGCAACATAGGCCAATAGATGGTTGAGTTAGGAGGAGATATAATATATTATTTAAAAGCTGCTAGATCTAGGGTTAGACCCATTCGAATTGGTATTATAGTTACAGGTTGTAAAGAAGGATTATGTTTTTTGGTTAATGTTATAGTCTTACAGAGGACATGGACCTTTAGAGAGCTGGACCGCAGAAAATGACTTAAAACTAAATTGGAGGTTTTGAGTGAGAGAAGGGTTTTGAGTGAGAGAAGGGTCTTACAGAGGACATGGACCTTTACAGAGGATTATGTTTTTTTGGTTAATGTTTTTTGGTTAGACCCATTCGAATTGGAGGTTTTGAGTGAGAGAAGGGTCAATAAAAATATAATAGTTACCAAAATATCCTTATTACATATGTCATAAAACTAAATTTGATTGAAATTTTGATTAGAATTTTTCAAAATATCTTCACAATTAAGGAAGCTACGGAGCTGCATGTTGAAAACAAGAAGAAAAAAAATAGAGAAAAAGTCATGATATTTTATAGGACAAATAAACACTTCAATCCCCCTCGTTAACCCTCCGAATTGGGGGAGAGGTAAAAAAAAACAAAAAACAAAAAACAAAAGAGGATTAAACAAACCCTTACTTAACCCTCCCTCCTAAACCTCAAACCAAGTATGATTTTATTTCCTCTCACTTAACTTCCCCTCACTTAACTCCCTTAATCCTCAATCCAAGCAGACCCTTATTGTTGTTGTTGCATTGATTGGGTTTTGCCTGCATTTTTGTTGCTTCTGGAGTACACATCGAAGATGTTCTTTCTCCTAATGTATATATTTATTTTCAGATCGACGATAATCATCTAATGTAAAACTTTGGATCGTTCCAAATTGTTTCTAGCCATAAGTGTACTATAGCTTGTATGAACGGTATCCATTTGTACATCTCTTACCTATGGTTCTTAACTAGGATATAACGAATACAATTGACTTCCACAAAAGAGTGAATGAAGAGCTTCTTGCACGTTTATGCAAGTCCTATAACTGATGCAATGGTCTTGTCACGTCCTATATCTGCCGTCAAGTTCTCGCTATAGAGATTCCTAATCAGCTTGCCTATTTGGCGGTGGCCACTACGAAGATCTACGTTGGAGAAGATGTTGACCCTACTCAATTGATCTTCCATATCATCCCGTCGTTGTATCGAGAACTTGTAGCCAATCATTATTTTGTTAACCGCGCACATGTTAATGCTCATTCTTATATTTTCCTTTTCTTGTAGAGAACTCGACTTCGAGTTCTTCTACAATAAGTCCTCCACCTTCCCTCGTATAATCTTGCTCTCCTGTGGGCTCATGCAATGGTGTGACAAGTTTGGTGAACCTCCCATGAAACAAGATCAACAATGTGCCACATCACGCAGTGATAGTAGCTCTCCAGGAAACTCGTCTGGAAGAATAGCAGGAAACTTGTTGAGTACCGGCCATACCTCTGATGAAAACTCTTTCTTCCGTTGACTCTTCGGTCTCTATGCTTCCCTTCGCTACCAAATCATCCACCGCACGGACCTCCTTGAATTCCTTCGTAGAGAATGCAAATGACATAAAAGTTTTTCCCCTTTTGTTAAGATTCGGTTCGAGTACTTCTGCAAAGGCGTAAGTAGATACCTTGTCCCATCCTTAACCAACTAATATGTGTGGAGGTGCCCATCATGTTTCACCCCAACATCAAACTGCTATCGTCGACCAAGCAATATGTGGCAAACGTCAATCCCATCCATCATGTCACAATAACCTCATTCTATATGTGCCGATGGAGAAAGGCAGTCGACACCATTCGGTCACTCTAACGCTCGACACCTTCTGAATCCATCCAATAGAGTACGGGTCCAGGTGTTTTTCCAACGTCAAAAATGAATCTTCGACCAATCATCGCCTGCTAAGGTTTTCTTTGGATGTCGTCGTCGATCACGGCCCTTTTTTTGTAATTTTTTTGTTGATGGTACGACGGGTTGAGAAGATGTTCTTTTGTGAGAATCATCAAATTGTGGTGTTAGCATGACCTTTCGTATCCCGTCAATGAATGCCTTTTTTTGGATTTCTCCATATGACCGCTATGTTGACAAGCGTATCAACATGAATATCGAAATAGTCGTTCTTCCCATGGTCATTATATCGTTCGCGCATGCCGATATTGTCCCAACCACGATAGCACCATCAATCAGTCGAGTTGTCACCGCACAATCGTCATCACGACCCCTCATGACCGGATCATTGTACTCCTTTTTCGGGCTAGACGAATCCATACGAAGTCCTTTATGGATGATTATCTCGTGTTGATGCGTGACCATCCCCTGGGAGGTCGCATGCGTTGTTCACCCATGACTGTTTCTAGATCTCGAACCAGTTTTCTCGATGGTTCTTGGAGACCTACTGTCCGCTCAACTCGTCGTATGCGTAGATTCAATCCTCGTAGAGAGACTTCGATGCGATGCGAGGAATGCTACAAAGAGACTTTCAACCCCCTACTCTTCATTAGGAGTTGTTGGTTGCCGTTGTCATCATTCTTTCCCACCATGCCTTGCGATACGTCGAAACTCTGATATACAACACGGAAATATCGATTGCTGGAGCCAATGACCCTACTGGAATCTCAATTCTCAAGAACGAGAATCAAAAGCAAAATATAATTTTATTCATCAAACTTGTTTTCAACTCTTCCACATACAATCTATTTATGATGAAAAAACCCAAAAAGTCCTAAGAAAGTAGTCCTAATTAAACTAGTAAAGTAATAAAAGAAAAAGTATAAAGGATGCTAAAATATTTAGTCAAATCTGCCCAAAATCCCGCCTAAAATAGGACTAGCCCAAAAGCGCACACGTCATGTTCTTCCAAAGAACATATGTTCTGATGATTCAGTTGGATAAAATTTGAATTGATATTCTTCCAAAGAACATATGTTTGATGATTCAGTTGGATAAAATTTGGATTGATATTCTTCCAAAGAACATATGTTCTGATGATTCAGTTGAATAAAATTTAAATTGATGTTCTTCCAAAGAACATATGTTCTGGTTGAATATTCTCTAGATTTCTCATCAACAACCTATCCTGTGACACTAAAATAGTGAATGCATGGCAGAATAGCTGTTTTTACCCATATTGGAACACACACTGTTTACTGCATAGTTAATAGGCTGAGCTACTGGATAAATTCCATGAACTCAGCACTCCAGTTTAAGTGATAACTGATAACGCAAATATCTTCAAAAGAAACATGGCAGGAATGGTTCTTTCAGTTTGCTACATTCTATTGAAGTAGGCTCCACAAAGATTAATCAAGTTTCATAACTAGCTGCCAAATTGATGATAACTCATGTTCTGTAGTAGAATCCTTGCCACTTAAACTAGCACTAAAATGATTTACGGGGGGTGCTTGGTTGGTTGTAAGTGGAAATTGTGCAACATTGTTGCACCATTTCCACCAATTCCAATGTTTGGTTTGATGTAAATTGGGGAATTGATGCAACAAATGTTGCATCATTTATTCCAACCACCACAA
The DNA here is from genome assembly GCA_029216955.1 of Iris pallida. Taxonomy (NCBI): domain Eukaryota; kingdom Viridiplantae; phylum Streptophyta; class Magnoliopsida; order Asparagales; family Iridaceae; genus Iris; species Iris pallida. The sequence goes on from JANAVB010036615.1 coordinate 12,882,572, forward strand.
CATTTGTTGCGGCCAAAATGGCCGAATGACCACAGACGAAAACAAGTGCAACACCAATTACAACATTTTCAATGATTCTCTCTTCATTCAATGTCATAAAAAGACAAAAGAATGAAGTGAAAACCTTGAGGCTATAAGGAAACAAGTAGATTAGAAGTTTCCTCTAACACTGTATGTGGGAACTTTTGTTGGGAGGGAAAGGAAAATTTGAGGGGAAAGAAAATGGAGGGGAGTAAAATGGAAGTAAAATTAATTTTTTCCTTCCTTTGTTTTGGTAAGCAAAAAGTAAAGAAAGAAAAAAGTTGAAAAATATTTTTTTGTTTGTTTGTGGATAGAGATATAATTACTATTTAGTCATTGGTATTCTCGAATCATAATTTATTATTACCTTTTGAGGGGTAGTGGGTAAATTCTCCCAAAATCGTCTCATCTTTCTCCATTTTTCTTCCACTTTTAGGAGGAAATTTTTTTAGTGGGATCCACATAGTGTTTCCCTTGAAATTCCCCTCCCCTATTTTCCCTCCCCCTTCCCAAACAACATCACTTTTGATTTTCCTCCCATTTTTCTCTCAATTTTTTCCTTCCTCCCATTCCCCCCCCCCCCCCCCCTCTCTTTCCCAAACAGTACCTAAGGGTTGATGGTATGCCATAAAAAAGATTGGTCATGGGATTTCAAGAGGGAGGGAAAGACGGGAGAGTTGAGGATGAGATACTGGATATTTGACTTCTTCCGAGCATTGCTGTTAATGAGTTGATGTCTGGGCTGGGAGGTGGGTGTGTGTCTTGTTGACTTCTTGGTGTTGATGTCAAATGCAGACATGGGTATGCGGAATTTTTTTTAGGAACCCTCAAAATTTGGAAATTCCCATAACATGCTGACATTGCAAGTAGGGCACAAGCATTTTGGGTGAACATTAGTGTTGTAAGGCCTCGTTTGGTTCGCGGAATGGAAGGGAAAGGAATCAATTCCTTGTCATTTCCTTTCCTTTGGGAAACTTTAATTCCCATTGATTTTCTTTTCCGATGTTTGGCAATGCCAAGGAATTTGGAAAGGAAAGTGAATACTTCAATGTGGGAAAGTGATTCCTTGCTTGGATGGATGGAATCACTTTCCCCCCTAATTTTCCTTCCATTAGGAATCACTTTCCTTTCCTCCTCAATTCCTTGGACACCCAAACATAGGAAAGTAATCACTTTCCTTTCCCAACCCGGAGATTCCGCGAACCAAACGAGGCCTAAAAGCTGATGTCTACGGACAAAGTGTTGGAACGAATCAATAATTGGCTCTGCAGCTTAACTGTGCTGATATTGCAAATAGTCTGAACATTGTGCCTGAAGATACTGTTCCTAGGGCCAATAGCCATAGACAAAATCCTGCATGGAGAACTGATTCACGACTTGGGTGTGTATGGTGTAGATCTGGTTTGTTGAGCAGCGGAGCTAGACAAGCAAGGCTTTGGTTTGTCGAATAGTTCTAGCACAGACAAGTAGCTTTTTTTTTGGTCTCTCTCTCTTTCTCTTGTGTGTGTGTGTGTGTGTGTGTGTGTGTGTGTGTGTGTGTGTGTGTGTGTTGGTAGGTACCACTCTGCTTAGGTTAGAAACTGCTTTCTAATAGTTATGCTTACACTATGGATTGAGCTGATGCCTTCTGTTTCTTCTTTTGGTTAAGCAAAACCTACCAGCATCATTTAGTTTCTCTTGGTTACACACAACCTAACACTTGGGAGTGGTTAGACAGTTGGAGAAACTTTGAGATGATGCAAATGACACCAAATCATTTGAGTCACTACCTTACTATTTCTTATACTTACAAGATGATAGACGTCGGTCCCATACATCTTAAATATCTCTCTTGTTGAGACATAAAAATGTCTATGATGTGTTTATACGAAAAGAAGAGGCAAAGCCCAAAAGTCTGAGATCAGTTGGAGTATTAGTTGGAAAAGGACTTTTGTTTGGTCGCAGCAGTAGGAAGGAATTTCTTGTTTTTCCTAAGCAGATGCCGATATGATTAATAATTAGGTAAATACAAGCTTAAGGAGATAAAGAAAAGCAAATGTGTCAATCAGAACCAACTAATTTAGTAATTTGTGTTAGTTGGCAAGCTTAAATTACTTGGAAACAGTTGCTCTTGTGCTAATCTTTCTATTGTTTTATATGCAGTTGACATGCTTAGTCTGGAACATCCATATCCAGTATGTGAACGCTACAGCTGGTCATCACCTGCAGGAAAAAGTAGATAAGTTTCTTGTACTCAAGAGTGTACAATTTATGTTGTTCTTCTATTTCTTGAACGAATGCATGATTGCTTTTTCTAAGTAATTGTTGCAACAGCGAGCTAGCAGTTTGGTGAGCTGTCATTTGTTGAACGTATGCATGATTGGCTTTTTTAAGTAATGAATATTCTTATGAGCAGCTATCTTTTGATTCTCCTGCTGTAGAATTGGTCTTTGTTGTTGATGTTTTCTGTTGTTCTTTTACTTTGTTTTTTAATGCTTGTAAGGAAGTGTGCCGACAGGAGAATTGCTTGGTGCCATCTCATGGTTGAAAACGAAAGTTTAATATTAGGGTTATTTATACTGGCATTCCATGTGTTTTGTGTTTACTAAGCGGACCTTCCATAGTTTAAAAATAAATACAATGACACCCTCTGTCTTATATATATATATATATATATATATATATATATATATATATATACACACGATATAGGGCTACGAACTGAGCCTGCGTGGGGCAGAATGAGGCGTCCGTGTAGCAAACTCAGTGCACGGTCGTCGTGCGACGGATCGGGGAATCGGCACCATTCGCCCACGGGTATAAGCGACAGGCCGACCACGCGGCCCGTCGTGCGGCGCTGCTGAGGGCGACGAGAAGACGTCCGCCATAAACGATCGCAGGCTTGATCGTAAGGGCGTCGGCGATCGTCGCCAATATGCGCGTCGTGCGCATAGAACGGGCGGCTGGGCGGAATCGGTAGTCGCAGGCGACAAGGAATCAGTGGCCGTCGTACGGGTGGTCACCCTTAGTCGTCGAGGGCGTCTCTTCGGCGTCGTGGGCAAAGCGAGGTGTTGAGTAACTGCCGTCGAAAGACGGTGTGCTGCCAAGCGGAGCTCTGGAGCGCGCGGGGTGCGTGTGCACGGCGATGATGACAAGGCCAACGGACTACGTCCGCACTCCAAAAGTCGTTCCATACGACAGGCCAAGAATCGTGTGCGTGGGACACGATTATACTGAGCCCGCACGCGTTGGAAATTAAAAAAAAAGAAAAAAAAAGAAAAAAGAAAAAAGAAAAAAAAAAAAAATATATATATATATATATATATATATATATATATATATATATATAAAGTAGAGGTGGTCGGTCTAAAATTCTATACATAAATTATAAAAGTTAGGGGTGGTCCGTGTAGTTAACACAAAACATATGGGGTGTCTGTATTTATTTTTAAATTAGGTCAGGTCTGCGTAATAAACACAAAACATAGGAGATGTTAGTGTAAATAACCCTTAATATTATGTGATGCAGTACAAGTTTTAGAGTGAAGTGGAAATATGAGCGATCAAGGCTCTATGGCTCTAAATCATAGAATTTAGTTTGAAAGAATGTATTAGTTCTCGAATTAGACGAAACAACAAATTACATCAGTAGCCTGAAATGATTGAAGCTGGCTCTGTTTGTACTCCGGCAGTAGCACAAGGATCCCTCCCGTTTTACTGTGATCAAGTTCATACAAGTCCTTTCCCTTGCTAATAGAACAACTTGACCACCTTCTTGGTGGAAGAAGTAACTTTACCAAATGAATTGTTACCGGTAGGGCTGCAAACGAGCCAAGCCGAGTCAAGCTTTTGTAAACTTGAACTTGACTTTACTAGAATTAATCGAGCTCGAGCTTGACAAGTTTTTTATTTTAGAGCTTGAGCTTGGCTCGAACTTGTTTATATTAAGCTTGAGCTTGGCTTGGTTTGAGCTTGGCTCGAGCTTGTTTATATTAAGCTTGAGCTTGACTTGGTTTGAGCTTGAGCTTGGCTTGATAGGCAAACTTGATAAACAAGCTCGATAAGCTCAAAATCAAGCTCGTTAAGCTTGATTTCAAGCTCGCACAACTTTATTTCAAGCTCATTAAGCTTGATTTCAAGCTTAACGAACTCGATTCAAGCTAGTTAGGTTTGAATTCAAGTATATGTAATATTAACAATTTATTTATAAAAATTTAATTAAAAAAGTTCCTTACTATCAATTATTAAAGATATATAAATATATAATGCACAACCATATGGTCATAGAAACATATATAAAATTATAATTCAACAAAGAACAAACGGTCCGTGGTGATGTAGCCCGTTGGGTACACCGAGACGTTGCTCGTCGGCCTGGAGAAAAGGACACCTCAACAAAAACAAAAACAAAAACAAAGAACAAACGAGCTTCTAAATAAGTTCATAAACGAGCTTTTACACGAGCCTCTAAACGAGCCAGCACGTGAGCTCAAACGAGCCGAGTACTTCTAAGCTTGAGTTTGGCTCGTTTATTAAACAAGCTCAAAAATGAAGCTTGAGCTCAGCTTGTTTACTAAATGAACCGAGCTCAAACGAGCTTTTAACGAGAAGAGCTTCGAGCAGCTCGCGAACGGCTTGGCTCATCTGCAGCCTTAGTTACCGGGTGATGTTTGTGGTCAACCGGAGTGCTTGTGTGTGTTAGGCCTCGTTTGGTTCGCGGAAAGGAATAGGAAGGAAATCAATTCCTTGACATTTCCTTTTCTTTGGGAAATTTTCCATTGATTTTTCTTTCCGATATTTGGAAATGTCAAAAATTTGGAAAGAAAAGTGAATATTTCAAGGTGGGAAGTGATTCCTTGCTTTGATGGATGTAATTATTATTTTTTTTCTAATTTCCCTTCCATTGGAAATCATTTTCCTTTCTTCCTCAATTTTTTTGACACCCAAACATAGGAAAGTAATCATTTTCCTTTCACTACTCTAGCGACAACAACAAGAAGTAAGCGAGTAAAGGAAGTGGAGAAAAGAGGGGAGAGGAAAAAAAATTGTAGGAGAAGAAAAGAATAGAAGCTTTGTGTTTATTGGCGTTTTTTGATTTCTTGTAGTATTTCTTTCCAACGTTTCTTTCCTATCCTTTTTGGTAAATTTTTTCTTGTAGTTCTCTTATGATATGCATGGATCGAGGGAAAAAAAATAAACAAAGTTAAGTAGGATTACGTGAAGGAAAGTTAAGTGAGGGAAAGGAGAGTTGATACATGTAACTTGTTTGGATCGGAACGAGAGTTAAATATGTGTTTAATAACTCTTGTTTGGATTGAAAGTTTTGAGTAGAAGAATTAATAAAAATAAAATAGTTATAAAAATATTCTTATTACTTGTCGTATAAAATTATACAAAATATATGTGATTACCAACTCAACAGAAACATAAAATATATGTGGTCATCAACTATCTCTCGTCCAATTCTTTGACGTACATGGACGATTTTTTTAGGGATATTTAGTAATAGGGTCTCACATCATAGTTGATACTAGATTCTTTCGTCAACCCTCCGATTTGAGAGGTTGAAAAAAAATATGCAAAAGAAGATTAAATAAATCCCACTTAACCCTATATGTCTCCTCCTCCTGAACCTTCACTCTCAAGTCAACCAAAATTTTCTTCTCCCCTCACGTAAGTGTCTTCATCCTCAATCCAAGCATACCCTTAGGCCTCGTTTGGTTCGCATGAGGTGGGAAAGAAAAAAAATATTACTTTCCTATATTTGGGTGCCAAAGGAATTGAGGAGGAAAGGAAAGTGATTTACAATGGAAAAAAAAAAATTTGGGGGGGGGGGGGGGGGGGGGGGGGTTGGTTTCTACATTATTCACTTTTCCTTCCAATTTTTGTGGCATTTTCAAATACCAGAAAGAAAAATCGATGATAATTGTAATGTTCCAAAAGAAATGAAATATCAAGAAATTGATTTCCTTTCCGTGAACTAAACGAGGCCTTAAGGTTGCTTTAAGCTTGCTTGAGTTATTTTTGAATCAAAAGTTTAGTAGATATTCTAAAAGGTTTGTAAACTTTGATTATTTTTGAATCAAAAGTTTAGTAGATATTCTAAAAGTTTTGTAAACTATGATTTATAGTAGGGGTTTTGCTCTTCATGTGGTTTTTATATGTAGGAATTTCCACGTATAATTTCTTGTGTCTATGTACGGTATTGTGATATTTGATTTTTTCTATAAAAGTTGGCCACTAGGTTCGTTATTTATTGTTAATTCTTACGTCTGTTCTTGGTCATTGATTTTTCTGCAAAAATCTATCACTGGAATCATCATCGACTGTCATCGTTAGGGACGCATATCTTCAAAAATAAATTCAGCTGGTGTTCCGAATAAAAATTTCATCCAATTGAGTCCTCAGGAGGGCTGTCAAAAATCACGCAGTAACATTTTTCCCGTTTCAACGGCATCAATCAGGAACGAGAGCTGCTACTTTGACTGCCGCGGTCACGCGGCACGTCGGCATTGGCCCCTCGGCCCGAGATGGTCCACATTAACAGGAATAGTCAATGGCTGGTCGCCACGCGGGAGCTCCGCGGACGGTCAAAATAGCATTTTCCATCAGGAATATAACTTGGATCAAGACAGGCCCTTAAAAAATATATTTTACAGCCGAAATCTCACCAAACATATCCGTTCAGTGACAAGCTACACAAAAGCGTATGAGTTTGAAGTATCTGGACTTTTGAGTCCTATAAATTCTTTTTAAAAGTTTCTAGAAAAGAAAACGACGAGGACCTAATTCCAGTGTTCTAGTGCAATTAATCCTCATATTAACAGTAAAAAGCTAAAGTTTGAAAGAAATGGAATATCTATCAAAAGTTAAAGCTACGTACAGTACAAAAATCCCTACAAAAGTTAGCAATCCGAACCCCCAAAGATGACATAATATAATGGCCTAAATAGAATAGAATCCCCTAATTCAATTTACAATTTTCTGTAAATAGAAAAGAAATTCATATCAAAATGTTCTCTCCTCTCACTTCACTCGCTGCAATTGTTAATTTTCCTCGGATTTCGACAGTAGTTATCTACAAATAGGCAGTGCTTCTGCAAGGATCAATATCTCTGAGCCTGCATTAAAACAGATACAACCATGGGTGAGTAAAATGTAAAAGCAATATATAGGAAGGAAACCTGGAATTTGTGTCTGACACTGAGAAGAGGGTTTTGGTTATAAATACTAAATGCATATTACATGCAATTTCATGCTAACAATTACAGCTATGCATTTCATGTTAACAATTTCATGTTAAAAAAGCAATATATAGGAAGGAGACCTGGAATTTGTGTCTGACACTGAGAAGAGGGTTTTGGTTATAAATACTAAATGCATATTACATGCAATTTCATGTTAACAATTACAGCTATGCACTTCATGTTAACAATTTCATGTTAAAAAAAAAAAACAGCTATGTCATTCTGTACATCACTCAATATATGGAAATTTGTCAGCCAAGCATCATTTATTTTAGTTTTGAATCTAAGTCATCTAACTCAACTGTCTAACTGTTGACAGATTCCAAATGTAAGATTTTAATTCAAGATGTTAGGTAGCTATGACATCAAATAAGGATACAGATTCTAAATTATGATAATTATCGAATAACGATACACATTCTATACATCTCAATATATGAAAATTTGTCAGTCAAGCATCATTTATTTAGTTGTCCACAAGGAATCGAAGTCATCTGACTCAACTGTCAAAATGTTTGTTATTTGTGGAATAAGGATACAGATTCTAAATGTAAGATTTTAATTCAAGATGTTAGGTAAGCTATGACATCGAATCCTGTTATTCTCTAAAAAAATCTTATAGAGAGAATAATCAATAGTCACACAACATCAACTTATGTAGAAAGTCTTGATTAATCAGTTCACTGTTAAGCTATTGTTATTTTTGGTTTGGTGAACTAGTATCTGCCCTTCAGTCCCTATCCCATATTAGTTCAACCTAACACTTGAGAGTGGTTAGAGGAACCAGGAGAAAAACTTTGAGATGTAGGCTCCATATGACACCAGAGGATCCTCATCGGAACGATGGCGACTGCCACTACATAAAGCATACGATACCGACACATTCTAAAGCTCTCTTTCCAGAACATAGACATGTCGACAATCACTGTTCATAGAGAAAAAAGAAGAAAAGTGCCATAACCCAAAAGGATGTATCACTTTGGTGTTAGATGGAAAAGAAGTGAAGCTTGTTTGGTTGCAGATGCAGACATCAATCGATAATAGAGTAACAACGAAGATAACAAGTAAGAATGTCAATCGAAGCAATCGTAAAATTTAATTATAACCTCGTAAAATTTACCTATATTAGTTGCAAGCTTCGATTGCTTCGAATCGTTAATATGTAGCCAAGAAGCTTAGATCAGAAGCACCAGAGCCAGGATGAGAAAGCCGCAGCTAGTCGCTGCCGCCTGCAAGAAAAAAGCAAAAGATAAGTCGCAAATTCTACAATTTCTACTTTTACTTCTTCTTACAGTAGTAAGCTAAGAAGTTTGGTGACCCGTCTTTTGTTGAAAGAAATGTATGATTTGGCTTCAACAAAAGTATTCTTTCAGCAACTCACTTTTGATTTTCCTCGTGTAAAATTATTCCAAGATGTTTACGTTTTGAATGGAAAAAACTTCGCTGAAGTCTAACGAGTTCCGCTGTTTGGTTAACTCTACTGGAAAACTTGGTTTTGAAGTTGTGTCAAGAGTAGGGTTTCTGTCCCCCTGCAGAAACTTTACTTTTTCACATCCGGACTTTCTCGACGAAACTCCCCTATTTTTTTTTACTTTCAACAACCATCCAAATAACGGAACTCCTTTTTTTTTCCTCCACTTTCGTATCTCTTCTAGTTCCATCAACCAAACAACATTTTGAAAGTGAAAACTTATATGCACGTATAAGGCTGGTTCTGGCCCAGGACGGTCAGGACGACCGTCCAAGACCCACGGATCACGAGGTGGCAAAAAAAGTTTTAAAATAAATATTTTAATAATTGCGTATCTCAAAATAGAACTAGTATATACCATGAGCCCTCCTAAAGACAAAGTTGTTATGGTGTAGTGGTTAGTACTTTAGGCTCTTATACTAAAGGTTCTAAGTTCATTCCTTCGTTGTAGCTATTTTTTAAAAGTTTTATTAATATTTTTTATATTATGATGGGGCCTTATTTTGAAAGTTCGTCCTGCACTCCCATGTACTCATGTCCGGCCCTGCGCACGCAAACCACAGTTTTCTACTTTTTCACTTTCCTAGTGCAACTAAACAGACCCTAGGCACGACCAGGACACTCCAAACTACACTAGGACACTCTAAAATAGGTACCGGGTATGTGTTGCCGTGTCCTTGCCGTGTCGTATCCGTGTTACTGCAACATAGGATACGGAATTGAACTTGCAAGTTCTAAATGTCAAATTGCTTAAATTCAATGACTAGCTTCTTGATCTTTACCTCCAGCTTGGAAGAAGATGCTGTGTATTCCGGCACAAGTGATCTCTGCAACCCAACATTATAAACCGGAGTACCGTCCGGATAGAACAGCCCATAGTTCCTCTCCGAGGTCGGCCCCGGCTTCAGATCCTCGTTGAAGAGCGCAAACACGTAGACGTCGATCGGGACCGCCGGCCTCATCGGCGTCCCCTGGCTCGTCGCGATCCTCTGCAGCAGGTTCCTGTTGTACGCCGCGGCGTTCTGCGGGGTCGCGCCGGGCTCGTCGGGGTCCCCCCTGGACGGCCACCCCGTCTCCGATATCCTCACCGCGACGTCGGAGTGGCCCATCGCCTGGATGGCGGCGTAGACGGAGTCGATCTGCGCGTACAGCATGTTGTCGTAGCTCAGGTTCGTGTTCGGGTCGGTGACCCCCGGGTTGCTCTCGAAGAGCACGTACGGGAGCGGCACCGTGTCGGGGCTGCCCTTGTAGGCGAAGTACGGGTACGCGTTGATGAGGAACGGCGAGCCGGTGCGGGAGAGGAAGTCGAGCATGGGCTGGAGGTGGGGGGCGAGGTCGGGACGGAACGAGCCGGAGGAGGGCGGGTAGGAGCTCCCGAGGACGGCGAGGGAGTGGGCGGTGGTGACGGTGACCGCGGCGGACATGCCGAGCGCCTGCAGGGCCTGGTGCATGGACTGCATTGCCGGGAGGAGGTTGGAGGCGAGGGCGGTGTCGTTGCCGGCGAGCACCTCGTTGCCGATGGTGATGCAGGTGATCCGGGTCTGGGGGAGGTAGGGCTGGACGTTCTGCTGCAGCCAGGCCTGGGCGCGGGACGGGTCGGTCACGGCGGCGATGTCCTCGTTGCGGACGCTGACGATGAACTCGACGTCGGAGTTGCCGAAGGCGGCGAGGACCTTCGGGTCGGCGTCGTAGAGCTTGACCCTGCTGATGCTGATGGACTGGAGGAGGCCGGCGACCTGGGCAGGGGTTGGGAGGTTGTTCGCTATCTGCCCGTAGTTTATCCCGACCTTCAGGGCAACCGGTAGTGGTAAAGATTGAGCTGTTGAAAGGAAGGAGAAAAATATATATTATGTTGATTAATAACTTAGACAATTCAGGAAGCCGGACTCATCGTGCACCTTTTTTCCTCGTCCGTTTGATGGAATAGAACGAGTGTACGAAGAACCGTCGTTTTCATCTCCGTGCCATCAAGTGGATGAAAAAAGAGGTGTACAGTGAGCCCGACTTACCGAGTAATTTCTCGCTTGGTTGGATGTTTATGAATTCTCTTGCAACAAAAACTCTTGTAAGTGTTGCTAGAATTAGGATGGAATCCGCTGTTCTACTAACTTCTTTGCCAATTATGTCTCTCATATTAATACTACTTTTGATATCCATAATTATTTAGTTTTTTTAAATAAAAAATGTATTACCGAACTCAAATGGCTCTTGTGGTCAGTCAGGAGAGGTATAACTTCTTTGACTAGGCGAACGGTTTCGGAATCGAACCGCGGGGGTGGTGTAGTTGTGTGTGTGTGAAAATTGAGAACAGTTGATCAAAATGGTATGCAATGCATCGTGCACAAAGTCCCGTACATTATAACATCTCAAAAAAATGTATTAATATTTTAAATCGGAATTTTGTTAACATGTGTCCTAAAAACACATGTTAAGGATAATTAATACATGACTTTTGTGCTTCGAAAATTGTTATCAACATTCAGTAAACATTAAAAAATAAACTTTTCATTGACAAATGTTATCAAGACTTAATACAAAAAAATGTATTAAAAATTATTTTATTTGATCTTGATGACATTTTTTAATGTAAACAAATATTTTTTTTAATGTTTATTGTATGTTGATAATAATTTTTAAAATAAAAATCTAAGTATTAATTATTCTTAACGTGTGCCGCCGCATGTTAACAAAACCCTTTGAATAGATGAGATGTATTTATAGGTTAGGATAATCATTTTTGCTTCTATTGTAAAAGTTAGAACATTGAAATTGATAAAAATGGTTCAACAATTGCCAATCAAGCAACTTCTACACTATTCTTTTACCACCCCAATGTGTCATTTTTTTTCCACTTTAATAAACTAAATTATTCTTTTATTGAGTCTATGAGTTGTTCGTGATTTTTTTTTTTTATTTTTATTTTTAATTTGAACTATTTTTTAACATAATATGATTGTTTTTTGTTATCTTGTGGATATCCTGAACTTATTTTTTTCAATTAAATATCCTGAACTATATTTTACCCAGCAGCAGCAGCAACAGCAACAGCAACATGACAATTGGCACTCGACTAACGCACCAGGACATGTCAAGATTGGTGCAGCGTCTGCCTCGCCGTGTCGTATTATATTGTGTCGTGTCGTATTTGTATCCGTACATCAAAGTAGAAAGAAAGAATAAGTAGAAAGAAAGAATTGCGTTTAATTAGATTGTTAATTACAAGGGTGTTGTGAAGCAAGAATTGTAAACAAACTATATATCATAACTTCGAATCTTCCATGAACCACAACAAATGATAATATGCTTCACCGAACCTCAACTTTGCCCAGGAAAAAAAAAAAAAAAATCCAATCTTTTTATCATGTTTACATACTTCATAATTAGCTCTTCTTCTTTTTGTGGAGAGAGAACATAATGAAAAGGATAAAAAAAAAAAAGAAAAAAAAAAGAGAGAGAAAATAATAAATATTATATATATATAAAAACACTATTGAGAGTTTAATGCTTTCTAGTGAAGAAGAAGAAGAAGAATAGTATGTATGTATGTATGTATGTATGAATGGTTTTGCACCTGAGAGTAGCGACCAAAGCATGAGGAAGGTGAAGAGAGAGGAGATGAGTTCCATCACCATTTTCCTCTCTTCTTCTTCTTCTTCTTCCTTTTCTCTAAAAAAATTGTTGTAATATTCCGAATGTAGCATTCCTTTTATAAATATCAGCAGCTATGGGTTGGGATGACTTACATCACACTTACAGATACGCGTCTGACCTACTGACTTCCATCCAAATTCCGGTATTTGGCTTCTTCTCCTTTTCTCGGCAGAGGCCTGCCACTTGGGTTATCATAGGATTATTTGGAGTTTAGTCCCTCTAGTCTTTGTTATTTTTTTCTTCAATTCACATTACACATGGAAATAATTTCTTTTAAATATTGTAAATTAACGTGAATTGAAGAATTTTTTTTAAATATTTAGGTTTATGGTTTCGTATAAATTTTAAATATTAGGTTTATTTAGGTTTATGGTTTCGTATAAATTTTAAATATTATAAATTTTAAATATTATACGAGATCCTAAAATTAAACAAAAATATGTGAGTTATTTAGTTTTGTATCGTGAGAATTGTGTAACTTTGAATTTTTTTTTTTCCATGACCAATTGAAAATGAGATTTGTGACAATATTGTTTACTTCTATATATTATGATCTCGGCAACCAAACAACCGTCTCCGGGGCCCTTGAGTTGTAAGTATATATTCAATAGTGCGACCGGGACAAGAGGCATATGATGATACACGATGTCCATGAAGTCATTTCCATTAAAACTGTCACCATGAGGGTTAATATGGCTGTTGAGATCATGATAGAAGCAAACAATAGTGTCACAAGCAAACTAAAAATACAGCATTTACCATGCAAAACTAAATGACTCAAGCCAACAATCCTCACATATTTTCGTTTAATTTTATGAAAATTTGCGATTATGTTTTCATTTTGTACAGTCAATCAAGTCGACCATTATGATGAAGCCAAAACCCTATTTTGAATAATATAGAGATCTAAGCATAATTTTTAATATTATGAGACCCTAAAACTAAATAATCTTATATATTATGAGTGCTATGTAACGAGTTGTTTAATTATATTTTTCTATAGATGCATGTCCTATATAAGATTCGGAAAATAAAATTGGAATAGAAATTCATGATGTTTTGAGTTGGATTACTAAAAGTGTGAATATATATAATACATGTATGTGAACGTGTGTTTTCTAGATGACGGATGGACTAGATGCAATGTAAATAGGGAACCTAATATTTTTTTCTTTAGACAATGAATGAAAATTGAATTCTTACAACAATTATGTAGAGAAATGAGTGCAAATGTATCATAATTCATAAGTAAAGATCTTTTTCAACACATTCTTCCTATTAAAGCGGGGGCTTAGTGCAATGAATATATTGACAACTAAGGTTACTATGTTAGGAGATTGATGCATAAGATCTCATAACAACTAAGTGAATGATTTTGGGGATTCTTGTTTTGACTATTAGGACATCTATAATATTTCCAATTAAGTATGCATTCCTATTACCTAGTCATCAATAAAATAAAATAAAACCTTTCATTTACATGCAAGAGTTCAAAAGATCACAAGCTATTGTCATAGATTGTGTAAACTAACAATTGTTCATTAATAAACATTTTTTGCAGTGTTGGAATTATTGAAATGACAAATTTTGTTAATGTATTAATGAAAGTTTTATATATAAAAATGTAGAGGCTAGTTTTGTATTTAAAAAAGAGACATTTATAAGCTGCAAAAATAACTTCTTCCTACCTTCAAAACTTCAAACATTAAAATATAAAACTTCAAAAAAAAAAAAAATATTAAAAACCGTTTCTGAGCATGTACAAACAGTATCCGTACAAATTTCTATTTTAAAATTTATGGCTCCCTATCTTTTGGAAATTGCATAAACAAGGTTCTTAGAATATTCTTTTACGGTAGTTAAAAAAAAATCCTTCTTAGTATTTGTACATGATCGAATATCAGAAACAATTCTGACCAAATACATTTACATGTTATTTAAAAAAATATAATTCAAACCAGATGTACCAATTGCACCTTTTGTGGATTTGAAGGATGAAAACTACTACTCATAAATCATTATTCAACAACATAGTTTGTTGGGAAAAGTGCAAAAAATCCTTTGCTTCACAATTTTTGCCAAAAAATAACTAACTAGAAATTTTGATCGATTAAACCCTCACATATTTTGTACTTCGATTAAATCGCCCCCTTAGTCCATTAGTAATTACAATTTGAAGGTTATAGTCAATTTTTGGCTTAAAAATACTTGAAATACCAAAAATACTTCAACAAGTGGCTATTAAAGATTGCAACGGTCTTACCATACTTCTGCAGGTCTAAAATATCCCTTGTTTTACCATTCTTTCCATGTTCTATCTCATGTTTTTCTATGTTTCCACTCTGTTCCACATTTGTATATTATTAGTTTGTTATCTGCCCTGCATAAATAACAAAATAAGTCTTGTTGGCAGTAGATTGGTGGTCCGTTGGCGTCGCAGTAGAATTTAAAAATTGAACCAACATAAAAAATTCAAAGAATTATTTAAACTACTAGTATTTTTTAAAAAAAGACAAATCTTGGGAGTTTTTTTTTTTTTTTTTACCCTAGTTTATTACCATGACTAGAATCCTAATCCATCTTGTTATCAATCATTCTATATATTTTGCATCTTTCCTTAAAAAAGAAATTAATATCAAGGACAGCTTAAGATTAATCAGAGAATTAATCATTCAGGCCTTAACTGGGGGCACGCCAGGCTTTCACATCACTCTAATAATATTAGAAAGTGGATGCGTATGAAACTAAACGTAGTTAAAGCACAAATTGACTCCCAAAATTTATTTATTCATTTTCAACCTTCAATGAATGAATTGTATAAATTAATGTTGCCAATAATTAAACAACTGGATACAACTCAAAAAGAAATACGTATCACATCAAATAAAGTCTATTTTGCTTGCGGTCACCAAACTTCTATTTAATATTACTAGTTGATAAATTTTCATATTTTTAAAAAAAAAATTATATTTGGATGCCGAAAAAATGACGGCATAGCGCATGAATGCATCTTTCTCTGTTCACATTTCATTAATTTTAATTCACCTGAGATTAAATTTTAGGAGAGATCATGAAAACATCTTAATCATTGAGTATGCATATGATTAAAATATATATATATAATAGATAATACAATTTATTTAATTTTGGACCGAAAATCAAACCATATAAAAGATTCAATTTGGTTGAAAAAAATCGGTTCGGTTTCAAGGCCGGGTCTATGATTTATGGGACCTAGAACAAAATCTATAATTTGGGCCCATTTTCACATAAATAAAAATATCTTTTAGCATATTTACAAGCAAAATTATCAATTAAATTATCAAAATCATCAATCAAGCTATCATTTTTTTTTCCAGATTGGAGTGCTGATTTTTTTGTTATTTTCAGATTGATTTTTTGTTTTAATTTTTAATTTTTTTTAATGATATTGTTAGTCTACTTTAAAATTATTGGCCTTCCAAAATTGGGGGCCCAGGACGGTCGCCCACCTCATCCATGCCCTGGGCGGCCTTGTTCGATTTCGGTTTCAGTTTCAGGTTTCCATCCACAATTGAAAATCGAATAAGAGTTATACAATTATATTTACCTCTTCATTTTTATTTATATTTTATAATTAAAAATTTGTACACTTTAAAAATAATAATTTTATGAATATGTTTTAAAGTGATAATTTAGTCCAACTTTAGACCTATTTTTGAGATAAAATAAACTTATGTCTAAGGTTTTTATTTTATTTTAAATACAATCTAATCATAATTTTAATTTTAGGTCCGTTCTATTAAATAATAAAAATAGTCCAATCAAAAATTTTAATTTTTAATTTTTGACTTATTTTGATTCGGTTCAAACCGAAGAGAGTCATTGCTACAAAGGAAAATGTACAAGGGCTAGAGAACATGTTCAATTACAAAAATAATCACAATAGTGTGTAGATGAATGGGAACATGACAGAGAAAATGCCAAATCAAAGACTGCAACTACACAACACCTAAGCAAATATATATAGGGGGCCCACCTGTCGTACAGAAACTGTATCAAAATTTTGATACTACCTTCTGTATCAAAGTTAAGCTCTTGAACTCATTCTTCTCTTTGAAGCTGTCGAAAATGCACAAAAAATAGTGACTAATCAATGGATTGGATCAAGCGCACAACACTTCAACACCAGATCCAACCCAACTCACACCAAGACAACCTATGCTGTCTCCTTCAAATGGCATGTCATATTATTTAAACCAGTAAATTCATGTGTATTGCACGTAAAATAATTTATTATTTTTTAATTATTTTTTGACGATATCCAACGTAACATTAGAGATTTTTTGTACAAACTATATTTTATATCTTTTGGGTCCATTTTGCTCCAACTTCTACCATAAATAAACTGAATAATATGCTCACCCGGCTCGATCAACTTATATTCAGTTACCCAGTTAGAACTTTTATACCTCTCCTCGCTAATATTGTTAAAATATAGTTTAAATATATTATATAATTATATTTATATTTTAAATAAAATATAGATTGTTTATATTTTACTAATAATTTGTTATAGACGTATGTGGAAGAAAAGAAGACGGTTCTATTTTGAGCCTTTTCTGGGCCGCATTAATTAGTAGAGATAAAATTATATGTTAAATTATTTACTTATTGTTTAATTATTTACTTAGTTAAATAGTTTAAAAAGTAAATTTTATATATATTTTGAAAAAAAATAATGATACGATGTTCATCTGAAATTATATAATTGTTTATGAGGAAAAGATAAGGTACGTACGGTTGCCTCGCCGACCAACCAACGAGGAGTCGCGGCCGTCCGCCGCCTCTGCTAAAACAAGTAATAGTACACGAGTGAGTCATTGACTCTGTTGAAAGGAACTATTTACTTTTTTTTTGAAAATAAACTTCATTAACTTAAGGAGAGGGAAAACCCATATCATAGCGGATATGGGGTATCAGAAAAGTTGGCATCTCTTGATATAGAGACACTGATACATTGGATGATGAAAACAAAGTATTAAAAGCTAAATAGTGCGCACACTTGTTAGCACTCCTATGTACATATGAAAAGAGATTGAAGGATTAGATTTCGCAGCTATCCTTGCATCTTCAATTGTGTGACGAGCTCGCCAGAGTAGAGTAGCAGATGGGGTGTTGATAGCATCAATTAGAGGCTTACAATCTCCTTCAATGAGCACAGAATGTAAGTTCTTCAATCTGCAGATATCAAGAGCTAACCGAATTCCCATTGCTTCGGCTTGTAAAGGTGATCCACCGTCTTCAAATCTTGTCATTGCCATCATGAAGTCACCATTGGAGTTACGAAGAACAGCGCCTGCTGACATCCTCTCGTCTAAGTAGGCTCCATCGAAGTTAATCTTCCAGGTTTGATTATGTGGAGGCTGTTTACTATAAATAACTCGGCCGGATATTTTGGCAACAAAATCACGAGGACAGATTTGCCCTCGCATTAATATATACGCAAAATATATACGAATTTTGTTAACACTAGCAAGAACACGTATTAATACATTAATAAATATATATATTGGGAGCGGATCAAAAGTCCTCCTTAGAAAACTCCCTAAAAATTTTTCTCACTCTAATTTGTAATATTAATGTTAATATTAATGTTAATATTAAAGTTAATATTAATATTAATGTTAATATTAATATTAATGTTAATATTAATTTTTTTTAATATTTTTTTATATTAATGTTAATGTTAATATTAATATTAATGTTAATTTTAATTTTAATGTTAAGTTTAATGTTAATTTTAGTATTTAATGTTAATATTAACATTAATATTAACATTAATATTAACATTAACATTAATATTAACATTAATATTACGAATTAGAGTGAGGGGAGTTTTTAGGAGATTTTCTAAGGGAAACTTTTGATCCGCTTCCATATATATTTTATATTAGTACTCCTATCAGTACAGTTATCAAGTCAATATACATTTTAAATGAAAAATACATTAATAAATTAATAAATATACTGATAGAAGTACCAATATAAAAAATATATATTTTTAATATAATAACTTCTGTTTTTACTTAGACACATATTCTTAGGACACATGTTAATATAATTCAGTATATACTTATATGCAATATTAGCTCCATCATTGAAATATTATATCCAAAAAGTTATTCCTTAATATATCTGGGTTTTTTTTTAAACTAGTTTACTTTTGGAACAACTTTTCGTGAAAGCAAAGAGATGGTTTCCTTTTCCAGCAGTAGCAATGCCAATTCAAGTCTTAGTCCACCACGAAATGAGAAAATGATGCAATTGATGGATTTTTTTTTTCTTTTTCTCGATGTCCGACATAACGCACGAAATTTTATCTTTTAGATCCACTGTTTTCGATTTTTATACACACCTACAAGTTTTTCATAATTCAATTTCGAGACCGTTAGTCTAACCAGAAAGATTATACCTCTTCTTGCTGATCCCAAGAGTCTGATGATTTCGGTTCAACTGATCAACTGATAGATGATTTTGTAAATATATGTATCCCCAACCATGGAACAAAATTTGTTCCAAGTGGTGTTGCCTCCTCTTGCAATGCAAGTGGTGTTGCCTCCTCTTGAAATAGGCAGCTGGATTTACTTGCATCAGATCCAAACACCAAAAACGTCTACATTTCAACTATCATGATCAATAGGATTTTTTTAGTAGTTTGAATTGACAATAAATAGTAAGACGGCTGAGTACAGTGTTTTTAAAACTGACCGGGCCGGCCAGTGAGAACCGGTCAAGAGCCTTTTACCGACCAACGGTTTTTTTTTTTTTAGGTTATTTCATATAGAATGATAAATTTTGGTATATTTATATAAATGAGAAAAAGTTTTCAATATTTACAAAAAAAAAAGATGTGTCGCCATACCTAATTATTTTCTAATTTTTTATTTTGTGGTAACGTGAGAAAGTTAGATTTTCTCATCCATAATAATTTAACTCTTTATATACAATTTTAGCTTCTTCTTTTTTAAAATGATATATATTTATTTAAATTTAATATTAGAAAAATATGTTTAAAAAAATAATTCAAAATCTTAAATATTATAATTTTAAATCTAATATTACAAAAAATATGTTTTAAATACTAATTGTAAAAATTAAAATAAATTTATCTTTAACGTGAGAAAGTTGATTTTTTTTTCTTCCTTAAATAAATTTAACTCCTTATATACAATTTATTTTTAATTTGTTTCCAAATCTTAGATATTTGTTTAAATCTAATATTTAAAAAATATGTTAGAAAAAATCACTTAAATCTAATATTAGAAAAATATCTTAAAGATAAGTTAAAAATAATAATTTAAAATCTTAAATATTGTTTCTCAAATCTTAGATATAATTTGAAATCGCATATAGTTTTTTCAAATAAAATTTAAAATAAAGATAAGTTCTTAGATATTCTTTCAAATATAATATTAGAAAAAAACAACTTACGTGTTGAAATCCTAAATAATTTGTTTTCCTACTGAATTAATTCTGTAAAAAAAATCATGGGAAAAGATTTAAGAAATTAATTTAGGTGTTTTGATTGTCCTTGTTTCTATGAAAATTGATCTCTTTCTATGGATTTGACCATTTATTTTAAATTTAGAGAAAAAAATATATATAAGATTTTGAGGAAAAAAAATATGAGTTTAAATAAAATATATCTTTCTATGGATTTGAGAAAAAAATATTTAAATTCAAATAAATATCTAAGATTTTAAAAAAAGATAAAATTATATATAAAGAGTTAAATTTATTTAGGATGATAAAATCTACATTTATCACGTAACAACCAAATAAAAAAAATTTAGAAAAATATTTTTTGGGTGCCGCCACACGCTAGAAAAAAAAAGTTGGACACCATCTAAGATGGCGCCACATCACTCTTCTTATAAATATGGAAAACTTCTCCTCTTTTATATAAATATACCAAATTTTATCACTATATGAAATTTGTTGTTTATTTTTTTCAAATCTAATCAACTCGGTCAATCCGACCGGCCAGACCACCAAATCCGTCTTACCTAGTTGGATCTATATAATATATTCAATGTAAGATTACAAGTATATATAACTCGTTCAATCCAAATTAACCCACCGGTCGGCAATATCCGGCCTGGTTTTCAAAACATTGGCGTACTATTGGCAACAACTATACACACAACTTGCTCATAAAATACAGAAGAGTAAGGTGGTTTATTTAGATTTTCAATCACTTTGCTTAAACTGGAAGGCACGTAGCCAACAGCTATAGCCATCATCTTATCCTTCTGTGTTCATACTTCAGTTCAAAAGTCCATTTTGAGTTCTGAAAGGAGCTATATGCACAAATTATTGGCGACACAGAATTAATACAAACATAGTTTCATACTGAAAACCCTTCTTACACACCAAGACAGAAATGGCCGAATAAATTGACAAACAGACAACATGCATTTGCATTTATTATAGTCTCCCAAACTAAAAATGATAAATTTCCATTTTCATGCAGTCAAATTATAGCCCAAAACTTTGAAATAAAACTGGACCGATCATTTTTACTGATACAAATTCGCATCAGCATCAACTAATAGAGATCGGCTTCCTTGTGGGTGTGAATGACACAGTCGGACGTCGGATAGGAGACGCAAGTGAGCAAATACCCGCTCTCCATCTGACCATCATCAAGGAAGGATCCATCCGACTGGTCGACGGATCCGGACACCAACTGGCCGGCGCAAGTGGAGCATGCTCCGGCGCGGCAGGAGTAGGGGAGCTCCAGTCCTGCATTCTCGGCTGCATCCAGGATGTAGGTATCCTCGGGGACCTCAAACTCGTGTTCCTTCCCTTCTGGCCCGACGAGCTTCACTTTGTAGGCTGCCATCGCGGTGGCCTTTAAGGAATTCGATGCCTGCAGGCTGAATGCCTTCGAGGTTCTCTTCAAAGAGCTCAGCGAAGCTGGGCTCTTGACAAGGGAAGAGGTGGGTTTCTGCGTTTTGAAGCCGCAATGGAATGCACAGACTGTTGGGAGGGTAGCAGTTGACATTGTTGGTACCTGATGGTGGCAAATAAATTTTTTTGAGAAAAGATAAAAGCTTGAATTCGAAGCGTTTCGTATCAATAGATTATTGGGGTTCTAGTGGGCAAATTTCAAATTCCACAACAAATATTTTGTTTGTTAATAATTTCTTAGAAAAATCCTTTTGGAGAGGAGCCTAGCTCTCACTCGAGCGTGGACAAAGGGATCAAAGTAGCGCTTTAATAACGCGCACTTTACACTTCACACGTTCGTGTTGGATACGGTGATGACGTGTTTCATGCGTGGAGCTAGCACAGGAGCTTCGCAGAAGCGTAGAGGCACGGAGGGGTACGATGGTGCAGCAAAACGGAACATCTGTGGCACGATTCAGCGGAGCCACGGTTTCGCAGAGCAAAGGGTGGCACAGTTCTGCGAAGCTGCGTATCTGCAGGGCTACAGTAGCACGGTTCAGCAGAGCTTCGTAAGTAGCGCTACAGAACTGCTGCTCTCTATGAGCACTGCGATTTTGTTGCAGCTGGAGGTTTTTTTTTGTTCCTGTAACTATTGATGCTTTCAAGCCACACTCTCTCTTCGTGCCTGCTCCTATGGTCAATTGTAACTAACCAAGGATTGGATCTCACCTATATGAAGGAGACGCCAAATCTTGGGGGAACATACATAATCAGGCGAGAATCCTCTAAATGTTTTTGAGTGTTTTTGTTCCGAATGTCATTGGTTAACCACGTCAGTAGATCGACGGGGACGGGACGGTCGAATCTCGCTTTGAGCAACGGTGATCTTTATCACTCCATCAGGCTAGATTAGCTAACTATGTTAGCTTTGCTTTCCACCACTTTATTCTATTATCTTTCTCTGCAATTTCTACTCCCTTAAGCGGATTACTCACCTAGTAGCTTTGTTGCACCCCTCCTAGCGATTTTAATCGCTTTCAATTTCTCCTAACGAGCTTGACTTGCATTCTGATACAAAATTTCCATGAAAATCTACAACAAAAGATACCAGCAATGCCACATGTCGCAATTCCAAATACCAAGCCATCAAAAGATGAAATTAGATGTGAGCAACAGTTGAACCAAATTCAAATCTAAATGGATATTTAAAGCCTAGATACCACGTCACATGTTAGAAGAGTCAGAACTAACATACAACAGGTGCCCAAGTTGATATCAAAATGGAATAAGGGGTATCAAACACAACTTGCTCTAATAGATGCTAGTTACACTTAAACCTATTATATTCAGCCTTACACATGTATGACTGAATTTGGACTCAAACTTGATTTCGTGAAACTTAGCTCAACTCTGATATAATGTTCTTTTTCTGATAATAATAAATATTGGTATGGGTATATCCTAGTTGACTTATTGTTATAGCAAATATTTAGAGTAATAACCAAAAGACTTCTTATTGACTTCAAGTAGAGAAAAATAATAACAAACAAATTCAACTGTGTGAAGAAAGAAGAAAGATGGGAGAAATGAGATGGTCATGGAAAATTTAACACTAGATAACCACATCTATGTACATAAGCCGATTTTGGTTCTCCAGTAATCATAAATGTATCCAAAACCAAGCCCAATAAAGAATCAATTCTGACACCCGTATTCAGTGCAGTAAACGAAGGGTCTGAATTTTACATTTAATTCAAACCAAGAAACTTGGTCAGAGCGGAAAATCAGGTAATCAACTTAAATAGCCATTCCAGCCAATGGTCGACCCATATTTTTAGGGGGAGAGAAAATATACTAATTTTTTAAGGGGGGCAAAAATGCACTAACTTAGAAATTAATGGAGAATTAAATGCAAGTTATATAAAATTAATTTTATATATATGAAAATAATGTGGCTGCAAAGTTTTGAACACACGGCCTTTCGAGAAGGAACAAAAATGCTTAACCATTTGAGCCAGCTAGTTTCTAAATACTGAGCCAGCTAGTTTCTAAATACACATGGAAATAAACTGTAATATAACATAGTCGATAACTATATATAACTATATACAGGGAACCCGAAAACTCGGGGAGCGGCTTCTCCCCCTCGTTCTAGGGTGGGTAGGTCCCTGATTCCAGCCAACTCAGGTGGTTAGGTTCGATATGTGCAACCTATGATTGCTACATGTATTTGCCTCTAGTAAAGTAGTAATTGTCATAACAGGAGGGAACTCAGGTAAGGCAGAAAAAGCATCACTATTAGCATAAACCACTTGGACACAAAGAAGTTTACCGGAAAGCTAAAGGATTTAAATTTCTGAAAAAAAAATCAAAGCAACTACCAACTCCAATAGGCATATACTATTCTCAAAATAAGATGCCCAAAAGATGATCAAAGAGATTCAAACTATTAAAGAACCAGTATTCCCACCAAGATTTGAGTTTACTAAATAGTATAAACCACCATACACAGGTCAGCCATCAAATAACTATCCAAATATTTTCATGCTCATTCGGATAATCACATGACAAAAGCAATTGCTTTTCTCTAAGGAAGGCCCTATAGTAGTTTCTATCTGCTAAGAGATCTAAGGCATAGATTGACAAATAATATCTCCATGCCGCAGTAGCAAATAGCTTGATCAAGAATATGCAAGTATATTCCATGCATGCATGATATATATGGCATATGAACACCTAGCCATCAACTTGCAACATGATTCTAGGTGTTGCCCTTGCATGAAGGGGAGGCTCAAAAACAATTATAGTTTCTCAAAACAAATACAAAACAAATAGAAAAGTTATAAATAGGTGAGTTGAGTTCTAGCATTATCCTGCATCAGCTCCCAAATAGTCCATGACAACCTAAGACGGCTGCAGGATCTACTCAAACAATCTGGAAGGTGTTACATCCATCATAATCTTTTTCAATATTTTGCTATCATTTTCGCCAACCAATATTTAGAAATATCCACTTACTGTAGGCAGTTTTACAATGACAAAAGGTACTCCCATACACCCTACAGAGAAGCAGAATCTATCCAAGCCACAAGAAATGTGGTAGGAACTGTTGCTCAACGTTACTCTAATTTGCTAATGTTGCATTGGTTCGTCCAAACCTGGCACTGATAGTCGGTTGGAGAAAGTGTTCTAATAGCTTGATCTCTTTGACATCTCAGAAAAAGTTGTTGGCTGGTTATCATATCGAAATAGCCTTCTCTTTTGATACTTTCACCCAAGCAAGCTAAAAGTTAACCTCTTATTCTTTCATTTCTAAACCAGTTTCCTTTCTTTCCTCCATCCATACACTTGTTCTCTTGATTAAATGTTTTTTCCTCTCTTCATTTTGGGTATATTTTTCTCTTTCAATCTCTACTACTCCAAAATATGTTACCCAACTGATCCTATCCAATTAATGATATTTAAGAAAATAATACATGTCAACTTCTTATAGCCTTTCCTCCCGTATCCATATTGTGTCCTTATCCGTATTTGTGTCCTTGTTCGTGCAACATAATTGGTGCCAATACACCTTGCTTATTCTGGATCAAGTTTGAGTGAAACAAACATTATATCCTTTACAGGTACGGTATGGATACAATTATATATACGCATTAAAATAAAACTTTATAAATATTTTGTACATTAGACCTTAATGATATCTATGATTATGTATGTTTTGGGTAGTACATGGTTCCAAAGAGTTCTATAAATAATTTTATACAAAGAATTGTTACTTTCTCATATCTCAAAATGTTGGCCATATTCACAACCATATAAAACCATTTTCAACAATGTTGTACGTCTTTTGGAGCTAAAGACGCCGAGGACGAGTCATATTCGCTATGAGTACCAAGGAAGTTTTGTGTCAAGTCAAATATGGATGCAGACACGAATATGGTGATCGGGATGAACATCCGTGCAACATAACTTTTTTGCTATGGCAAGAAACAGGCAAGGCACGTATCAAACTCATAGACCCATGTCTAGTTCAGATAGTATCCATCGTACCTATACTATCTAAGATGATAGGACTTTTCAAAGGTCTAATATATAATGTTAGGTCTACCGACATGGCACGAGAACAAAATGTCATGGGTTCAAATCGACCATGTACATCCGAGGTTCTTATAATCCCTTTGGCCCATTGCTCACAACTCGAGCTTTATGGGAACATCGGTCAACTAACAGAGTCAACCCAATCCTTTAGACCATAGGAACAGCCTGAACCCAGCTTTATTCGGCAGCCTAGCAAGGTCCCAACCAATTTCCCATCCTATGGGTCCCAAAGTATCATAATCATCGCCCTATGGATCATAAAAAAGCTCCAAACTTTACTATTTCGCTAATATCATGAAATTCCTAGCGAGCTAAGTAACAGTGCCCCCTGCCGTGTCGTACCGGACACAGCACGGACGCTCCAAAATACACCTGGACACACCAAAACGTGTGCCGTGTCGGATTCTGATCAAGAAAGCAAACAATAATACCGGCAGCTTAATTCGAGGCATCTACGAGAATTGATCTATGACTCGATTCAATAATATAGCTCAAAATAAAATCGAACACTGCTCACCGAGAGATCGACCAAGGAGAGAATTCCTTCAGAGGAGCGGAGACTCCGAAGTGAAGAAGGAAGAGAAAAAAAATGGAACGGAGTAGCGTGCCCTAGATTTTTTCTAGATGACCTTTTATATAATTGTACAAGATGTGGTTGGGTGGAACTAAACAGAAAGATACCTAACCCCCAACCACCATATGGAAACAAAACGGAGTTCCATATTTTACTCTAATTTTGTATCCTTTTGGGTTATTTAATAATATGGTCTTATATAATAAGTTGATATTAATATTTATGTTTTGAAAATAATCTAAGTTAGAATTAGATCTCCAAATTACTGTTCAGATACCCAAATTTTAATTTTAACTATTCTACAAGACCCTATTACTAAATAGCCCTAATTATTTGGAAATTATGTATTAGAAAAAAAAAAATCCTTTTTTGTGGAACCAAACACATTCATCATGCATACTTATACCTCCACCTCCTAAACACTTATATATATATATATATATGGATTCATGTATTTTCTTCGAAATAACAGTCGTTGGATTGTCTTGTATCACTTAAGAAAATTTAAGTGGTTAGGAGATACAAGACAATCTCCTACCACTTCAACTATATATTTTTCATCTTTTTCTTTAATGAAGGACTTTTTTTTAATCCTTTTTATTTAATTTCTGTATATTTGCTGCTTCAATTTTTTTTTTTTTTTTTTTTTTTTTTGGGGGGGGGGGGGGGGGGGGGGGGTGTTGTATTTATATATTCACCAAACATTAAAATATAATTTTCTACAGAATTCAATTACCGAGAATTTGATTCGAAAATATAGAATTTTAGAATATATACTATTCCGCGTACCAAATGTCCCTTAAGAGTTGTCGAACGACTCGAACCTGTCCATGCCTACAATTAGCAAAAAAATAAAAATGACATTTACCTCTTGGGTAAGAAAATTTTATGATTGGAATAGCAGACGTGTGGTATCTATCAACCAATGTAGTGATGTGCCTACCACGTTAAGTGTCCCACTTGGTGAGTAGTTTCGTAATAATGTAACTTAAAGAAATTGCCAAAAAATATGGACTAGTCATGGAGCATATGGTTTAATTTAATGCAAAATGAAAACTTTACCATAACTTCATATGTCATGGATCATCTTGAAAAAAAAATATGTATAAACCCAAGCAATGTTATACCTACCACGTTAAGTATATAACTTTGGGTGTACATATGCAAAAATAAAACTCAAGGGAATTGTCACTCCCCGTTCCCAGAATACGTATTTTTATACGTGTACTGCTTGAATGTATTTATTCAATATTTATCATGCATTTGTTCTGTATTTAAATTCTTCAATTTCGCGCTTATAAATTTTCTTGTATTTTATTTTCTGCTTTTGCTTTAGCTCTTGGTTTAGTCTGTTTATTAAACCAATTTGGTTTAGCTTGGTTCACCATGATAAGGAGTGGATGGCCTAGATCTTGTAGAAGGGAATGGAGGGTGGAGATTTACTTGGGCTTGATATTAATACTACTTTACTTTTCTCTCTCTTCATTACTCTCATTTACTTCTTCTTCAACCTCCATTACTCTCCCACCAACCTAGAGAGCTAGGCAAGTACAACTTGCTTCATGATGAATCTCAATCTTTGCTGTTCCATTGTCTTCCTCATGAGATTCTAAGACACTTTAGTACTTAGCATTTTTGTTTTCCATGGTTCATTTCATGTAGATCTAAGTTTGTTGTATTTTCAGAATTTTTGGATTTTGATCTATTAAGTCTTATTATTTTTAAGTTTGGATTGTTCCATGTTGTAGAGAATTTCATTCTACCCTATTTTGACCTATGAAAGTCCAGATTTGGGCTTGGAATGAAGGGTTTAGGGAGCTTGGAAGCAATGGCCTTCCTGGTTCTGTCCTCGTAGAATTAGAGAAGAACGTTACTTTAGCCGCATAGCTTTCATGCGGCAAAGTCTCTCGAGCCGCAAGAGCGCTGTCTTCCTCTAGCCGCATGGCTCTGCCGTATAGACTTGATCTTCCCGAGCCGCATGAGATTTGATTTCCTAGCCGCATGGCATCGAGCCGCATAAGGATCGGTCCCTTCGGCCGCATGTAACCTGGCCGCATGAGACCCGAGCCGCATAAGGCTCAGTTCCCATTGCGGCATAGGCCCTGTCT
The DNA here is from genome assembly GCA_029216955.1 of Iris pallida. NCBI lineage: Eukaryota > Viridiplantae > Streptophyta > Magnoliopsida > Asparagales > Iridaceae > Iris > Iris pallida. The sequence goes on from JANAVB010036615.1 coordinate 12,910,655, forward strand.
TCCCATTGCCGCATGGGCTTCTGGCCACATGGCCTTGGCAGCTCTGAGCCGCATGGGGCTCGTTTTCCCCCTAGCCGCATATGTATGTTCTCCTGGCCGCATAAGAACTCGTTCCCTTCCAGCCGCATGAGCGCATATTTTTTCAGCCGCATGAGCGTATACTTTTTTCAGCCGCATATACATGTCACTACTAAAATAAGGCAGATTAGCGACGTCATTATACGTCGCTAATAATAGAAAATACGTCGCTAATCGTAATTAGCGACGACTTTAGCGACAGAAAATGAAGGTCGCTTTTAAGCTAGTCGCAGATGTCACATTCGTCACCCTACGTCACTGTTTGCGACGTCACCGTCGTGTCGCTGGGTCGTCGCAAAGTTAGCGACGGAGAGCGACGAAAATATTACGTCGCAGAAGTGGCGACGTAGTGCGACTACTTAGCGACGGTTAGTTCTATTTACGTGATGACGTGGCATGCCTGCCATGTCAGCAAGGTGGCGACGTATAGCGACGTAACGCCGCTAATTAGCGACGTCCCGCTTCCTTCGCCATACGTCGCTATCCGTCGCAGAATACTGAAAAAAATTAAAAAAATATAATGTGTATTTTTGTTATGCTGTGTGTTTGTGTTTACAGTGTGTGTGAAGTGCAGTGTTCGAACCATCGACAGTTTTGCTTATTGTTCTATGTTTTATCTTGGATAGAAAGAGCAACAGTTCAGGGTGCACTTCTCAGAGCTTCTTCTTCACGTCTTTCACCTTCTCGGGATCCTGTACGACGTCCCGAGAGAGTGAAGGATGTGAAAATAAAGCTCTCAGAAGTACACCCTGAACAGTTGCTCTTTCTGTCCAAGATAAAACATACAACAGTAATCGAAACTATCGATGGTTCCGAACACTGCATTTCACATACACTGTAAACACAGACACACATCATTATAAAAATATACATTATATTTTTTTAAAATTTTGGGCAGCACCTCTTTTGTATATCAGATCATCGCTTATAACCCAGCGTAGGTATATTTGTCATCCCTGTCGCAGATATCATCATAATTAACAGTCTCCCATCATAACAGTCTACAACTAATAGATGAATAACAGTCTCCCATCATAACAGTCTACAACTAAATATCATACATGTACTCAATAAAAATACCAACAAATTAAATATCACAAACATACATGTCCAACAGAGTCAAATAATAATGAAAATCAGTGTACAGAACGGTCAATGGGCCCATAGGGCCAATAAATACAAAGATGATAAAAAATCTACTAGATCACTGAGGACCCCTGCCGCGCATCTGGGATAGCATGTACTCATACTGCTCTTGTGTGAGCTGCACCATAGGGGCCGTAGGAGGCAGTGCAATGTCTGGAGTCGGCGCCGTCGATGGACCGGGATGACGTATCTGCTCCAGCTCTCGCAGTCACTCACCATGCGCAGCAAGGGTACTCACCATCCTTTGAGTACTCTCCTCAATCGAAGTCGATACCTGAGTGAGTGAGGCAGACATGGTCCTCTGCGATCCCTCCAGCTCGACCTGTCTACGCTCTGTGTGCTGCGTAGACTCGGTGAGCGTGTGCAAGCTGGCAGCTGTAGCCTGCTGCAGACTCATCAGCTTCTGTATACTGCGCTCGACCGTATCAAATCGTCCGGTGGTCATCGGAGGGTCGGATCGTCGCTCTGCGGTAAGGTGATCAGAAATCTGCTGCTGCAACTCGCGACGCAGCTCGTCGATCTGACGACGAATATCCTGAGCTCGTGATGACGCCTGCGAAGCCGGAGACTGCGCACTGACAGAGGGGACCCGGGATGACTTCGAAGCCAAATACGCGCCGTATGATCCCGTACCGTAGTACGTACCCTTCTGAAGACCGCCAACGGCGGTCATCCAGAGGTCGTCCGACGATGGAGCTGTAGGCGGCTGGGAGGAAGTACTAGTCCCTTCCTCTGCTGGCGCACTAGCAACAGCAGCCGCCTCCTCTTGTAGCCGAACAAACTCGACCTAGAATAATGTTTGCTAACATGTAAGTGTTTGCTAAAGTCTATATTGATATCTATTTTCCTATTTTCTAATTTATAGTAAATTAATATAAAGAATAGAACGTACATATGCCTGCGTCGCCCTCTCGTCAATGAACTCCCCAGCCCTGCGATGGGTGACCAGGAAGACGGTCATCATGTTCGGGTCCTCACCCTTTTTTACCTGTTAAAATATATTATCTATTATTAGTATTAAACATTCTATCCAACTATATATAAAATAATGTCCGTCATAGGAAACGTACCAGACGACGAAAATGCTCCGTCATCGAAATGGAGCCACCACACCACTTACTGGCGCTTGACCGCACCACCTTGGCCTTGTCAGACCGCTCCTGGTACCTAGCTTCGGCGAATCTAGCCTTCATCGCAGTCCACTGCTTTGGCGTGATCCAACCATGGATCGGCTTTCCGGAGCGATCACGAGACTTCTGGTCGTGGATCGCATCACGGATGAGCTTGCCTGCGACGGCAGAAAATTGGGCCTCGATCTTCGCCGCCCGGTGTGGTGGATAGAAATAGGTCCTCTACAAGAAGTAAAATAAAAAAAGTTATATAATATACACAAATGATTATTAAAATTTAAAAATAAACAAATTTTTTACCTTGAAGTGGGCCAACCTGTCATGCCCCAGAACCAGAATACTGGAGAGCGGGAACAGACATAGCCAGCTACGTATATTGAAATGGATTCCATCTCGCTATACGGTCACGGCTGTCTAGATACATGAGGGTTTACTACAAGCCATCAGTCTCCTATGGTCATGAACAAGCCTAGTGTCTCAATCACAAGCAAGTAAGTAAATGTTACAAGATGTATGATCATTAAATATACAATAATAAGGCGTCCCAAATATTACATATTTAGCTGATCATGAAGCTAGTCGTTACAAAATGTGAGGACTAGCAAGAGTTTAGTCATACATGATCAACCCTAGGATCTGTCAATCATGTTACAGCCCGTAGGCAGACAGTAAGTAAAGTGCAATCGAGCTAAACAGGTGCTCGTCGGCTAAACGCCTCAAAAGAATATTTTTACAATAAAATGGGAGATCAAAAATAAACCCACTCGTTGCCCGGGTTCCGTCTAGTGGCCACCATCTGGCTGGAAGGTCGGTAGATCCTCTGGAGCTGCTCCGAAATCTGGCCATACAAAACCAGCTGGGTCAGACCCCAGAAAGAGCAAGTGCCACAAAGGAAGCTTCACTTAGGAACTAAAACCAGCAATCAGCACAAGATATAAATAAAAGTAAGAACTGGAAATAAAGAAAACACATCAGGATGATATACGACGAGATAACCATGGAACTATTCAGATTACCAGGTTACAACCCGTAAACCAAACAAGGACCGGGGTTGTAACCCTTCGTCTGAACATAACTTGGAATTCTCACCATTTATCGGTAAAATAAATACAGGCATTCTGGTCATGCAGTAGTCTGGAACAGGATCAGGACAAGGCTAGATAGGTTAGACTCCATTCAATCATATCACGGCCAAGCAAGAATTACGGCTTAATACTTTAACTAACTAGGGTTATCACAGGCCTAATTACTAGCAAGATGCAGTGAGATTACTCCACAGCCACAAGCCCTGCAGACCATCCAGGTTACCCAGGTCGAAATTAGGGGTTGAATTCAGGTGGGTACACCGTCCAGGAAACGCATGTACCCTTAAGTAGCTTGAAAGGTGCAACACATAACAGTGTGCTGGAAATGTGCCATACTCGACGACAGGCTACGGATCCCAGGCGCGCCCAGGTAATAGGATTGCCTGTAGCTGGGAAATCTCTTCATGACTAATGTGTTAATCTAGTTATTAACCTTAGTCTATTTCAATAGGTACTCTTGACCGTGGTACTCAGGAGCTCCCTCCCTAGATATGATGCAAGACAGGACTGGTTTATTTGTACAAGCACAATCGTCCACGGTGTCCATGTTATTATACAGGTCATGTCATGTCAGGTAGCCGTCGCAACAGCTTATCAGATATATCATGTCAGGTTTATCATGTCAAGTGTTCTTGTCAGGAGTGCGCCACGACGGGCCACTATCAGGTCATGTCAGGTTTTCTTGTCAAAAGTGCACCACTACGGGTCACTATCGTGTTATGTTCAGGTATCATTTCCAAACATATTAAACAAATCCATGATTATCAAGTTCACGACAAAAGGCGTAAGGATATAAAATGGACGTAAAATATCTAATAAAATATCAATATTCAGGGCTATAGAAGAGCCATGCGGCTAAGGCATATGCGGCCAGGAATGATCACATGCGGCTGGAAGAGAACAGCCCATGCGGCTGAATGGATATGGGTTCATGCGGCCCGAAATCCGAGTTCATGCGGCTCGGAAAGGTCGGTCTCAAGTCAGTACGGGCGTGCGGCGCATGCGACTGCAGGAGCTTATGCGGTCAGGAATGGAGGGGTCTCATGCGGCTGAAGGGAATCAGGATCTATGCGGCTCGGGATCAGTCAGTCATGCGGCTGAGAGGACTCGGGTCCTCATGCGACAGCGGGAGACTGCGGTCTATGCGGCTCGCGAGTATTGGAGTTCATGCGGCTCAGGATGGGCGAAGTCCCATGCGGCAGCGGGGAGCAATGCCTATGCGGCTGGGAGCAAGGGTGCATATGCGGTTCGGGAAGAAGGGCCCCATGCGGCCGAACTAAATACTTGCCGCATGAACTTGTCATGCGGTCAAGTCCAGTTGATAGTACATGCGGTTCCGAAGCTGACTTGCCGCATGAATATTCATGCGGTCAAGTGCTATCATGCGGCTCGGAACTGTGCTTCTTCTCCAAATTTCCGAGAAGAAGTACACCATAAGTCATGGCTTCCAAGCTGCATAACTCTATCATCTGGAGCCCAAATCCGAACTTCCATAGGTCAAAATGGGGTAGAACGAGATTCTCTACCACATGGAACCCTCAAAACACAGAAATAAAAAGATTAAGTAGATCAAAACCCAAGAAATCTAAAAATAAAATAAATATAGATCTACAAGAATCTAGCCATGGAAAGTGAAAATGCCAAGTTCTAAAGCTAGTCAAAATACTGTAAGGAAGAGAATGAAGCAATAAAATTGGAGTTCCTCCATGAAGCAAGTTGCACTTGCCTAGACCTCTCTCTTCTCTCTCGGGTAGGTAAAAAGTAAATGAGGAAGAAGAAGATGAGTAATGAAGAGAGAGAAAGAAGAAATGGCAATAAATATCAAAGGTGGTGGTAGGTAGGGGGTTCATCCATGGTTCATGATAGACCAAGGAAAACCGAACCAAGCTAAGAAATAACCAAGCCAAGATGCAAGTTAAACAAGAAATCATGCAATACAGAATAAAATACGTACACGTATTCCAAAAATACGTAATACGGACAACAGGTATTACAACTCTACCCACCTTAAAAGAATTTCGTCCTTGGAATTTAATCAAGAGGCTAGAGGAGCAATGACAAGCTATACTAATAACAAGCAAGCTATACTAGACAATCAATCAATCATGCAAGCAAGGAATCGAAGGCATGAGGCATAAGAAAGACATTATACCTCACGAGTCAAACAAGTCGGGATATCGCGATCGGATATCGTCCTCACGCTCCCACGTTGACTCACCCAAAGAGTGATGACCCCAAGCAACTCGGACTAACTTAATAGTCTTGTTCTTGAGTATCTTCTCTCTCCGGTCCAATATAGACACGGGCCTCTCCTCATACGAAAGGTTGGTACCAACAACCAATTCCGAATGATCCAGGATATGGCTCGGGTCTGGGATATACCGTCGTAATTGGGATACATGGAACACGTCATGCACCTCGCTTAGCGACGGCGGAAGAGCGAGACGATAGGATACATCTCCTACCCGCTTCAGAATGTCAAATGGCCCTATATACCTAGGACTAAGCTTTCCCCGCACGTCGAAACGAATGACGCCACGGTTAGGCGAAATCCTCAGGAATACATGGTTATCGACCGAAAACTCGAGAGGGCGCCGATGAGAATCGGCCCAATGGCGCTGGCGATCTTGGGCAACTCGAAGATGATCTCTGACCCTTCTGACCACTTCGACTGTCTGGGCAATCATTTCTGGACCAAGCATCTGTCTCTCTCCAACATCATTCCAGGCTAGCGGGGATCTGCACTTCCTACCATATAGTGCCTCGAACGGTGCCATCTGGATACTGGCCTGGAAACTGTTATTGTACGAAAATTCCACCAGGTGCAAGTGATCTTCCCATAAACCACCGAAGTCAAGTGTGCAAGACCGCAACATGTCTTCAAGAGTCTGGATCGTACGCTCCGACTGACCATCTGTCTGCGGATGATACGCTGAACTGAACTGGAGACGAGTTCCCAAACTCTCCTGCAGGCTACGCCAAAAGTGCGACATAAATCTTGAATCTCGGTCCGAGGTGATACTGACTGGCACACCGTGCAACCTGACAATCTGTCGGAGATATATCTCTGCTAACTGAGCCGTCGACTGACCAACTCTGAATGGAAGAAAGTGAGCCACCTTCGTGAGCCGATCAACTATGACCCAGATAGCATCTCTACCAGCTGGGGATCTAGGTAATCCGGTCACGAAATCCATGGTCACATGCTTCTACTTCCATTCTGGAATCGATAAGGGCTGAAGAAGTCCAGCCGGTCTCTGATGTTCGGCCTTAACTTGTTGGCAAACCAAACACCGAGAGACAAACCGAGCTATCTCTCGCTTCATGCCATTCCACCAGAAATGTTGACGGATATCACGGTACATCTTTGTACTGCCGGGATAGATGGAATACTGAGAACTGTGAGCCTCTGACACGATCTCCTGCCTGATATCTCCACTGGGTACACAAAGATGCTTACCATGTCGAAGTGTACCGTCCTCATGAATGCATAACTCTGGTCTTCGTCCTGCCTCACACTCTGCTCTGAGTCGCTGAAGCTTGGAATCTGTTGACTGCGCCATCCGGATCCTCTCGACTATAGTAGACTGAACTTGCATACTGGCCATCAATGCCACACTGGAAGGGAGAACAACCTCTATACCCATCTTCTGAAGATCTGCTAACAGCTCTGGCTGTGCTGTTAGAAAATAAACTCCCGCTCTCCTGCTCAATGCATCCGCAACAACATTGGCCTTCCCAGGATGATACTGCAAGTTGACATCATAATCCACAAGAAGCTCCAGCCATCTCCTCTGACGCATATTTAGATCCTTTTAGGTGAAAACATACTTCAGGCTCTTGTGGTCGGTAAAAATCTCTACCCTATCTCCATACAAATAGTACCTCCACAACTTAAGTGCAAACACTACCGCTGCCAGCTCCAAGTCATGGGTTGGATAATTTCTCTCATGATCACGAAGTTGTCGTGACGCATAAGCTATTACCTTCCCATGCTGCATCAGAACACATCCTAAACCTCTGCCTAAAGCATCGCAGTATACTGAGAATCCTCCGGTCCCATATGGAAGCGTGAGAATAGGAGCTGTTATCAGGCCTCGCTTCAACTGCTCAAAAGAACTCTGGCACTCTGCTGTCCAAGCAAACTGTGCATCCTTGCAGGTCAACTGCGTCAATGGCGCTGAAATCCGAGCAAAATCTGAAACAAACCGTCGGTAGTAGCCGGCCAATCCAAGAAAACTGCAAACTTCTGCGACTGTGCTGGGCACTGGCCATGACTCAATAGTCACAATCTTCTGGGGATCCACTTCTACTCCTTCTCGAGTGATGATATGACCCAAGTACGAAATACGATCGAGCCAGAACTCGTATTTACTGAACTTGGCATATAACTGGTGCTCCCTGAGAATCTGAAGAACCACACGGAGATGCTGCTCATGCTCCGTATCACTCTTGCTGTAGACCAGGATGTCATCGAAGAACACAATCACAAACTGATCCAAGTAAGGCATGAAGATGCGATTCATGAGATCCATGAATACAGCCGGCGCATTGGTTGCTCCAAAAGGCATAACAAGGAACTCCCAATGCCCATATCTCGATCTAAAAGCTGTCTTCGGGATGTCCTGCTCTCTGACTCTGATCTGATGATAACCTGAGCGCAAATCAATCTTCGAGAATACTGAAGCCCCCTTGAGTTGAACAAACAAGTCATCTATCCTCGGAAGAGGGTATCTGTTCTTGATTGTCACTGAGTTCAAGGTACGATAATCAACACATAACCTGGACGTACCATCCTTCTTTTTCACAAGAAGCATCGGGGCTCCCCAAGGCGATCCACTAGCACGAATGAATCCCTTGGTTCTGAGTTCTTCAATCATCTTGTACAAGATTTCCAATTCTGAAGGCGCCATCCTGTAGACTCTCTCTGATACTGGAGCTGTCTCGGGAATCAAGTCTATAGTGAACTCGATCTTCCGCTCTGGCGGCATACCTGGAAGCTCTTCTGGAAAAACATCTGGGAATTCATCCACTATCCTGGGCAACTGCACTGCTGCTACTGCCATCCGCAATACTGGAGGAGAAGGCTCAACTGCGCCTCGGGAAAAAGAAAACTCTGGCTCGCCTGGAATGCTAAAAACAACCCTGCCAATGTGGCAGTCTATTCTAGCATACTGGTTCCTCAACCAATCCATCCCTAGGACCACATCATAATCGACCATCGGAAACTCTATCAATCTAGCGGGGAATTCTCTACCGCTAACTACGATCCGACACGAGGAAAACACTCTATCTACTCCCACAAGTCCGTTACCAGTAAGTATATTGAGCCTTACTGATAATGACTCGGGCTCCAATCCTACCCATGTCGCGAATCGTGCAGACATAAAAGAATGCGATGCACCAGAATCAAATAAAGCTGAAGCTGGAAATGAGTTGACGAGAATAGTACCTGCCACTACCTCTCCTGGTGCCAATCCTTCCTCTGCGGTCATTACCATAGCCTGACCGTGCCCTCGGGGTGCTGGTCCCCTCTGCTGAAATCTTCGTTGCCTGCTCTGACTCAAGGCTTGGGCTTGTGCATGCTGCTGGAGGTTCTGCTGCTGGAACATCTGGGACTGAGGCGGCAAGGGCCTCGACAATGGGTACTCTGCTGCTGCTGGACCGGTGCTGGTCCTCTCACCAAAGAGCTAAAAAGGTTGGACGATGATGAACCACCCTTGTTCGGGCAGGATCCAACCCTATGGTCTGCTGCTCCACAAACCAGACACAATCTCTGTGCCCTACGACACTCTGCTACCACATGGCCTGGCTTTCCACAAGGAACATCCCACTGCGGAAGACTGCTTCTGCTTCTGCTGCTGCTGCTGAGGGTACGTCGGGGTTGAATGCTGAACCGACGTTACTGAGGCCGCTCGCCTCGGAGCTCCAATAGTCAAAGCCCTGGCTGTCGGGACTGGTGCTGAAGACTGATTCATCTGGCCGTGAGATCTCTTCCGACCTCCGGTCCTGTCCATGATCCTCTGGGAGGTATACTCATGCCTCCGGGCTGCTCTCAAGACTGCATCAAAAGTCTGATGCTCAAACTGCTCAACTGCCAATAGAATCTCTAGGTGAAGCCCTTGCTGGAATCGCTGGGCTCTATAATACTCGGTTGCCACCAAGGTGGGAGCAAACCGACTGAGTCTGGAAAACTCGGCCGCATATCCATCGACCGTCCTGCCTCCTTGCTTCAGATTGGTGAACCTGGTCTGCAGATCATACCGAGCCACGACATCGAAATACTTGGTCTGGAATCTCTCTCTGAACACCGCCCAAGCAATAGGTGCTGCTAACCCAACGGCCTGAGCTGCCCACCAGCTGCGGGCAAGATCTAACAACTGCAGGCGCACAACTGCTACCTTTTCGTTCTCTGGAGTCCTGGCTGCCTCGAGAATCACTTCTGTATCCTGAAGCCAAGCATCTGCTGCGATAGCATCTTCGCTACCATCAAAGAAGGGAGGGTTCAAGCGCTTGAAGCTGTTGGCCGCGCTGTTCCCTGGATGACCGCCTCTGGTCAAAGCATCCGCCACTGCTTGTTGCAAAGCATCTCCACGACGATCTTGGGAAGCTATCAAGGTCCTGACGAGTCCTACCAAAGTGCCATCATCAGGCTCGGCAGGCTGGACTGGCTGAACTGGGGGCTCTTCTCCAATAGGCTCGACCCTGGAGGCTACTCCGGAGTGCTGGACTTGATCTCCGGGCTGCTGCTGGTCCGCGGGAGGTGCTCCGCCTTGCTGGTCGGTAGGACTACGAACAATGCTGCTGAAGAAGACGACTTAGGAAACAATAAGGAAGGACCAGGACAGATCAACGATACAAGCACATGATCAGGACAAGAATCCAAGGATTCAGAAGATACGAGCAGAGATCAAGGACGAATACTGATTGAGACATCTATTCGGTAAACCCTCATATATCTTGATTTACAAGACCTGCATGGGCCACCACTTAAATCATGTCACGCCCCAGAACCAGAATACTGGAGAGCGGGGACAGACATAGCCAGCTACGTATATTGAAATGGATTCCATCTCGCTATACGGTCACGACTGTCTAGATATATGAGGGTTTACTACAAGCCATCAGTCTCCTATGGTCATGAACAAGCCTAGTGTCTCAATCACAAGCAAGTAAGTAAATGTTACAAGATGTATGATCATTAAATATACAATAATAAGACGTCCCAAATATTACATATTTAGCTGATCATGAAGCTAGTCGTTACAAAATGTGAGGACTAGCAAGAGTTTAGTCATACATGATCAACCCTAGGATCTGTCAATCATGTTACAGCCCGTAGGCAGACAGTAAGTAAAGTGCAATCGAGCTAAACAGGTGCTCGTCGGCTAAACGCCTCAAAAGAATATTTTTATAATAAAGTGGGAGATAAAAAATAAACCCACTCGTTGCCCGGGTTCCGTCTAGTGGCCACCATCTGGCTGGAAGGTCGGTAGATCCTCTGGAGCTGCTCCGAAATCTGGCCATACAAAACCAGCTGGGTCAGACCCCAGAAAGAGCAAGTGCCACAAAGGAAGCTTCACTTAGGAACTAAAACCAGCAATCAGCACAAGATATAAATAAAAGTAAGAACTGAAATAAAGAAAATACATCAGGATGATATACGACGAGATAACCATGGAACTATTCAGATTACCAGGTTACAACCCGTAAACCAAACAAGGACCGGGGTTTTAACCCTTCGTCTGAACAGAACTTGGAATTCTCACCATTTATCGGTAAAATAAATACAGGCATTCTGGTCATGCAGTAGTCTGGAACAGGATCAGGACAAGGCTAGATAAGTTAGACTCCATTCAATCATATCACGGCCAAGCAAGAATTACGGCTTAATACTTTAACTAACTAGGGTTATCACAGGCCTAATTACTAGCAAGATGCAGTGAGATTACTCCACAGCCACAAGCCCTGCAGACCATCCAAGTTACCCAGGTCGAAATTAGGGGTTGAATTCAGGTGGGTACACCGTCCAGGAAATGCATGTACCCTTAAGTAGCTTGAAAGGTGCAACACATGAAAGTGTGCTGGAAATGTGCCCTACTCGACGGCAGGCTACAGATCCCAGGCGCGCCCAGGTAACGGGATTGCCTGTAGCTGCGAAATCTCTTCATGACTAATGTGTTAATCTAGTTATTAACCTTAGTCCATTTCAATAGGTACTCTTGACCGTGGTACTCAGGAGCTCCCTCCCTAGACATGATACAAGACAGGACTGGTTTATTTGTACAAGCACAATCGCCCATGGTGTCCATGTTATTATACAGGTCATGTCATGTCAGGTAGCCGTCGCAACAGCTTATCAGATATATCATGTCAGGTTTATCATGTCAAGTGTTCTTGTCAGGAGTGCGCCACGACGGGCCACTATCAGGTCATGTCAGGTTTTCTTGTCAAGAGTGCACCACTACGGGTCACTATCGTGTCATGTTCAGGTATCATTTCCAAACATATTAAACAAATTCATGATTATCAAGTTCACGACAAAAGGCGTAAGGATATAAAATGAACATAAAATATCTAATAAAATATTAATATTCAGGGTTATAGAAGAGCCATGCGGCTAAGGCATAAGCGGCCAGGAATGATCACATGCGGCTGGAAGAGAACAGCCCATGCGGCTGAATGGATATGGGTTCATGCGGCCCGAAATCCGAGTTCATGCGGCACGAAAAGGTCGGTCTCTAGTCAGTGTGGGCGTGCGGCGCATGCGACTGCAGGAGCTTATACGATCAGGAATGGAGGGGTCTCATGCGGCTGAAGGGAATCAGGATCTATGCGGCTCGGGATCAGTCAGTCATGCGACTGAGAAGACTCGGGTCCTCATGTGGCAGCGGGAGACTGCGGTCTATGCGGCTCGCGAGTATTAGAGTTCATGCGGCTCGGGATGGGCGAAGTCCCATGCGGCAGCGGGGAGCAATGCCTATGCGGCTGGAAGCAAGGGTGCATATGCGGTTCGGGAAGAAGGGCCCCATGCGGCCGAACTAAATACTTGCCGTATGAACTTGTCATGCGGTCAAGTCCAGTTGATAGTACATGCGGTTCCGAAGCTGACTTGCCGCATGAATATTCATGCGGTCAAGTGCTATCATGCGGCTCGGAACTGTGCTTCTTCTCCAAATTTCCGAGAAGAAGTACACCATAAGCCATGGCTTCCAAGCTGCATAACTCTATCATCCGGAGCCCAAATCCGAACTTCCATAGGTCAAAATGGGGTAGAACGAGATTCTCTACCACATGGAACCCTCAAAATACAGAAATAAAAAGATTAAGTAGATCAAAACCCAAAAAATCCAAAAATAAAGTAAATATAGATCTACAAGAATCTAGTCATGAAAAGTGAAAATGCCAAGTTCTAAAGCTAGTCAAAATGCTGTAAGGAAGAGAATGAAGCAATAAAATTGGAGTTCCTCCATGAAGCAAGTTGCACTTGCCTAGACCTCTCTCTTCTCTCTCGGGTAGGTAAGAAGTAAATGAGGAAGAAGAAGATGAGTAATAAAGAGAGAGAAAGAAGAAATGGCAATAAATATCAAAGGTGGTGGTAGGTAGGGGGTTCATCCATGGTTCATGATAGACCAAGGAAAACCGAACCAAGCCAAGAAATAACCAAGCCAAGATGCAAGCTAAACAAGAAATCATGCAATACAGAATAAAATACGTACACGTATTCCAAAAATACGTAATACGGACAACAGGCATTACACAACCAAAAGGCTTTCCTATCCGCGGGAGCATCTGAGTAGTTAATCCAAGGCCCACCATAGTTCTGCCTCAGAAATAACCCCAACTGTCTCTTACTGCAGGAGGCCGATATCTATACAATAATAAATTTCATGAATATATATGTACATATAATCATTTAAGAAATATATATTAACTAATTAACTTACTTTGTAGGCCCGTCCGTCCAAATCTCCATACGCGTCTCGTCCAGAGGAGCGCATGGAGGGTCGCTCTCACCTCCTGGCTGGACAGGATCAGTCTGATCGCCGTCCTCCATATGCTCGACGTCGGCTCTCCCCATGGAGCCGTCGGCAGGAGAAATGCTGGACGCGAAAGGAATGCTGGACGCGGGATCAGGAATGCTGGACGACGAGGGAGGAGTCGCCAACCTGCTGGAACTGCCCTGTCCGGGTAATGGATCGGGAACAGAATGGTACACTGGCGTACTCAAAGATGAAGATGAGGGTACAGAATCTGCATCCTCAGCCCGAGGCAGACGGGACTGCCTAATATAATATCCTCCGCGTCGTCCGAGTCTAGTCATACCTGATAATAACATATGACAATTAAACAAATATACATATTTATATGATAGACATCACAGATTTTTCAAAAATCTCATAGTCACGGATAAAAGTGTCACTAAAGTGTCACAGATTTATATGATAAAAGTGTCACTAAAGTGTCAAATATGATGATAGAACAAACGTACATATTTAATCCTCTTCTGAAAATTTATATAGTTCGTTTAGCTCATCTTCTTCTTCTTCTTCTTCTTCTCCCTCCTCTACATCTTCACTTTCATCTGCATCTTCCTCTTCAGATAATTCTACTTCTTCTACACAATTAGATGTGTGATGAGGAACTTCCGTCGTGTCCACTTCTATAATATTTGTTACAAGAGGTAATTCATCCTCCTGATAAGCTATATCGTCAACCTCAAAGGTATTTCTAGCTTTGGTCTTGCATACTGCCCACCAGTCCGACCTTGTTGTTCCCCGTTTAGGATAACTTGTGAAGTACACGAGCTGAGCCTGACTTGAAAAGATAAATGGTTCATAGGCTTGATATCGACGCCGATAGTTTATATCCACAAGACCGTGCTTGTCTACTTTCCACCCTTGACCTTCAATCGGATCGAACCAATCATACCTGAATAACACAATCTTAGCAGGCACTATTCCATAACTATATGTCAGCTCCACAATCTCCCGTAGGACGTCATAGAAATCGTTGTCCGCATCAACATCTTTGTAGTTCGAAGATCTGATACACAAACAACTATTTTTGGTGGAATCGAGATCCACAAAGTTGTCTCTGATCGGGCAAGTTGTTGACTTGAACCTAAACCCATTAACACAGTAGCTTGGCCATATTTTTGTAGCATAAATTGGTCCCTTGGCTAGCGTTCTAATAGACTCATTCTCAAGTCTTGCGTATGGACGATCAACCTAAATACCACGAAAAAATAAATTAAGCTCATTCTCAAGTGCATATACAGAAAGGTAATTACAGAGTTCTCAAGTCTTACATATGCACTCAACCATGATGGAAAATAATGCCTTATTTCTTGTTATAGTTCTTCTTCTGTTATGTGTGGCCTACCTGACCTCACATCATCATTAAATATGCTGAAAACAATATCGTTCAATTAATTTAATAGTATAATAATCAACACTATTAAAATAATGTAGACGTATTAATTACTTACCCCTTCAGCTTCTCTACTTCATCATCGTCGCAGTTGAGTAATACATACACCTGAGCAGCCCTTAGCTCATCATCGTTCAGATATCTCTTCTTTATTTTACCCGATGGCTTTCCTGGGGCATTGAATACCTTCAGTATTGTATCATTACATTCATGATCTCCGTCGTCATTTCTGGAAGCTCTCGTTCTATTAGTTGCAACATGAGGTTTAAAATACATCGAACAAAAGTTTGTGATCTCCTCGAGAACATAGGCTTCACAAATAGAACCCTCGACCCATGCCTTATTTTTCGCCTTTCTTTTTAGGTGATTCAAATGTCGCTCGAACGGGTACATCCATCGATATTCGACGGATCTACCAACACGTGCCTCATAGGATAGATGAATCGGTAAATGCTCCATAGAGTCAAAGAATCCAGGAGGAAACACTCTCTCTAGCTTGCACGGTGTCACCGCAATGTCCTTCTCTTGCTTTTCTAGACGATCAACGAGCAATTTCTTAGAACAAAGATCCCTGAAGAATATGCTAAGCTCCGTCAATGGATCCCAAACTGCCTGCGGTAAGAATTCCCGAAATGCAATTGGAATTAACCTCTCCATGAATACGTGACAATCGTGGCTCTTCATACCCGTCAATTTGTTTTTCTTCGGATCGACACATCTTCTCAGATTTGACACATATCCATCTGGAAATTTTAGGCCCTGGATCCACCGACAAAGTCTCACTTTATCCTCCTTGTCCAGTGAGAAAATTGACTTCGGCAGGAACTGTTTTCCATTCTCCTCTATCAAATGCAATACAGGGCGTTTGCATATTTCTTCTAAGTCCAACCTGGCCTTAGGATTGTCTTTCATTTTTCCCTTTACGTCCATCACAGTATTAATTATGTTATCAAACACATTCTTCTCAATATGTATGACATCAAGATTATGTCTGATCAGATTGGTACTCCAATATGGCAGATCCCAGAATATGCTCCTCTTTGTCCAGTTATGATCTCTACCAAATCCATCGCACTTGTACCCAGTTGTAGGATCTTCGATAGCACTTAGAAAATCTCTAACCTCCTTCCATATCGTGGCTCCGTACCACCTTGGCGGTGGATCACCCTTTTCTACAACGCCGGCACGGAATGCATTCCTGTTCCTTCTGAACGGATGATCTTTTGACAGAAATTGCCGATGACAATCAAAGAAGCACGATTTTCCTCCGTGTTTTAAGCGGAAAGCCTTAGTACGGTCCATGCAATACGGATATGAGAGACGTCCATGAGTGCTCCATCCAGATAACATTCCATAGGCCGAAAAGTCGTTGATGGTCCACATAAGGGTTGCCTTCATTTGAAAATTCTGCTTCCTAGAAACATCGTACGTGTTAGCGCATACTTTCCATAACTGATTCAACTCATCTATCAAAGGCTATAAGTACATATCAATGTTCCTCTTGGGATTGTTCAGACCAGAAATTATAACGGTTAGAAACATGTACTGAGTCTTCATGCACATCCAAGGCGGTAGGTTATACGGAGTGACAATCACAGGCCAACATGAATACTGAGATCCCGAAAGACCAAAAGGAGTAAAACCGTCAGAAGATAGCCCCAACCTGATATGACGCGGATCTGAAGCAAAATCAGGATACACTCGATCAAAGTGCTTTCACGTTTCTCCATCGGATGGGTGATCCAACACTCCTTCAATCTGTTCTCGCATGTGCTAACTCATATTTTCGGCCGTCTCTTTCACCATAAATAATCTTTGCAACCGCGGCATTAAAGGCAAGTAGTGCATTGAATCGGTCGGTCTTCTTGCACCGATAGACCTTCCTGTACTAGTGGTCTTATAGCAATCTGTACCACAAAATCTGCACACATCTGCGTCCTTGTCGTCTTTGTAGTACAGCATGCACCCATTGCGACAAGAATCAATTTTTTTGTATCCCATCCAGAGCGATCTCACCATCCTCTTAAATCGATAGAAGTCTTTAGGTAACTTAGCACCCGCCGACAAGATCTCTATAATCAACTCCAACACTCGGTTGTAGCATTCTTACGACATGTTAAAATCTGACTTAATGCTCAACAGTCTTGTAACCACCTCCAACGGTGAATGATCCTCACAACCAGGATACAATGGAGTCCTTGCATTCTCCAGCAACTCCATGAACTTTGCAGCATCGACATTCGGTGCCTCCTCAGCTGCATCATGAACGAAACTAGGCCCCGCAACGTCGAAAACCATGTTCACGCACCCGTCGTCGTATGCATGATTATCTGAAACAAAATTAGGTCCCGCATGCATATACGGCTCAACATAAGGCTCCGGCTCTGATGCTAAAGACACAAGTTCTCCGTGTGCGGTCCACTGATAGTAATTAGGCATGAAACCCCTCGAGTACAAATGATATATCACTTCCACTTCTGAATAATATTTCACGTTATGACATTTCACACACGGACACTTAATTTTGGTGTCGTCCATGTATTGAGGGAATGCCTTAGCAAACTGTAGGAACTGCTCTACTCCCGCTATGTATTCATCCCGCACACCACACATATCACCAGGACGACGATTGTACATCCATGAATGATTTCGCAAGTAGTAATTCACATCCATTTGGAAATAATTCTGCAAAGATGGACACACATTATCCAATAGGCACAAATTCGTATATTATGTTTTATTATGGGACACACATTAGTAGCGGACAGTTACTAATAACCATGCTATATCGCACATAAGTTCTTGTGCATCCAACGTGTGCACATACGCTATCGATTCTTACTGATGCCAATCTCATTCAGACACACTAGATTCGTTTCGATATCGCCAGGGTCAAGTTGAAAATTGTCTTAATTAACATCAATTTTCAAGACTTGAATATAATATCACCTACAGCTGATTTCTAAGACCCTATGACAAAGTCAAGTAGACCCCATGAATATAATGTCACCTACAACCGATATCTCATTCCGACACACTAGATTCGTTTCGATATCGCCAGACCATATATATATATAATGTCACCTACAACCGTTATCTAAGATCCCATGACAAAGTCAAAGACATTATTGACAAGACTTGAATATAATATCAACCAATATCCTAAGATACTACTTAGAATCCTAGGATACTATCTTAACTCTAACATATTAACTGGCTAACTTAGGATACTAAATGTATCCTCTAACATCTTATGTATCCTAGATATCCTAACATCTATCTCTAACACATATATAGGAACTAGCCGCTGCCGCTGCCTATTGCAGCTGCTACTGCTGCAATTGCTGCCTAGCCGCTGCCGCAGGTGCACCCTGCATGCTGCTACCCTGCTGCCATGTACTGCAGCTGCCACTGCAGCTACTTGTAGCTGCTGCTGCTCCATCATGTAGCCATTATGCTATGATCCCCCCTTCTATCACACATAATAACACCCTCACATCCCATATCTAAATTCCCCCTACATCACATACACTCACAAGCACTCAAACACACATACTCCTCTCTACAACACATAACACACTTAACTCTCTCACTTCTCACTAACAAAACACACATACAAACTAACACCACTCTCAAGCACACTCACAAGTGCACTACAACCTCAAGGTACTACCAACACACACACCAATATATATATATATATATATATATATATATATATATATATATATATATATATATATATATTTTTATATATATATATATATATATATATATATATATATATATATATATATACAATAACCCCCAAATCAGTCCACATATATAATATATACCAAAATTCATGTATCCACCTACAAAAGTGACTTGTAGGCCAAAAATACATAGATACTAACACATGTATTCAAATGAAAACCACTTGGGACATCCTAACCAGGGTTAATCTATTCTCTAACATATACAAATCTGAAATTAGAAGACAAAATAGCCTATTGGGCATAAACCCATCCTAGCCACTCTCGGAATTTCTCCATGGGTGATATCAAACCCATCCTAACTTCCTAATGAGGACTCAAAAGAGGCTCAAAATCGAACCTATGGATTCAAAACACACACAATAGCTGTGTGTGTGTGTCCGTGTGTGTCTGTGTGTGTGTGTCCGTGTGTGTCCGTGTGTCCGTATGTGTGTGTGTCTTTGTGTGTGTGTGTGTGTGAGTGTATGGGGAAGAGAATGAGGAGGAGGAGGAGTGTTAGGGTTTACCGAAGAGAAGGAGGAGCAGCTCGGATTGGTGGAGGAGGAGCTCGAGGAGGAGGAGCTGGGGGGAGAGGGGTGGGGTTGGGGTCGCCTGGGGAGGAGGGAGTCACCGGGGGGGAGGGAGTCGCCGGAGGGGGGAGGGAGTCGCCGAGAGGAGGAGGGAGTCGAAAAATATAAAATTTTCGAGTGAGGGGGAAAAAGGAAACAGAACTGTGTCCTAAGTAAAAAAATTAGCGACGTTAACAGTTGACATCGCTAAACGTCGCAACCTTTTAATATATGGCGACATATTTTAATAATATGTCGCTGAACGTAGCTATTCCGCGACGTAATATATCTACTGTCGCTGAACGTCGCTATTCAGCAACGATTTGCGATGTCAATAGAAGGGAGTCGCTATATTACATATTTAGCGACGGTATTTTGTTCCGTCGCTAAATGACGTCGCTAATATAGCATATTTTAGTAGTGTGTTGTCTCAGCCGCATGGCTTGGGTATTCTGAGCCGCATGAGACCATATTGTCTCAGCCGCAGGAACCATATTTTTCTCGGCCGCATGAACTCTAGCCCATAGTGCCTTTTGGCTGATTCTTGTCCCGGATTGACATTGATTGACATTTGATTGACATTGATTGTTACCTTGACTAATAATTGATCATGCATTCCTAGTTGGAACTAAGAGACTGGCTAGTCGTCTTATTGAATTGAATGAGACACGTTCATGTATAAACCATGAACCATTATGATCGACTAGCCGATCCGGACATTGGCATATGGACACATGTTGACTTCTATTTTCTGCAAAAGCAGCATGTGTATCTTACAGTCAAGACATGATTATTCTGTGGCTAGGATTGATTATTGCATTACGCTATATGAGAACTACAACCTAGCCGTACGGACATCGTTGTAGAGTTGTGCATATCGTACTCTGTACGAAAGTACTCATTCTGAATGACCATGATTCACGGTATGGAATTTCAATCAACATAGGGACTATTAAGCTAAATAAAACAACTATTGTATGGAGAGAATGGATTTCCGAGTTCTTACATGACAGTCATCTTGGGGACGATTAGTGCCCCGACATGTCGGCTGGTTCCCACAGATACAGCAAATCTGCCACACGGGCGGAGAGCGATATCTGCTTATATTATTTATTGTATATTGATGACAGGCGTCCCGCTGGGACTCGTCTAATTCATGATTGGCACAATTGATCGATTGGGTAGACTAGCCTTACTTGTACATAGTAAGAACTAAGGAATCCCGTATTGCATAATTCTAGGGTAACTTGGAACTCATAGTAGCAAGACGTAGTAGCTGCATGGCCGCTTAAATTGATTTGTCTGTGCACTGTATCTACTCTGTTAACTACTGAGGAGAGCAGAACGTCAGGACATGACGGGTCAACTTCTGTCCTTGTTTGGTTGAAAAGTTGGCTTAAAGTGTCGTAGTGTTGTACGAACCCAGTAGCGAGCAGAGATCTATTTATCATATTTTTAACTCTTATCACTGGTTCTAATTCCTCATATCGTGCTTCCTTGCGGTACTTGCTATTAGAGGTCTAACCTCTCTGATTTTGCATGGCCAGATTTAGAGCCAGTTTTCGAGGACTCAGCTTACTTTCACCTCCAAGATGGTCAATACTAGAGGAATGATCGCGGAGGACACGAGTGGGTCCTTTATTTCCCTGCTCGTCTTTACTATTTACTTTTGGCCGTTTGGCACCGACATGTTAGTCGGATTGTCTTGTACATACTTTTATATAATTGTAACTAAGTCAGACTGCAGCTGATAACAATTGTGTATACCTTGTTATATCCTTTGGCTATGTTTTGTAAAGCCAGATCTCAAAGAACATTTTGACCAAACGTTTGGGACGCCTTACTGCTTTATCTTACATGTTCTCTATTTACTGGTTCTTGTTTGAATGATTGAGACAATAGATGTTGAGTAACCCTAGCAAGACTTTCATGTAGTATGCACCCCCTCGTCTTTTAGACAGCATTGATCGTATTATACGGTATTCATCTACCCGTAATACGTAGCTGGCTGAGTTATTCCTCCGCTCTCCGGTATTCTGGTTCTGGGGCGTGACAAGATTTTAGTGGTGGCCCATACAGGTCTGATTTTAGACTTGTGGGGTATTTTCAATTTATAGGGTGTCTCAATCACACATGTTTTCCCTTGATCTTCTGATTCGTTACTCTCGACTCTGGCTTGACATTCCGAAATCCTTTGACTTCATTGATCTTTCATGTTCGATCGTTTGATTGTTCTCTTGTCCCTTTTCTTAGGGGCACTTCGTCCGTATTTGCCAGGACTGGACAACAACAACAAGGCAACACGGATAATTTGACCATGTTGGTCAGCAACAAGGGCCAGTACTACCTCAAGAGACTATCCAAGAAGAAGTGATAGTGGAACCAGCAGCTGGACCGCAGTATCCGGAGGTTCCAACACCACCAATAGTTCTACCTACCCCTGTGGAAGTGGACACACCAGCCCTTCTGGAGATCATAAGAGGGATGATGGCTACTCAGCAACATCAGATGTTGGCCCAGCAACGCATGCACGCTCAGTTGTAAGAGCAGAATGTGCTACTCAACCAAGGATTGCAGACAGCTTTGGAAAGAGGGGCAAAGACTGATTCATGAGCATCAACTAGATTTTGCAAGTACAACCCCCGTCGTTTCGAGGGCAGGGAAGATGCCATTTCAGTAGATGCATGGCTTAAGGACATTGAGGCTATTCTGACAGCGGTTAAGGTTCAGACAGAAGAACGTGTAGATCTAGTGAAGTTGTTACTTCAGGACCTCGTATGTGATTGGTGGGAATCAGAAGAAGTGGGCATCAGACGTCCTGTTGCTTGGGACGATTTTACTGCAAGATTCAAGACGAAGTACTATGGAGTTGTGGCACAGTTTGAGCTATAACAGAAGTTTATCAACCTCAAGCAGGTTGGCAAGACAGTGGATGCTTATGCAGCAGAGTTCTGTAGACTGAGTAGGTTCACCCCAGAGATGGTAGCAACGGAGAGCCAGAGGGCTATGAGGTTTAAGCAAGGGTTTCATCTTGAATTCTTGCAATTGATAGAGGGGCACAACTACCAGACTTTTGATGAGGTGTTGACGGCAACCTGAAGGCATGAGAACACTATTCAGAGGATCACAGCAAGGACTGGAGGTCAGAAGAGATCTCACAATCAGATTGAAGGAGGAGGGGGGGCAGCGTCCCAAGTTACAGAACAACCCCCTGGCATTCGCATTCACGATGTGGCAATGTGAGGGCCAGCACCACCAGCAAGGCAACAACAGCAACAGAGGAAGGCCCAGCAAACCCCAACGGGCTGCACTTATTGTGGGAAGGTCGGGCACACTAGAGATGTGTGTCGGACATTGAACGGACAGTGTCTGATATGTGGAAGTCCAGATCATCGAGTTTCCACCTGTCCTATGAATTCGAGGTCAGGAGGACTAGCACAACAATTTCCTGCTCTGCCAGCACCAGGGGCAGGCTAGTATCGAGGACCAGCGATGGCAGTGAGACCGTTGGCACAACGTCTATTGATGTCATAGGCTCAGATGTTTCGGTGGCAAGGACCGCCGATGCAGCACGAACAACATAGACCACCCCAACATCACTGTTACGCCCCAGAACCAGAATACTGAAGAGCGGGGGAATGACTCAGCCAGCTACGTATTACGGGTAGATGAATATCGTATAATACGATCAATGATGTCTAAAAGACGAGGGGGTGCATACTACATGAAAGTCTCACTATAGTTATTTCACATCTATTGCTCAATCATTCAAATAAGAAACAGAAATAGAGAACATGTAAGATAAAGCAGTAAGGCGTCCCAAACGCTCAGTCAAACTGTTCTTGATATCTGGCTTTACAAAACATAGCCAGATAATGTAGCAAAGTGTACACAATTGTTATCAGCTGCAGTCTGACTTAATTACAATTATGTAAAAGTAAGTACAAGACAATCCGACTAACATGTCGGTGCCAAACAGCAAGGTATTAAGTAAATAACAAAACGAGTGGGAAAGTAAGGAACCCACTCGAGTCCTCCTACGATCATCCCTCTAGTATTGACCATCTTGGAGGTGGAAGTAAGTTGAGTCCTCGGGAACCGGCTCTAAATCTGGCCATGCAAAACCAGAGAGGTTAGACCTCTAATAGCAAGTAACGCAAGGAAGCACGATATGAGGAATTAAAACCAGTAATAAGAGAATATGATAAGTAGATCTCTGCTTGCCACTAGGATTCACATAACATCACGACACTTCGAACCAACCTCCCAACCAAACAAGGACAGAAGTTGGCCCGTCATGCCCTGACATTCTGATCATCTCAGTTAGGTAGCAGAGTAGGTACAGTACACAAACAAATCAATTTAAACGGCCATGCAACTACTACGGCTTGCTACTGTGAGTTCCAAGTTATCCTGAAATTATACAATAAAGGATTTCTCAGTTCTTACTATGTGCAAGCAAGGCTAGTCTATCCAATCAATCAATTACGCCAATCATGTATTTAGACGAGTCCCAACGGGATGCTCGTTGTTAGTATTCCATGTACAATTAAGTAGTAAAAGCAGATACCGCTCCCTGCCCGTGTGGCAGATTTGTAGTACCTGTGGGAACCAGCCGGCCTGTCGGGCACTTAATAGTCCCAAGAGGGCTGCCATGTAAGAACTCGAGAATCCATTCTCTCTATGCGATCATTATTTTATTTATCTTAATAGCCTCTATGTTAAGCGAAATCCCATGCCGTGGGTCATGGTCATTCAAATGAGTACTTCCGTACAAGTACGATATGTCCAACTCTACAACGATACCCGTGCGGTTAGGTTGTAGGTCTTACAAAGCGTAATACAACAATCAAAACTAACCACAGAATAATCATGCCTTGACCATCAAGTACACATGCTGCTTTTGTAGAAAAATAAATAAATAAATTGAAGCCTGCATGTGTGCCTGTATGTCAGTATTCGGGATCGGCCAATCGATTATAATAGTTCATAGTTAATATAAACGTGTCTCATTCATTCAATTTAATAAGACAACTAGCCAGTCTCTTAGTTCCAACTAGGAACGCATGATCAATTATTAGTCAAGTAACAGTCGGGGTCAATTCGTGACAAGGCATAAAAGTCCAATTAGTATTAAGCATGGTCGAGTCCATAACTAGTATGAAATAGTTGGTAACATATTCTTGAAGCCAAGGAAAAGATCTACAAATTTCATGTTGGGAGTTGAAAAAAATTCTAGCCACAATTTCGTCAATTAGGATATATAACAGTCAGAAACAACCAAAATAGGCATTATGCGGCCTATTCTGCGACATGCATGCAGACCAACTGCGACATGCGCCTCATGCGGCCCAACCGCGACACCATATGCGCCTACTGCGACATGCGCCTCATGCGGCTCATTCGCGACACCATATGCGCCTACTGCGACATGCGTCTCATGCGGCTCATTCGCGACACCATATGCAGCTACTGCGACATGCGCCTCATGCGGCTCATTCGCGACACCATATGCGTCTACTGCGACATGCTCCTCATGCGGCTCATCTGTGACACCATATGCGCCTACTGCGACATGCGCTTCATGCGGCTCATTCGCGACACCATATGCGCCTACTGTGACAAGCTCCTCATGCGGCTCATCTGTGACACCATATGCGCCTACTGCGACATGCGCCTCATGCGGCTCATCTGCGACACCATATGCGCCTACTGCGACATGCGCCTCATGCGGCTCATTCGCGACACCATATGCGCCTACTGCGATATGCTCCTCATGCGGCTCATTCGTGACACCATATGCGCCTACTGCGACATGCTCCTCATGCGGCTCATCTGCGACACCATATGCGCCTACTGCGACATGCTCCTCATGCTGCAGATGAATATAAAAACGAACAAAAATACTTTTGGCCATAACTTCCACAAAATAAATCGAAATCTAACTTTTCAAAAACCAAACTTTAGTAGAATTAAATTCTCTACAAGATAGAACTACTTATTTTTGAAAACAACAATGTTTGATAGATCAAAACCCTAAAATTCATATGAAAACCAAAACTTAAAACTTAGATCTACACCCAACCATCCATGGAAATCAAGAATTTCAAGACCTAAACTTATAGAGGAAGAAAAGATGAACAACATGGACTAAAAATAAATGGAGATGCATGAAATTTCTTATGGTGTGTAAGATGTACTTGCCTCTCACAAGTGGGTTAGGGTTTGGTGGAGGAGTAAATGTGAATGAATGAAGAGAGAGAATGAAAGAAGAAGTTTTATATCAAGGTCAAGTGGATCTCCACCATTCATTCTCTCTACCAAATCCAAGCCATCCATTCCTTTCCATATTGAACCAAACCACACCAAGTTGGTTTACCATGAACCAAAATGAACCAAGAGCTAAGATAAAGCAGAAAATAAAATACAGAAAAATTAATAAGCGCAAAATTGAAGAATTTAAATACAGAACAAATACATAAATATTGAATAAATACATTCAAGAAGTACACGTATAAAATACTTATTCTGGGAACGGGGAGTGACATCTCTACCCTCCTTAGAAAAATTCCGTCCTGGGAATTTTAGATCCAAGCAGGACAGAAATGTCAGAGCTAGACTAATCTAAGTATAAGTAATTTGAGTAAGTAGCTATTCTACAATGTCAAATAGCAAGTAATATATCTATGTTTAACTATCGACGATACCAAGCAATTCTACTCATAAGGTGACAAGCATGAGGAGTTAAGACATCAACGTATATAGAGAGAGATATACCTTATGAGTCAAACAGGTGAGGATACCGTGATCGGATATCATCCTCACGTTCCCACGTTGACTCCCCTAAAGAGTGATGACCCCAAGCAACCCGGACAAGGCTAATTGTTCGGTTCTTGAGTATCTTCTCTCTTCGGTCCAAAATAGACACCGGCTGCTCCTCGTAAGACAAGTTGGTACCAACAACCAACTCAGAATGATCAAGGATATAACTGGGGTCCGATACATACCTTCGCAGCTGAGATACATGAAACACGTCATGTACCTCTCGTAACGAAGGTAAAAAAGACAGACGATAAGCAACATCGCCTACCCTATCAAGGATAACAAATGGTCCTACGTATCTCGGACTCAACTTCTCGCGAACGCCAAATCTAATGACCCCACGGGTAGGTGAGATCCGCAAGAACACGTGGTCCCCAGCAGAAAACTCTAGCGGCCTACGATGCTGGTCCACCCAATGACGATGCCGATCCTGCGTAACTCGAAGTCGCTCTCTAATTCTCTTAACCAATTCAACTTTCTGAACAATTATTTCCGGGCCTAACATCTTTCTCTCCCTGATATCATCCCATGCTAGTGGCGACCTACACTTTTTACCATATAGTGCTTTAAATGGCGCCATCTGGATACTGGCTTGATAACTGTTGTTATAAGAAAACTCAACTAAGTGCAGGTGGCTCTTCCAAGATCCTCCAAAATCTAGGGTGCAAGCTCGCAATATATCTTCTAGGGTCTGAATTGTTCTTTCTGATTGCCCGTCTGTCTGAAGATGGTAAGCCGTGCTAAATCTTAACTTGGTACCCAGACTATGATGTAAGCTTTTCCAGAAATGTGATGTAAAGCGGGTATCTCGGTCTGACATAATGCTGACGGGGACTCCATGCTGCCTGACTATCTGCTGCATATACAACTCTGCAAACTTTTCTGTAGATTGCCCTACTCTGAAAGGAAGAAAGTGTGCCACCTTTGTAAGCCGATCTATTATCACCCAAATAGCATCTTTACCACTTGGTGATCTCGATAAACCGGTCATAAAGTCCATTGTGATGTGTTCCCACTTCCATTCCGGAATAGGAAGTGGTTGTAATAACCCAGCTGGCCTCTGCTGTTCTGCCTTCACTTGCTGACATACCAAGCAACAGGAAACAAATCTAGCTATCTCCCTCTTCATTCCGTTCCACCAGAAGTGCTGCTTGATATCTTGGTACATCTTGGTCCCTCCAGGGTGTATAGAATATTGAAAACTGTAAGCTTCTGTCATAACCTCCTGTCTGATATCTCCACTAGGCACACATAGGCGTGATCCAAACCTAAGCGTACTATCTTCATGAATTTGCATCTCCTTTCTGAGTCCTGACTCACATTCTGCTCTAAGCTTCTGAATCCTTGGGTCCTGTGCCTGAGCTGCCTTGATCCTGTCTACCAAGTCGGATTGAACTTGTAAACTTGTTAGAACTCCTACATCACTAGGAAGTATAACTTCGATGCCCATCTCCTGAAGGTCTTCTAAGATGTGCTTCTGTGTTGTCAACATAAATGCGCCGCCTCTCCTGCTAAGAGCGTCTACTACCACATTAGCCTTGCCTGGATGATACTGAAGCTCCACGTCATAATCCTTGATCAACTCCAACCATCTTTTCTGTCTCATGTTCAGCTCCTTCTGAGTAAAGATGTACCTCAGACTTTTATGATCTGTGTACATGTCTACTCGATCACCATATAAGTAATGCCTCCATAGCTTCAAAGCAAATACTACTGCTGCCAATTCCAAGTCATGAGTTGGGTAATTCTTCTCATGGTCTCGTAGTTGCCTAGATGCATATGCTATCACTTTCCCATGTTGTATGAGGACACATCCAAGTCCCTTATCTGACGTATCGTAATACACTGTAAAACCTCCGGGTCCATCTGGCAATGTAAGAATAGGCGCTGATATCAACTTCTGCTTTAGATTCTCAATTGATGCCTGGCATTCTGCCGACCAGACGAATGGCACATCCTTCCGTGTCAAGCGGGTCATGGGTGCTGAAAGCCTTGCAAAGTCTGATACGAACCTTCTGTAATATCCTGTCAATCCCAAGAAACTCCGTACATCAGCTACGGTCTTGGGTACTGGCCAACTCTCTACTGCTTCTACCTTCTTGGTATCCACTGCTACTCCAGCTCCTGATATGATATGACCCAAAAATGAAATATGATCCGACCAAAACTCACACTTGCTGAGTTTGGCATACAACTGGTTCTCTCTCAGAACCTGTAACACTTTCCTGAGGTGGTCTTCATGCTCCTCTTCAATGGCAGAATATACGAGAATGTCGTCAAGAAATACAACGACAAACTGATCGAAGTATGGCATAAAGATGCGGTTTATCAAATCCATAAATATTGTTGGAGCATTGGTCAAACCAAACGGCATTACTAAGAATTCATAATGCCCATACTTCGACCTGAATGCTGTCTTGGGAATATCCTCCTTCCGAACCCTCACTTGATGATACCCTGAACGAAGATCTATCTTGGAGAAAACTCTAGCTTTGCTCAACTGATCAAATAAGTCATCGATCCTGGGTAGTGGGTACTTGTTCTTTACTGTTGCCACGTTAAGCTTCCTGTAGTCAATGCACAATCTGGATGACCCATCATTCTTTCCCCCAAGTACCACTGGTGCTGCCCAAGGTGATATGCTAGCTTGGATGAACTTCTTCTCCTTCAGTTCCTCTATGTGCTGATATACCTTGGCCTGCTCTGAATCCGCCATTCTGTAAACTCGAACTGATATTGGATTAGTTCCAGGTGCCAATTCTATACTGAACTTAATATATCTAATCGGTGGTAGCCCTGGAAGTTCTTCGGGAAATACGTCTAGAAATTCTTCAACTACCTTCGGAACCTGAACTTCTTCCATTGCCGTTATTACTCCCTGCTCTTGTTGAGTTGCCTCTGATCTGACTAAGGTAAATCTCTTCATGCTTGGAATATCAAAAGATACACTCCCTCTACGACAATCTATCGTCGCATAACTGTCTTTTAGCCAGTCCATGCCTAAGATAACGTCGAAATTTCCAACAGGAAATTCTATCAACCGGGCGGGTAAGGAATGCCCGTAAACTACAACGCTACACGCTAGAATAACTCTACTAACTCCTACGAGCCCATTGCCAGTGAGTATATTCAACCTCCCTGGCAATGCCTCGAACTCCATTCCTCGCCGTGTCGCAAATTGTGCAGATATACATGAGTGTGATGCTCCTGAATCAAACAATGCTACTGCGGGATATGAGGCGACGAGAATGTTACCTGTACCAACATCTCCCGATGCTAATGCCTCCTCTAAGGACAGAGTGTATGCCTGCCCTCGACCTCCTTGTTGGTTTCCATGTTGCGACCTAGCCTGGTGCTGTTGCTGGCCCCTGCCTTGATGATGTTGGGGTGGTCTATGCTGGTGTTGCTACATCGGCGGTCCCTGCTGCCGAAATATCTGAGCCTGTGGCATTAACGGACGCTGGGCCAATGGTCTCACTGCCACTGCGGGTCCTCGATACTGTCCTGCCCCTGGTGCTAGCAGAGCAGGAAACTGCTGCACTGGTCCTCCTGACCTCGAATTCATGGGACATATGGTAACCCGATGATCTGGATTTCCATATATCAAACACAGTCCGTTCAATGCCCGACACATATCTCTAGTGTGCTCCATCTTCCCACAATAAGTGCAGCCCGCTGGGGGTTGCTGATTCTTCTTCTGTTGCTGCTGCTGCCTGGGTGGTGTTGCTGGCCCTCGTATTGCCACATCGTGAATGCGAATGCCAAGGGATGGTGCTGTTGTTCGGGGCGCTGCTCTCCCTCCTCCTTCAATCTGACTGTGAGATCTCTTCTGACCTCCAGTCCTTGCCGTGATCCTCTGAATGGTGATCTCATGCCTTCGGGTTGCCATCAATACTTCGTCAAAAGTCTGATAATTGTGCCCCTCTATCAATTGCAAGAGCTCAAGGTGAAACCCTTGCTAAAATCTTATAGCCCTCTGGCTCTCTGTTGCTACCATCTCTGGGGCAAACCTGCTCAATCTGCAGAACTCTGCTGCATAGGCATCTACCGTCTTGCCGGCCTGCTTGAGGTTGATAAACTTCTGTTGTAGCTCAAACTGTGCCACAACCCCATAGTACTTCGTCTTGAATCTTGCGGTAAAATCGTCCCAAGCAACAGGACGTCTGATGCCCACTTCCTCTGATTCCCACCAATCACGTGCGAGATCCTGAAGTAACAACTTTACTTGATCCACACGTTCTTCTGCCGGCACCTTAGCTGCTGTCAGAATAGCCTCAATATCCTTAAGCCATGCATCTGCTGAGATGGCATCCTCCATTCCTTCGAAACGGCGGGGGTTGAACTTGCAAAACCTGGCTGATGCTCCTGAATCTGTCCTCGCCCCTCTTTCCAAAGCCGTCTGCAATCCTTGGTTGAGTAATACGTTCTGCTCTTACAACTGAGCGTGCATGCGCTGCTGGGCTAACATCTGATGTTGCTGAGTAGCCATCATCCCTCTCATGATCTCCAGAAGAGCCGGTATGTCCATTTCCGCAGGGGTAGGTGGAACTATTGGTGGTGGTCGAACCTCCGGATACTGTGATCCAGCTGCTGCTTCTACTATTACTTCTTCTTGGATAGTCTCTTGAGTTAGTACCGGCCCTTGTTGCTGACCAACATGGTCAGGTTGTCCGTGTTGCTCTTGTTGTTGTTGTCCAGTCCTGGCAGATGCGGACGAAGTGCCCCTAAGAAAAGGGACAAAAGAACAATCAAACGATCGGACATGAAAGATCAATGAAGTCAAAGGATACCGAAATGTCAAGCTAGAGTCGAGAGTAACGAATCATGAGATCAAGGGGGAACATGTGTGATTGAGACATCCTATAAATTAAAACACCCCACAAGTCTGAAATCAGACCTGTATGGGCCACCACTAAAACCTTGTCACGCCCCAGAACCAGAATACTGAAGAACGGGGGAATAACTCAGCCAGCTACGTATTACGGGTAGATGAATGCCGTATAATACGATCAATGCTGTCTAAAAGACGAGGGGGTGCATACTATATGAAAGTCTCACTATGGTCATTTCACATCTATTGTCTCAATCATTCAAATAAGAAACAGAAATAGAGAACATGTAAGATAAAGCAGTAAGGCGTCCCAAACGCTCAGTCAAAATGTTCTTGATATCTGGCTTTACAAAACATAGCCAGATGATGTAACAAAGTGTACACAATTGTTATCAGCTGTAGTCTGACTTAATTACAATTATATAAAAGTAAGTACAAGATAATCCGACTAATATGTCGGTGCCAAACGGCAAGGTATTAAGTAAATAACAAAACGAGTGGGGAAGTAAGGAACCCACTCGAGTCCTCCTGCGATCATCCCTCTAGTATTGACCATCTTGGAGGTGGAAGTAAGCTGAGTCCTCGGGAACCGGCTCTAAATCTGGCCATGCAAAACCAGAGAGGTTAGACCTCTAATAGCAAGTACCGCAAGGAAGTACGATATGAGGAATTAAAACCAGTAATAAGATAATATGATAAGTAGATCTCTGCTTGCTACTGGGATTCACATAACATCATGACACTTCGAACCAACCTTCCAACCAAACAAGGACAGAAGTTTGCCCGTCATGCCCTGACATTCTGATCATCTCAGTTAGGTAACAGAGTAGGTACAGTACATAAACAAATCAATTTAAACGGTCATGCAACTACTACGGCTTGCTACTGTGAGTTCCAAGTTATCCTGGAATTATACAATAAAGGATTCCTCAGTTCTTACTATGTGCAAGAAAGGCTAGTCTATCCAATCAATCAATTGCGCCAATCATGTATTTAGACGAGTCCCAGCGGGACGCTCGTCGTTAGTATTCCATGTACAATTAAGTAGTATAAGCAGATACCGCTCCTGTCCGTGTGGCAGATTTGCAGTACCTGTGGGAACCAGCCGGCCTGTCGGGCACTTAATAGTCCCAAGAGGGCTGCCATGTAAGAACTCGGGAATCCATTCTCTCCATGCGATCATTATTTTATTTATCTTAATAGCCTCTATGTTAAGCGAAATCCTATGCCGTGGGTCATGGTCATTCAAATGAGTACTTCCGTACAAGTACGATATGCCCAACTATACAACGATACCCGTGCGGTTAGGTTGTAGGTCATATATAGCGTAATACAATAATTAAAACTAACCACGGAATAATCATGCCTTGACCATCAAGTACACATGCTGCTTTTATAGAAAAATAAATAAATAAATTGAAGCCTGCATGTGTGCCTGTATGTCAATATTCGGGATCGGCCAATCGATTATAATAGTTCATAGTTAATATGAACGTGTCTTATTCATTCAATTTAATAAGACGACTAGCCAGTCTCTTAGTTCCAACTAGGAACGCATGATCAATTATTAGTCAAGTAACAGTCGGGGTCAATTCGTGACAAGGCATAAAAGTTCAATTAGTATTAAGCATGGTCGAGTCCATAACTAGTATGAAATAGTTGGTAACATATTCTTGAAGCCAAGGAAAAGATCTACAAATTTTATGTTGGGAGTTGGAAGAAATTCTAGCCACAATTTCGTCAATTAGGACATATAACAGTCAGAAACAACCAAAATAGGCATTATACGGCCTATTCTGCGACATGCATGCGGACCAACTGCGACATACGTCTCATGCGGCCCAACCGCGACACCATATGCGCCTACTGCGACATGCACCTCATGCGGCTCATTCGCGACACCATATGCGCCTACTGCGACATGCGCCTCATGCGGCTCATTCGCGACACCATATGCGGCTACTGCGACATGCTCCTCATGCAGCTCATCTGTGACACCATATGCGCCTACTGCGACATGCGTCTCATGCGGCTCATTCGCGACACCATATGCGCCTACTGGGACATGCGCCTCATGCGGCTCATCTGCGACATCATATGCGCCTACTGCGACATGCGCCTCATGCGGCTCAATCGCGACACCATATGCGCCTACTGCGACATGCTCCTCATGCGGCTCATTCGCGACACCATATGCGCCTACTGCGATATGCTCCTCTTGCGGCTCATCTGCGACACCATATGCGCCTACTGCGACATGCTCCTCATGCTGCAGGTGAATATAGAAACGAACAAAAATACTTTTGGCCATAACTTCCACAAAATAAATCGAAATCTAACTTTTCAAAAACCAAACTTTAGTAGAATTAAATTCTCTACAACATGGAACCACTTATTTTTGAAAACAACAATGTTTGATAGATCAAAACCCTAAAATTTATATGAAAACCAAAACTTAAAACTTATATCTACACCCAACCATCCATGGAAATCAAGAACTTCAAGACCTAACTTGTAGAGGAAGAGAAGATGAACAACATGGACTAAAAATAAATGGGGATGCATGAAATTCCTCATGGTGTGCAAGATGTACTTGCCTCTTACAAGTGGGTTAGGGTTTGGTGGAGGAGTAAATGTGAATGAATGAAGAGAGAGAATGAAAGAAGAAGTTTTATATCAAGGTCTAGTGGAGGTCCACCATTCATTCTCTCCACCAAATCCAAGCCATCCATTCATTTCCATATTGAACCAAACCACACCAAGTTGGTTTACCATGAACCAAAATGAACCAAGAGCCAAGATAAAGCAGAAAATAAAATACAGGAAAATTAATAAGCACGAAATTGAAGAATTTAAATACAGAACAAATGCATAAATATTGAATAAATACATTCAAGAAGTACACGTATGAAATACTTATTCTGGGAACGGGGAGTGACAATCACCAAGGCAGGGGCCAGCAGCAGGACCAGGCTAGGCCGCAACATGGGAACTAACAAGGAGGTCGAGGGCAGGCATTCAATCTATCCTTGGAAGAGGCATTGGCATCGAGGGATGTTGTGGCAGGTAACATTCTCGTCGCCTCATATCCCACAGTAGCATTGTTTGATTCAGGAGCATCACACTCATTTATATCTGCACAATTTACGACACGACTAGGAATGGAGTTCGAGGCATTACCATGAAAGTTGAATATACTCACTGGTAATGGGCTCGTAGGAGTTAGTAGAGTTATTCTAGTGTGTAGTGTTGTAGCGTGCGGGCGTTCCTTACCCGCCAGGTTGATAGAATTTTCTATGAAGAATTTCAACGTCATCTTAGGGATGGACTGGCTGAAGGACAGTTGTGCCACAATAGATTGTCGTAGAGGGAGTGTATCTTTTAATATTCCAGGCATGGGCTGATTTACCCTAGTCAGATCAGTGGCAACCCAACAAGAAGAAGAAGGAATAGCAGCGACTATGGAAGAAGTTCAAGTCCCGAAAGTAGTTGAACAGTTCATTGATGTATTTCCCGAAGAACTTCCAGGTTTAGCTCCGGTTAGAGATATTGAGTTCAGTATAGAATTGGCACCTGGAACTCGACCGATATCAGATCGAGTTTACCGAATGGCAGATTCCGAGCAGGCCAAGGTGTATTAGCACGTAGAGGAACTGAAGGCAAAGAAGTTTATCCGAGACAGCGAGTCACCATGGGCAGCACCAGTGGTACTTGTGGGAAAGAAGGATGGGTCATCGAGATTGTGCATTGATTACAGAAAGCTCAACGCGACGACAGTAAAGAACAAGTACCCATTACCTAGAATCGATGATTTGTTTGATCAATTGAATAGAGCAAGAGTTTTCTCTAAGATAGAACTTCGGTCAGGGTATCATCAAGTTAGAGTTCGAGAGGAGGATATTCCCAAGACAGCATTCAGGTCGAAGTACGGGCATTATGAATTCCTAGTTATGCAGTTCGGTTTGACCAATGCTCCAGCAATATTTATGGATTTGATGAACCTCATATTTATGCCATACTTAGATTATTTTGTCGTTGTGTTCCTCGATGATATTCTTATATACCCAGCTAGTGAAGAAGAGCATAAAGATCACCTCAGAAAAGTGTTACAGGTTCTGAGAGAGAACCAGTTGTACGCCAAGCTCATCAAGTGTGAGTTTTGGACAGATCGAATTTCATTCTTGGGACACATCATATCAGGAACTGGAGTAGTACTGGATCCCAAGAAGGTAGAAGCAGTAGAGAGTTGGCCAGTACCCAAGATCGTAGCTGATGTGCGTAGTTTCTTGGGATTGGCAGGATATTACAGAAGGTTCATATCAGACTTTATAAGACTTTCAGCACCCATGACCCGCTTGACACGGAAGGATGTGCCATTCGTCTGGTCGGCAGAATGCCAGGCATCATTTGAGAATTTGAAGCAGAAGTTGATATCGGCACATATTCTTACATTGCCAGTTGGGTCCGAAGGTTTTATCGTTTATTGTGACGCGTCGGAAAAGGGACTTGGGTGTGTCCTCATGCAACACGGAAAGGTGATAGCGTATACATCTTGGCAACTTCGAGACCATGAGAAGAATTATCCAACTCATGACTTGGAATTGACAGCAGTAGTATTTGCTTTGAAGCCATGGAGGCATTACTTGTACGGTGATCGAGTGGACCTGTACACAGACCACAAAAGTCTGAAGTACATCTTTACTCAGAAGGAACTGAACATGAGGCAGAGGAGATGGTTGGAGTTGATCAAGGATTACGACGTGGAGCTTCAGTATCACCCAGGCAAGGCTAACGTGGTAGCAGATGCTCTTAGCAGGAGAGGCGGCGCATTTATGTTGACATCACAAAAGCATATCTTAGAAGACCTTCAGGAGATGGGCATCGAGGTTATACTTTCCAGTGATATAGGAATTTTGACAAGTCTACGAGTTTAATCTGACTTGGTAGACAGGATCAAGACAGCTCAGGCACAGGACCCAAGGATTCAAAAGCTCAGGGCAGAATGTGAGTCAGGACTCAGAAAGGAGATAAAAATTTACGAAGATGGTACACTTAGGTTTGGATCACGCCTATGTGTGCCTAGTGGAGACATCAGACAGGAGGTTATGACAGAAGCCCACAGTTCTCAGTATTCTATACACCCTGGAGGGACCAAGATGTACAAGGATATCAAGCAGCACTTTTGGTGGAACGGAATGAAGAGAGAGATAGCTAGATTCGTTTCACGTTGCTTGATATGCCAACAAGTGAAGGCAGAACAACAGAGGCCAGCTGGATTATTGCAACCGCTTCCTATCCCGGAGTGGAAGTGGGAACATATCACAATGGACTTTGTGACCGGTTTATCGAGATCACCAAGTGGTAAAAATTCTATTTGGGTGATAGTGGACCGGCTTACAAAGGTGGCACATTTTCTCCCTTTCAGAGTAGGGCAATCTACATAAAAGTTGGCAGAGTTGTATATGCAACAGATAGTCAGGTAGCATGGGGTCCCCGTCAGCATTGTGTCAGACAGAGATACCCGCTTTACATCACATTTCTGGAAGAGTCTACATCATAGATTGTGTAACGCCCCAGTCCCAAAATACGTAGGACCAAGTACGTGAACATGCCAGCTGCACATATACGAAGAATACTCCAATATATGGAATCCTCATATATGCACATAAGCTGTAAATAAAATAATCACAGGCCAGAATAACATATCTAATCTCATCACAGCTCAACACAGAAGATAATAGAGTCCAAATAAATAAATAAGAGTATCAAAAGATAGTCGGGTGAACATACCCACTCCAAACAGCTATAAAAAATAGTCTCACAAGATCAGAGTCCAACCTCCGCAAAATAGAAAGAAATGAGCTGTAAAATAATGTCCACTAATGTCTCAAATATAGAATAAACTAGAAATCAGGGGTGACTGCCTCGTCATTGATGTAAGATGGATCTAGAGCCGCTCCGTACTCCTGTGGAAAGTCGTTTAATCCTGGAAAGATAACCAGATCCTCAGGGGACATAGCAAGATACAAGAAAACACCATGCCATATAACTGTGATAATATAATAGAAAGAAAAAAGATGCATGCAATAGGGTGCCTACCAGTTCTACAGTAAAAATGCAGTTAAGAACAGACCTTCAACGCATGGGTATCTGGCTCAGTAGCAGTAACTCAGGTATGGCCCCATCAGGATACCAGGGACCTCAAAGCATAACATTCCTCGAATGTCAGAGGCCAGCAGTATCAGTAATAGGAAAGTGCATAAGGACCCATACGTTAAGGACACTGTTCTTCCCACCCAATGCCTAGTAGGGTCACATCCATGACTCATGAACCTCTAGTAACTGCCAAGTCTTCTAGCATGCAATTCTATTGGCAGTTACTCCTATCCGTCGCACGCTCCATACGTATCGGTGGCCAGCCGACTACGTGAATACGTGTCCTACATGTGACTCATAATACGTGGTAAGCAAGTGTCAAGGCCGTATGAGATATACCAATATCTTAATATCAATGGGTCGTTAATAAACTAAGTCAATGCAAGAGAATAAATTAAGCAAGAAAACGACCGATATAGTCGCTTGTACCCAAGTGTGACTTGGACGCACAATTTTAAATAACACGAAATAAAATGCTGAAAATAATAACTGAAAATAAGAATATAATAATCACAGAGTAAGGTGGCAAGGTATCTTGCCTGGTGGTACAAAGTGGCAAGTCCAAGAGTAGCAAGTGTCAGCACCAAAACTCACAAATCACAGATGACTCCAAACACTAAAACAAACATCAAAAATGATCTCGGTGAAGAAGATATACCTAGGAAATGCCTGTCCAAAAGTCAGATTCTGGAACAGGGGAAAAATCGTAATTTCGGGTCAAAACGATGTCCGCCGTTGGACTCGCTTTGCACCGAAACGCGTGCCAAAGTCTATGGTCTCTAAAGTTGTTAAACTATATGTCTACGGATTCAGTTTGAGGAGAGAAACTCAACGGTATGTCCAGTTTTGGTTTCCGAGGAGCCGTGTACAAAATCGCCCGTTTGAGTGGGTCGCAGGCCCGCCAAAAATGGGTTCCGATTCGACCTTCTCAGAATCGAACCAAACTTGGCATGCAGGACCAGAATTTCAATCCGGACCTATTGGCGCAAGTTTCGTCTCGATCTGGCGACTGTATACGAAGTAATAGGCAAGTTTGCAAAACGTCGATACGGGGGTATCTCGACGGATACGCGTTGATTTCGTCGCACACACGCGACGAAACTGAGTTCCGTCAGTTCCCACATGTCAGCAACGTCCATACGCGCCTTTCGATGCGTATAATGCGCGACCACGTCGCCCGGTTTGTCGGGACGTACGTCGTATCGTGGAAATTTTCTGAAATTAACACTTTTGAAAACAGTTTTTCGCCCAACTTTATCACTGTTTTAATTCTCGCACAGAAAACGAAATTCAGATCTACAAAATGCATTTTAATCATGGTTATGTTGTCTTCACATGTGTTCCATTAGTTTCTGAAAAATCTCGACACACAGTTCGGAATCTGGCTTCTAAGTTGTGGTTTGGGACTGGATTAAAACTCTGTTTTCAACAGTTTTTGGGGCAACTTTGCCTCGATTTTTCGAGCAATCCCCTGGGGTTCCTAGGATTCTATCAGAAGGGGATTGGAGGGGTTCATATGGGCTACACACAAGAATTGATAGTTCGAGAAATCATCGAGCGTGCGTGAAGAAAAGAGGATTTGAAGAAGGGTACCTCGCTGTACGAAAACAGGATGTCTCTCGCTCGACCGTCGGGTTGGGGGTGCTCCGCGGCAGCGCGGTGGTTGTTAGGCGGCGACGACTGGTCCTGGAGACGTGCGCAAGAGGACGAGAAAGGTCCAGGTGAAGTTGGCGGCCGATTTGGTGAGAAGTTTCGGGTTTGGGTTTCGGTTGTCGAATAGGTTTAAATGCTGCTTCTGTTGCCGACTTCTATTTGTATTAAGACTTGAGATATGGGGCTCGGGTTTTAAAACTTTGCATTAACTGCTGCTTGGGTTTACTTGGGATGTGGGGTCGGGTTTTAGCTAAAGGGTGCAGCTATTAGCTGCTGCCAAGAAAATGAGTTGTGGGGGTCGGCCCCCCCACCAACATTATATATATATATATATTTTTTTTACAAACTCTAACAAAATGTGTATATATATATATATATATATATATATATATATATATAATCACAAGGAAAAATTCTAAAATTTTGAAGAAAGTAACAAAAATATTTTGTAACAAGGTAAGCTATATTTAGGAGTATCTAAATTATCACGCACACAAGCATACATACATTTACACATCTACAATTACGTAAATATACCAAATAAATTCAAATAATTATAGAAAAATAATTTTTAAAGCATTAAAATAATAAAAAATATTGGGGTTTTACAGTTTGGGTACCAAGTTGAGATTTAGCACGGCTTACCATCCACAGATGGACGGACAATCAGAATGAATAATTCAGACTTTAGAAGATATGTTGCGAGCTTGCACCCTAGATTTTGGAGGGTCTTGGGAGAGCCACCTACACTTAGTTGAGTTCTCGTAAAACAACAGTTATCAAGCCAGTATCCAGATGGTACCGTTTGAAGCACTATATGGTAAGAAGTGTAGGTCGCCACTGGCATGGGATGATATCGGGGAGAGAAAGATGCTAGGCCCAGAAATGATTGTTCAGACGGTTGAAGTGGTTAAGGAAATTAGAGAGCGACTTCGAGTTGCGCAAGATCGGCATCGACATTGGGTAGACCAGCATCGTAGGCCGCTAGAATTTTCTGTTGGGGACCACGTGTTCTTGCGGATCTCACCTACCCGTGGGGTCATTAGATTTGGCGTTCGCGGGAAGTTGAGTCCACGATACGTGGGCCCATTTGTTATCCTTGATAGGGTAGGCGATGTTGCTTATCGTTTGTCCCTTCCACCTTCGTTATGAGAGGTGTATGATGTATTTCATGTATCTCAGTTGCGTAGGTATGTATCGGACCCAAGCCATATCCTCGATCATTCTGAACTAGTTGTTAGTACCAACCTGTCTTACGAGGAACAGCCTGTGTCTATTTTGGACCGAAGGGAGAAGATACTCAAGAACCGAACAATTAGCCTTGTCCGTGTTGCTTGGGGTCATCACTCCTTAGGAGAGTCAACGTGGAAACGTGAGTATAGGAGCGTAAAAAGTACTTTATAGACCAAGTCAAAAAAGTTGAGAGCTTTACGCAAGTCAAACTAAGTTAGACTCAGACTTTACGCAGAAATCCAACAGAGTAAAATTCTACGTGAGCTATTTTACGCAAGAACCATCCTCAAAACTTTACGCTAGAGACAGGCTGTCCACATCGTATTTAATGCACGTGATACTGTTCTGACATAATGATTTTCTGACAGCGGACAGCACAGAAGTCGAGAAGATTTGATTTACACCAAATCCAACACTTGTCGTTTAGTGTGCAGATGGGCTACTTTACGCTCAAAAGATTGCTTCTTTTACGTACGAAAGTTATTCGAGCGTTTACGCTCAAGGCTGTTGCGCGCGTAAAGTTTATTTGAGCTAATTTTATGCTTAAGGCTACTTTTCAGCCACTTTATGCGGGAAGTCTATTTTGGGTTATTTTATGCCCAGTCTGCCACTTTACGCAGGAAGTATATTTTAGGTCATTTTTACGCCCGATCTTTTCTGGCTATATAAGAACGTGGTCTGCTTACGTGGCTTTCATGCCACACTTATCGAGGAACGTGTGTACGTGCTCTCCTTATTTTGTTGAAGTAGTGGGACACGTTTCACCATGCGTAGAGATCAAAACTCTACATGGGACACGTGTCATTACGCGTAGAGGTCGATTTTTATCGTGGGTGACAATTACTTGTATAGAGACCCAACTTTGTTGCTTTTTACGCACATAGGGTCTAGTCTATAAATAGACTTATTTTTAACACAGACAACATCAAGAGATCAAGAGAGATACAGGGAGAGGAGATTCTGAAAAAACTTATACTTTCAGAGTGATATTCCCAGAAGCATTTCTTCAACTTTTTCTCAAGAACATGGTGAAGCAAAGCAGGAAAGCATTCGACTGTGCCATCAGTGCCGTTGCTCGATACCTTTCTGGTGACTTAGTTCTTCCGATTGTTCGTCTTCTTCAAGCAGTTCTCTTCATCATCATCGTATGGTCCAAGGAACAAAGTGATCGCTCTCAAGTTCAGACTTCCATAACAATACTTCCCAGAAAAAATTTGTACTTT
The DNA here is from genome assembly GCA_029216955.1 of Iris pallida. NCBI lineage: Eukaryota > Viridiplantae > Streptophyta > Magnoliopsida > Asparagales > Iridaceae > Iris > Iris pallida. Next base: position 12,951,748 of record JANAVB010036615.1, read on the forward strand.
TGTACTTTTGTACTTTTTTTAGTTTTCTTTCAAAAGCTAATTTTAGGCATTTTGTTAAGTGAAACAAAATGGCGACTCTGCTGGGGACGACCTTCTTCTCTGACGAGAAGGCAATTGCTCAATATGATGATGTGTCAGTCGGATCGACAAAGAAGACTCTGGTTGTTCACTTCGACCAGACTGCTTACGAAGAAATGCTCCTGTATGTCCTAAAAATCAAGTTGTATTTATCAAATAGGCAGAGAAGTCTCAATTGTGCACCCTTCAAATGAACTACGCCGGAGATAGATTGTGCTGCAAATCAAACGCGCGAGCCGAACTGCGCTACCATCTGAGCGCGCTATGCTGACGTGGCAATGCCATCATTACCTGACAAAGATCAGATCTTCTGACAGCCTGACAGCCCAAAAAACGAGGAGTTCGTTCGTTTCTTGTGCAGCACAGCGCTCGAGAACAGCTGTACAACCTCAGCGCAGTTTGCTAGTCCAACCTCAGCGCAGTTTGACCAAGTCTGAATCCTAGCGCTATCCGTTGACTAGAAGGAAGCGCAGTCTGAAGCTAGCGCTATTTGGTTAGCGCGATTCATCAAATAACTGACATGTATTACGTGGCTTACATGCCATCAATTGCTCGCCATTTGGTAACCGCCTGTATACGACCAAGCACATTTCAATCAAACAATGCCACGCATCTGAATACAGTTAGCCCACGATCGAGCAACTGCCCAATAGGCCATCGCAGTTTACTGTCTGCGTAGTCTGTCGACAGCGTAGTTCATCATGCACAATCCAGAATAACTACAAAATAGTTATTTCTAGAACTCTATAAATAGAGTTTCAAGTCCTTCATTAAGGGGATCAGATCATATTATCATCAGAGATGAGGAGTTCTTGTCCAAGTGCTGCTGCATTCTTCGGAGGCTATCGTCTTCAAAGTTCATATCGTCCAAGGGATAAAGCGATCGTCTTCAGATCGGATTCCTATAGTTGTACTTTTCTAGAATTTATTTTACTCTTGTACTATTCTTTAAAGTTTATGAAATAAAAGACTTGTTTTTGCAAACAAAATGGCGACTCTGCTGGGGACAACTTTCTCCTCCGACGAGGAAGTGACAACTCAATGTGACGTGGCGTCCATCGGAAAGACGCAAAAGACGCTGGTTGTGAAGGTCAACCAGATTGCCTATGAAACAATGATCAACTCCAGGACCACCCCTCGCGCTGCAACCTCTGTCACGAGCAAGGTTCGATCAGTGTGGACTCCCAAGACTGCTACACAGCCTGCTGTCTCCTCTGATAAGCTGCCAGTAGCAACTTCTGCCCTTGCGCAACTCCCTCTCTCTTCTGCTAAGGCGCAAGCCACTTCCTATGATGCTTTGGCAAAGTACAAGACCCCTTTTCCCTTGGCGCAACTTGCTACAACTTTTGCTCCTACACAACCAACTGCCCCTTCAACCAGAGTGCAACTTAAGCATTCTGTAACCAAAACTCCTGCTGCGCAAGTTGCAACTCTTGGAGTTTCTGTGGCCAAAAGGCCATCTGTCAAATCTTCCCAGGCACAATCGGCCAAGGCGCCTACTGCTGCGCAAGTGGCCATCCCTCCTGTTCCAGCACAGTTTAAAAGGGATAGCCCTTTGGCTAATCTTCCTTCTTCTCACAGCAAGGGGAAAGACTCTGCTCCTCTTCCCAAGTACCCCGTTACTCCTGCGCAATCCACTGGGGGTAGTCTGTTGACTGTTCCTTTTCCTCCCCAGAACAAAGAAAAAGGCCCGTTGGTCTTTTCTCAAACTTTCTCGTTCCACGACTTGAAAGATAACAGAGGGAAATGCTCTTTAGCCAACCCTTCTTCACAAAACAAGGGAAAAGGTCCTTTGGTCTTTTCTCAGTCTTCTCTGGTTTTTACCTCGGAAGATCAATCTCAACGTGCCTCGGCACCGATCAGTACAAGAACTCTATCAAACAAAAATTCTTCTTTTCCTGTCAAAGAGAAATGTACCGATCAAAGAGGTATTCTGCCTACTCCGGTAACGGACCTCCAAGATCTCCCAACTCTCTGGATATCCCGCTCAAAGCAGGGAAAATTACTGGTATCTCAGACAGAAACCCCTGCGGGTGAGTTTGCTGATCTACGGGTTTATCTCAATAGACCTCGGTCTATATCAACTTCGGCGAAACGCAAGCAGCCAATGCCGAAAATGAACCTGCATCAGAGACAAACTTTCAGGATAAAAAATCCTGACACCTATGCTAACAAAGTGAGTACTTCCCTGTATACTCACGGGACAAAACATCTGAAGAACCGGAACCATGTTCCGAATATTGTCAAAGAATATATCCCTCAAACTTCTTCTCGTCCTGTCATTGTTCCTGTCCTCCGAGAGCACCTTAAGAAAAAGCGAGAAAATATCTCAACACCTCCAGTTCAATCACTTGAACGCCATTGTAATCACATGGTTGTCATCAAGTGCTGTTGCTAGACAACAAAACGATCTGTCTTCGATCGTCTGAATTTTGCAACTTCGGAACCAATGTCAGAAGACGAAGACGAAGTGTTGTATGCTTCCGTCAACATGGCTTCTCGAGACACTGGGGGTAGAAAGTGCTCCAAACACGGCAAGCCTCGCAGGCCCAGCCAGCGGTACTTAGATTTACTCTAAGAATCTTCTGAAGGAGTATTTCGACACACCCGATCCCGAAGTCGAGACACAATTGGACATAGAAATCTTCTCCAAGATCCCTCTGGTCATCTCCCTATTTCTTATTCAGGAGATGATTCTTTCTCTGATTATGATACAGACAACAAAAGTTCTGAACAGACAGTATCTTCTACTGTACCTAGAGAAGTGACAGCTTATGTTGTCACTGAAGACCCAGACGCTTCTAGTTCAGTGAGTCAAGAACAACGAATAGCTGCACTGGAGGACAAGCTGAAGACCATGGCTGAAATGGTCGCAAGTATGCATTCTATTATCGTGGCCCAACATACAGTACCACCGACTGCACCTGCTGTAAATCCTGAGATTATAGCATCGTCGGTGTCTGTCAATATAGGTCTGGAGGTAGTATCTCCTCAAATACCCTCTGTACAAATTCAACCCACACCCAGTCAGTCAGGAGCTGGGGGTAGTACTTACCCCGTTGTTCCTCCCCCTAACACTATAATTCAGCCTGTTCCTTCTGCATCATCGGAGGATGCTAATGAAGCCGTCAAACTCTTGCGCACTCAATTCGAGGCTTTTAAAGAAAAGGATAATTTACAAAGATTGAGAACTTTTAAAGAAAAGGACAATTTACAAAGATTGAGAATCAAGTAACCCTATCCTATTGAGTGGAAGAAAGTTCTATTTCCTCCTAAATACAAGATTCCTACAATTTTGCTGTTTGACGGCAGCACTTCTCCGAGTTAGTTCATTAACCACTTTGAGGTAATGACTGTTCAACTTCAGCCAAACGATGCTCTTCTTACCAGGGTATTTGTCGGCTGTTTAGCCGGTGTAGCATACGATTGGTACAGAAGCTTGCCTGATGACTGTATCACCTCTTTCTCAGGTTTTAAACAAATCTTCTTGGAACAATTCTACGAGAGAATCAACGACTAGACCATGTCGGCCCTCAACAAGATCAAACAAAGACATAATAAAACCGCTGAAAGTTTCATTGAATGATTCTGCCGAGAAGCATTAAAGATGCCTCCTGGAACTCCGGCCGCTGTAACTATAGATACCTGCAAGGCAAATCTTTTGCCTATTATCAGCATATGGACAGGATCAACTCAATTTCAAGACTGACCATCATTCATTGTCAATGCTAAAGCAGCTGAAGTCAGCACTGACAAGTTCAAGCAGCTGGGGGTACACATGTCTAACCCCGACCGAAATGAACACCCGACATCCAGTAGTGGTAATCACCAGAACAACCGCAAGGGTAAAGAAACCTTGAACGTTAATTTGAAGAGCAAAGAATCTATGGCTGTCAACGTAGCTCCACCTACGTCTACTTCTACTCCTTCTGCCCCTCCACCGAAGGAACCTCGCCCAAAAGTAGAGTACTCCTTTGACGAGAACGACACCGTGAGCATCTTTGATTGTTTGATCAAAAGCAATAAGCTCCAACTGCCAGACCCGAAGAAGCCTGACGAGGTCGATAAGACTGATCATCCCAAATATTGTGTTTACCACAGGTTCATTGGGCATCCCACTCGAGCATGTTACGTGCTCAAAGGCAAGATTCAAGAGCTAGTCAACGCTGTTGTTGTCACCCTTCAACAAGTTGAGAAAACTGTTACCGCGAACATGGTTTCAGTTCAGTTCGGTAACTTCCCTCCATAGATGGTACAGCTTGGTATCATCCCTATTCCCAAGGCCACTCTTGAGATCGAGAATCTCCCTCCTCCACGGAGTGAAGGTCTCGTCCCCTTATCTCTTGATAATGGTGAGATTGTATGGATCCACCCTGACCTTGTTGCAGACTTCGAGGCTCCTTTCTCGTCTAAGCAGAAAGACCGCTCCAAGGACAGAACAAAAATTTGCAATATGGTGTCTTTTGATCCCATAGTCGAAGAGAAAATCTTGCTGGGCACCAGGTCAGGTAAAGCCTATCTACGGGAATTTCCTGAAACTCAAGAAAACCCTGCTTCTTCTTCTGAGTCTGCTCCAATACAACCTGTCTCTACCGAGGACATCCCTTCTGCATCCTCACCGGTTGTAGGACCCACTCTTCCTAAGCCGACGGCAGCCGACAAAGGCAAACAACAAGTCCGCTTTGACAAGCCTTTGAAGAAGTCATCTCCTTCTGGACTTGAGAAGCCATACAACTTTGATATTTTGGCTCAACTAGCCAATACACCGGCCAGGCTGTCGATCTTCGAGCTCTTGCGCCTCTCCAAAGAGACTCGAGAAAATCTGAGTGAAGCTCTAATGCAGGCGGAAACCTGTCTAACTTTTTTTAAGAAGCCAGAATTACAGCCTGTCTATTGCCTCCACTGTCACAGTGTGTTGGAATTAATTCCAAACATTACCTTCACACAGGATGACATGCTGATGGAAGATAATATGCATGACCGTCCTCTATATTATACAGGATATGTCGACACGATGAAGGTCGATCGTATTCTGATAGATCCTGGGTCAGCACTCAGTATCATGCTGAAGATGTCACAACCCGCTACCCAAATTGTTGGGCCGGGCCGAGTCATGTCCAGCCTACGCTTGAGATAAAGCGAAGTAAGCTGTTCTAAAGACAACAAGATAAGACCAAATGTGCTAACAGTTCTAATAGTAAATAAAAGTCATAAATGCTCCAAACACAAAAGTCGTCTCATATAGTAATAAGTCCAAGTACAAGTCAGAAATATAAAACTGGATACATGTCCAGTTACAAAATACGTAGTCTAATACATGACAACACTAAATATCCCAAGAAACTACGCAAACTAGGCGAGTTTTCCCGCAGGTACATCCTTATAAGACAAAGCCTGGTCCTCGACAGTATCTTCATAATATGAGTCGCAGAGTAACTCCTCCTCAGTAAGGATACCTACAACGTTATCCTGTCAGGACGGAAGCAAGTACTGAATCTAACAAACATATAATACTGATCATGTGATGAAAAGAAATGACATATCATGTTTATCCAGTTTTAGTTACATTTTATCATGGCAATAATTTATTGTTTTTAAAGTTTAAAACTGTAGTAGGTGAGTGATCAGTCAATAGGTAATCAGGATGTACAGCGGTACATATCAATTTTCTGAAGTGTACATACGTACACTTAACGGCATCGGTGTACATCCATACACAAACGCAGGACCAGACATACGACACAGATACATATAGAATGTAACGGTACTCGGTAAATACATACGGAGAAGGGGGTCATGATCACGTACACTACTAGCAGTTTCCCCTTAACCCGTTGTTTAAACATGTGAGAGATATAAAAACTATCCTAAACTCGGTAAATACATATACTCATATATATATATATATATATATATATATATATATTTTTTTACTCATATATATATATATATATATATATATATATATATATATATATATATATTTAAATACATATACTCATATGCATACATATATATACACAAAATACATATACTCATATATATATATATATATATATATATATATATATATATATATATATATATATATATATATATATATATATATATATAAAATCATAAAACAAAAAGAAAAAGGAAAAGGAAAAGAAAATAAACAACGGGGGGGGGGTTCGAACTCGGCCCAAAAGGTCGGGTTCTCAGGCTCGGTCGGGCTGGCCAGGGGGTCAGCCCGCTCCGTGTGTTAGGGATAGGATTTAGGTTAAATTTATTTAGGTTTTAGTTAATAATAATAATAACCCGATAAAACAACCTTGTGTCCTGACAGTTAGGGACACAGGAGTCTCGTGTCTTAGGCTAGCACGACACGCACGAGTCTAGTCTCGCGTGTCCGAGCACTGGGTTAGAGTCTTCGTGTCCAGGCGAACAGCATACGTGTGCACGAGACATGCACGAAACGAAATTAAAGTTGACACGTACGTGTCCGACGTCTTGATGGGGTTCGAGAGTGCTGGACGGCGGCTGAGGCGACGTGGTCGCGGCGGAGTGGTGGTGCTAGACTCGCCTTGTCACGACGAACTCGTCGGCGGTGGTGGATGGGGGTGATCGTCGTCGGGGAAGTGGCGTTGGGGATCGCCGGAGTTAGGGTTAGGGTTTAGGCTTAATGGAGGAAAAAATGGGTGGTGATGGTCGGAGATGGGTCGGGGTGGTGGTGGTTGGGTCGGAGAGAGTGAGGGGGTCATTTATAGGGGCTTAGGTCGGCTAAAGGTCGGTTGGGCGGCCGGAAATGGGGGAAAAGATCGGGGTCGGTCGTCGGGGAGCTGGCGGTCGTCGGGGGTGGGTAGGATTAGGATTTACAGAAAATCCCCTAGAGTTTGGAAATTTACAAAATTAGCTCTACGTCTAATAGTTGCAAATATAATTTGCAACCCGCAATTTAAAACAAATTATTAATTGCAAATTGTTATTATAACAATTCAACAAATTGCATATTGATATTAAAACAATTCTAAATATTATAAAATGATATTAAAACATTTTAATAAATTGCAAAATGGTATTTTAGTTATTAAAACTCATTTAAAAATCATTTCAAAATTCTAAAAAAATTCCTAAAAATTATAATAAATTATTTTAATGCTAAACAGTCCATTAGCAACTAATTAATTCTAATTTAATTAATTTTGAAAAACAGGGGCTGACAGAAGACAATGCTGGATGCACTAAAGATCCCAGTGCATATTCTTTCTGGCACAATCACCACCATCCTGGGGTTCAACCATGGAAGAAGTGAGCCTCTGGGCAAGATTCGCCTAAAACTCCAAATAGGCAATCTCTGCACAAAGGTGACCTTCTATATTATAGACAACCATTGTTGCTCTTACAATGCTCTTTTGGGGAGACCATTCCTTCATGAACACAACATTGTTCCTTCAACTCTCCATCAATGTTTCAAGTACGTTGATGACAATGGAGAGGTTCAAAAAGAGGTTACGGATCTCTATCCTTTTAAAGGTGTCGAAGCATATTGTAACGATGCTCGTATGTATAAAGATGAGTTCATGAAGGTAGTGCTGGCTTTGGACACTGAAGAAGACCAGGAAGCAGTGTCCAATGACACCCTCATCATACCTGTCAAAGGGCGTATTTTTTATCCTCAGTCCTCCAAACCATTGGCTATTCACTTGCCAGTCCAGAAGCAATCAACCGATGGTGGTCAAGATCAAAGGGAGCTCACCTCTTCTGAGCCACTTGTTATCGACCTACGTCGTAACAAGGATAAAAGGCAGCTCACCTCTTCTGAGCCACTTGTTATTGACCTTCGTCGTAGCAAGCCTCCTCCACGTTCTTCTTCTCCCCCTCTTGTAATCAATCTGACCAAGCCTGCTAAGGCTAAAGGTCCTGTTGTAAATATGGATGTACAAATCAATGAAAAAGTATCTACTTTCTAGTATACTGATGTCATTTATCATGCTAAATGCTATTTGGATATGCTAGATAGCTTTCAGTCATTTACAATAGGAGTTGTACAATCCCTTCTGACAGAGGTCTTGATTGAACATCCAGATGACTCATGTTTTGTTGTCCCCTCTCGAAAGAGAGGCGAATGTCCAATACTTTTTAGTAAAGGACCAGAACAGAAATTCAGCTATACGGATGATAGCAAATGTAATGATACAGGACGTCTCCAACTACGTCGTTATAGTCAACAATCAAAAGACATCATCCGAAAGATGGGTTATGACTTCAAGAATGGCCTCAACTATGGTAAGGGTAGGCGAACTCCTATCCGTACGGCTGTTCCGAAAAGAAAATCAGAGATGTACTACAGCAGGACGAAAAGAGGTCTCGGATATGCTTCACCTCCGGTCTTATCTCCAGAAGTCTCCGAATCCGATAGTGAAGAGCGCTCCAACTCTTCTGATTCAAGCTCATGGGATTCTGACACCAGTATCGGTCAAGTTCATCGATTGATCGTATCTTCTAACATGGTCTCCGTTGAACTTCCGCTATGATGAAGACATAGAAGAAAATCCTGAAACAGATCCTTGGGCTCAACAAATGGATACCCAATGGGAACTCCGATTCGAACAACGTGAACCTTCTACCGAAGATCAATTGGTTCAAATTGATGTAGGAGAAAGCGGGTCGCCTCGTCCAATCTTCATCAGTAAGAACCTCCCAGAGGTGGATAAGCAAGAATTAATTCTTCTTATTCGAGAATATATTGATGTCTTTGCTTGGAATTATGAAGACATGCCTGATTTAGATCCCAAAGTTGCTACTCATAAACTGAATATTTTGCCTAATGCAAACCCAGTCAAGCAACAGCAAAGGCGATTCAAGCCAGAAATGATGGACGCAATTGATGATGAAGTCAAAAAGCTTATAGCTTGTGGCTTTATTCGAGAAGAACAACATCCAGATTGGATAGCCAACGTTGTCCCAGTCTTGAAGAAAACTGGCAAAGTTCGAGTTTGTATTGACTTTCGGGATCTTAATGAAGCTTGTCCAAAGGATGAGTTTCCTCTTCCTATCACAGATGTCATGATCGACAATACTTGTGGGTTTGAAAGGATATCCTTCATGGATGGATTCTCTGGATACAATCAGATTCGGATGAATCCTGAAGATGAAAAATACACTTCTTTTCGTACTCCTCGTGAAGTCTACTGCTATACCGTGATGCCATTTGGTCTCAAGAATGCTGGCACAACTTACCAACGAGCTATGAGTACCATCTTTCGAGATCATCTTCGTAAGACTGTCGAATGCTATGTGGACGATATTGCTGTCAAGAGTCGTCTAAAGGAAGATCACATCCAAGATTTAAGAACTATATTCAATCTAATGCGCCAATATCAGTTAAAAATGAATTCCACCAAGTCATTCTTGGGTGTCTATAGTGGTAAATTTCTCGGCTTCGTCATTACCTCTAAAGGTTTACACGTGGATCCCGAGAAGATCAAAGCCATTCAAGAGATGCGTCCTCCACGCAACTTAAAAGAGCTACGAGGATTCTAAGGTCGACTTGCGTATATCAGGAGGTTTATTTCGAATCTGTCTGGAAGCTGCAGACCGTTTACTCAGCTAATGAAAAAGGGTGTATCTTTCGTTTGGACCGAAGAATGTCAACAAGCATTCGATGATATAAAGCGGTATCTGATGAACCCACCAGTTTTGGTACCACCAATCTCTGGTATTCTATTTTTAATGTATGTCCGTGCTATGGATCATTCATTGGGTGTTTTACTTGCCCAGAAGAACAAAGAAGGCCATGAATAAGCCATTTATTATCTCAGTCGTACTATGATTGGTGTCGAACACCGTTATAGTCCGATCGAGAAAGAATACTTAACTCTTATGTTTGCTGTTTAGAAGACAAGACATTACATCATTGGACAAACCATTCATGTTATTTTCCGAGTCAATCCTCTTCGAGTACTAATGAAGAAACCCAGCACACTTAATTCTCGGTTAGCTACATGGGCCATTTTGTTAGCCCAATATGACATGGTATATGTTCCAGAAAAGTCTGTCAAGGGTCACGTGCTGGCAGACTTCTTAGCAGCTCATCCTATACCAGAGACATCCAAACTCTATGATGAAATTCCAGACGAGACATTGAAATCAAATATAATCTCCGAAGAATTTCCTACTTGGCGTCTATTCTTTGACGGTGCATCCAGGATCGGACCAAATGGTATCATTGTCGCAGGAGTTGGGGTTGTTCTTGTTTCTCCAGACGGGTCAGCTATCCAAAGAGCTTACTCCCTGGATGAACCCTGCTCCAACAACGTAGCAGAATACAATGCTCTACTCATTGGACTCCAATTAGCAAAATAGTTGAGAGTCGAATATCTTGAAGTCTATGGCTGTAAAACCCCTAAATTTCTACTATTTTTATTTATTAAAAATTTGGTATCGATTTAAAATTTTTATTGTACTTCGCATAGTCGTATTTTACGTCGCGCACGAAATTTTATTTTGCTCGACGAGTGCGAATATGTGCGAGCGTACATATTTTAGAAAAATAATTAATTTTTTTTATTTTCTTACACTTTCAAAATATTATATAGAATTATTATTCTTGCCATAAAAAGTCTATTGTTTTTAGCAGTTATTAATAATAAAATTCTTCGTACAAAAATATTTATTTCATAAATATTTATTTATTTTAAATAATAATGTATTTCAAAATTATTTAATATTAATGTTTTATTGTTCAAAAAAAAGATTTATTATTCAAAAAGATTTATTATTTTCGAAATTAATTATATTAGTATTTTGGAAAACATATTTTTGAAATATTTATGACAGTTTAAATTTTGATTTGATTCCATGGATACATTTAAATAGTAAACTATCTATATTTTAAATTGATTTGATTTTTTAAACTAAAAGTATTTAGTTTGATTTAAATTAGATATTTAAAATTTGAATTGTATTTGGAATTAGATTTGTATTTGGATTTGGTTTTAAATTAAATATATGATTTATCTACTTGGATTTTAAATAATCCTAATCCTATCCAAATTGGGAATTCCCACATCCTATAAATATAGGCAGGTACTCCTCCAACTTTTCATTATTCATCCACCAAATCACAACCCAATGGTGCGTGCCTCGTGTCCGTGTTCCCCGTCCAGTTCTTATTCCAATTTTTTACAAATACATTTATCTCTTTCGTGTCGACAAACCCGACACAATACAAATCCCAAATCCTAAGACCTACTACCCCCTCTCGACCACGACTACCATCATCCACCTCCGACTCATCTCCGCCACCGGCCTCGATCGCCCCCACAGATCACCCCGACCACCACCGGCATCCCCATTGTCATCACCATCCCCGCACCCAGTCGCCCGAGCCCATCCACGACAAACAACCAACCTCCGCCACCAAACACCACGCCCCGCCACATGACAGCCAACCACCAGCAAAATCCCGACAGACCATCGACACCACCACCATCATCAACACAACACCGCCACCGTCACCGGCGCAACCCGCCGGCGACCCAAGAAAACCCACAGCAATGGAAAAAGGAAAGGCAACACCAACCACCACTGGCTCCTTCCCCTTGGCCGGAGCCGACCACCAGCCACCACATAATAGGAAGGAAAGAGAAAACCCTAACCCTAAACGCACCTGTCCGCTGTGTCCACCGCCGTGACCTCCGCCTGACCCGGCCGGAGCCACGCTGGCCGTCCGCCCTTGTCGCCAAGCCGCACAGGGATCCGCCTCCGCTCCCTAGCGCCGGAGACCCTTCCTCCTTCCAGATCCACGCGACCCCCTCCTCCTGGAGCGCCTCCGGCCACTTCTGCCCCAGTCCACCGGACCGCCGCCCCCTTCCAACCCTCTCCGCCGGATTTGCGCCGGCGAGCTCCCCTCGTCAGCGCCGCTCCACTTCCTCCGCTTTACCGCCAAACCCCAACCCAGCCGAGCCCGGAGTCGTGCGCCGCCGACGCCAGATCTCCAGATCTGCGCCATCGCGTCCCCTGACCCACGAGCCAGCGCCGCCCCCTGGAGCGGCGAGCCTTCCGACGTGAGTCCGCCCACAGTTCTCCGTCCCCGCGCCCTTACTCCGACCACGCCGCTCACGGCGAGCGCGTGCCCCCAAATTCCCAAACTCATCCCCGCTCTCTTCTCCTCTCTCTCTTTCCCCTTTCTTTTCAGTTTCCTTTTTTAAGAACGAGCAATAGCAGCAGTCAGCTGCAGTAAAGTTTTTAGTTTTTTTTTTTATCTTTGTTATTATTTTATTTTTATTATTTATTTTATTATTTGTTTAATTGTTTTTGTTGATGTTGATTTTGATGTTTTCTTTTGTGTATTATTATCATTATTAGTATTTTCATCATTATCATTAATCATTATTATTATTATTATCATTATTATTATTAATATTAATATTCTGTTTTTATACTTTATTATTAGTATTGTATTTTTTTTTGTATCATTATTAATATTATTATTATTATTACATTTAGTAATTCATAGTGAACAACTGTAATTTAAATATTTGAATATATTTTATTGATAGGTATTTTGGACAAATGACTATATGAAAGCATGTGTCTATACTTTATGAATATTAGTATTATTTTAGTTGTTATTTTATCATAAGTATTATTGTTTAAATATTTATTTATTTTTGGCCTATGAAAAAGTAGTTTCACTATCTCAAAATTTACTTTTACAAGGTTAATATTTTAGTCTAAAATAATTTATGGTTCTTTTCAAATATTCTCCTAGAAATTATCTTAACTAATAAAAATATAATTTCAAGTATTACAATTATTTTTTAAATAGTATATGTATCAATTATTCAAAATTTCTTCGATTATCTTTCTCTTCTGCAACTAGTCCTATTCTCAACCCCTTGCAAAATTCTGTCCTTCCCCCTATCGACCCTAACTAATTTGACCCTTTCGGACTGAATGACACGATCCGTGCCACTATTCGAGGTCCCCTTGTACAGCTGTTGCACCAGAGTTGCAGATCGTGCCATCTTGATCATCGCAGCACACCAGGCGTCCTACCAGGCAAGACACCTTGCCATTAGCTGTTTAATTATTTTTAGCTCATATTTCATGCATGTCTATTATTTTCTTTATAAACTGTGATACATGGCATAACTGTTCTTTTATATTTCCTGCTGTGTATTATTTTCTTACAAATTAAACCTAGATTTAAGGGACCACCTTGTGTGTTGCATTCATTGGCCTTGACACGTTGTAAACACGAAGTTGAGTGTCGCATGTAGAACACGGAAGTGCATGATTGGCTGGCCACCAGTACGTACAAGCCGTACGATAGGAATAACCGCTAATAGAGGTTGCATGATAGTTTGACTTAGCGGTTATAGAGGTTACTGTTGTGGATACAATATGGTAGGCATTGGGTGGGAAGAACATCTCCTTAATGTATGGGTCATTTATGCACTGCCCTGATTGCCGGTTATCTCCAGTGGGAGGTACGGTCCTGATTCCTGATTCCTGACTGACCCGGCCCATGCGTCAAAGGTTTGTTCTTTATTGCATATTCACTATAGTACGGTTAGGTACCCTATTGTATGTGTCATGGCATGGAAAGATACGTCGCCGTGAATTAGTTTACCATCTCCTGTCCTTGTTTGGTTGGGGGGATGGTACGCTCGTTCAGTAGGTGCGTATTGGACTATGTTATAAATTCGATTGACTTATTTAGTGAGCAATATTTATTCAGTTTATATGGCATGCTATGATGTGTCTTGTTACGTCCCTCTGAGGACCTGGTTGTCTTGCCAGGTGTGTGCTATTGTCTTTCGCAGGTGCTTTAGCTCTAGCCGTGATCCGCTCTATTTCTTCGAGGATGATTGCATTTCGGATCGTCTTCGCTTCGCTCGCCACTCATTTCATTTTTCTATGTACTTTTCCTTATTTTGTTGGTAGTAGATTTGTCTCCGCCCAACATATTGTATCAAGACAAATTTATTCTCATTATATGATCTTTTATTCATTTATTCTGTGTGGATGAGATTAGTTATGGTTCTACTGCATTTTACAGCTTATGTACTTATACGAGGCTTCCATATATTGGAGTATACTTCGTATGAATACAGCTGGCATGTTTACGTTCCTAGTCCTACGTATTTTGGGACTGGAGCGTTACATGTTTTTGTGGTGGCCCATGCAGGTCAAGATAAATTGTTTGGTTACTTTACCGTACCAAGCAAGCCTGCGTATAGGATTAGAAGTCTAGGATCTCATCCACATACTTGACCACTTTCTTCAATCTACCGTTTGACTCATCGATTGCATCTTGCTTGAATCCTTCTATCATTATTCTTATCTTCCCTTCGTGCTTACTAGAGATTGACCCTACTAGTTAGATGTCCCAAACACACTTAGCTTAATTCTTTAAGTTGGGTAGAATACCCCACGACTTGACACACCCTTGACCATTAAGGATAATAGGATTATCTAGACCATAGAGACTAGAGGAAAGTTAACCCATTTGGTCAACCAAGCCTTGGTCAATAAAACCGTAGAATAGGAATAAACAAGACTTAGATCCTTATGACTCTTAGACTATTCATAATTATTTTTATTCATCTATTATCGTGCCTATATTTTTACTATCTAGACTGATGATGCTAATGTAGCCTAGTTTTTGCAAGCTTAGCCTTTTACCAAGCTTGTTCGTGACATATATGTTAATGGAGGTACCCCACTAACATATTGTCTATTAGAACCGGTGCATAATGGTCTGATCAACCGAGTGCACTTTGGTTCGCTTTTATCGATTATTCTACGTGGATGGAACTTAAGTAAACTGGCCTTTAGAATCCCATCCATGACTGCCTTGACAATTCTTTTTGAAATTCTTCGATCGCCTTTGAATCACGTATTCGTATTAGATAAACGCCTCCTTCGAACTTTATATTGCTTTCGCCTTCACCAATTTTCGAAGGACGAAGGCGTTATACTTGAAATCCCTCTAACTGTCCTATCAATTAGGACCACTCACACTCGATGTTGCTATAACTTCATCCTAAACTCCTCGTCCTTCTCCTCGACCCTACCATGACCCTCATTCAATGATCTAGATCACAACTTCTTATGACATGATCTTGTTGAGCCTTATTGATTATTCCCCATTGATACCCCCTTGTCCTCTCACCCCCCTACTAATTCTTAATTTCGAGGACGAAATTTCTTTTAAGTTGGGTAGGATGTAAAACCCCTAAATTTCTACTATTTTTATTTATTAAAAATTTGGTATCGATTTAAAATTTTTATTGTACTTCGCATAGTCGTATTTTACGTCGCGCACGAAATTTTATTTTGCTCGACGAGTGCGAATATGTGCGAGCGTACATATTTTAGAAAAATAATTAATTTTTTTATTTTCTTACACTTTCAAAATATTATATAGAATTATTATTCTTGCCATAAAAAGTCTATTGTTTTTAGCAGTTATTAATAATAAAATTCTTCGTACAAAAATATTTATTTCATAAATATTTATTTATTTTAAATAATAATGTATTTCGAAATTATTTAATATTAATGTTTTATTGTTCAAAAAAAAGATTTATTATTCAAAAAGATTTATTATTTTCGAAATTAATTATATTAGTATTTTGGAAAACATATTTTTGAAATATTTATGACAGTTTAAATTTTGATTTGATTCCATGGATACATTTAAATAGTAAACTATCTATATTTTAAATTGATTTGATTTTTTAAACTAAAAGTATTTAGTTTGATTTAAATTAGATATTTAAAATTTGAATTGTATTTGGAATTAGATTTGTATTTGGATTTGGTTTTAAATTAAATATATGATTTATCTACTTGGATTTTAAATAATCCTAATCCTATCCAAATTGGGAATTCCCACATCCTATAAATATAGGCAGGTACTCCTCCAACTTTTCATTATTCATCCACCAAATCACAACCCAATGGTGCGTGCCTCGTGTCCGTGTTCCCCGTCCAGTTCTTATTCCAATTTTTTACAAATACATTTATCTCTTTCGTGTCGACAAACCCGACACAATACAAATCCCAAATCCTAAGACCTACTACCCCCTCTCGACCACGACTACCATCATCCACCCCTGACTCATCTCCGCCACCGGCCTCGATCGCCCCCACAGATCACCCCGACCACCACCGGCATCCCCATTGTCATCACCATCCCCGCACCCAGTCGCCCGAGCCCATCCACGACAAACAACCAACCTCCGCCACCAAACACCACGCCCCGCCACACGACAGCCAACCACCAGCAAAATCCCGACAGACCATCGACACCACCACCATCATCAACACAACACCGCCACCGTCACCGGCGCAACCCGCCGGCGACCCAAGAAAACCCACAGCAATGGAAAAAGGAAAGGCAACACCAACCACCACTGGCTCCTTCCCCTTGGCCGGAGCCGACCACCAGCCACCATACAATAGGAAGGAAAGAGAAAACCCTAACCCTAAACGCACCTGTCCGCCGTGTCCACCGCCGTGACCTCCGCCTGACCCGGCCGGAGCCACGCTGGCCGTCCGCCCTTGTCGCCAAGCCGCACAGGGATCCGCCTCCGCTCCCTAGCGCCGGAGACCCTTCCTCCTTCCAGATCCACGCGACCCCCTCCTCCTGGAGCGCCTCCGGCCACTTCCGCCCCAGTCCACCGGACCGCCGCCCCCTTCCAACCCTCTCCGTCGGATTTGCACCGGCGAGCTCCCCTCGTCCGCGCCGCTCCACTTCCTCCGCTTTACCGCCAAACCCCAACCCAGCCGAGCCCGGAGTCGTGCGCCGCCGACGCCAGATCTCCAGATCTGCGCCACCGTATCCCCTGACCCACGAGCCAGCGCCGCCCCCTGGAGCGGCGAGCCTTCCGACGTGAGTCCGCCTACAGTTCTCCGTCCCCGCGCCCTTACTCCGACCACGCCGCTCACGGCGAGCGCGTGCCCCCAAATTCCCAAACTCATCCCCGCTCTCTTCTCCTCTCTCTCTTTCCCCTTTCTTTTCAGTTTCCTTTTTTAAGAACGAGCAATAGCAGCAGTCAGCTACAGTAAAGTTTTTAGTTTTTTTATCTTTGTTATTATTTTATTTTTATTATTTATTTTATTATTTGTTTAATTGTTTTTGTTGATGTTGATTTTGATGTTTTCTTTTGTGTATTATTATCATTATTAGTTTTTTCATCATTATCATTAATCATTATTATTATTATTATCATTATTATTATTAATATTAATATTCTGTTTTTATACTTTATTATTAGTATTGTATTTTTTTGTATCATTATTAATATTATTATTATTATTACATTTAGTAATTCATAGTGAACAACTGTAATTTAAATATTTGAATATATTTTATTGATAGGTATTTTGGACAAATGACTATATGAAAGCATGTGTCTATACTTTATGAATATTAGTATTATTTTAGTTGTTATTTTATCATAAGTATTATTGTTTAAATATTTATTTATTTTTGGCCTATGAAAAAGTAGTTTCACTATCTCAAAATTTACTTTTACAAGGTTAATATTTTAGTCTAAAATAATTTATGGTTCTTTTCAAATATTCTCCTAGAAATTATCTTAACTAATAAAAATATAATTTCAAGTATTACAATTATTTTTTTAAATAGTATATGTATCAATTATTCAAAATTTCTTCGATTATCTTTCTCTTCTGCAACTAGTCCTATTCTCAACCCCTTGCAAAATTCTGTCCTTCCCCCTATCGACCCTAACTAATTTGACCCTTTCGGACTGAATGACACGATCCGTGCCACTATTCAAGGTCCCCTTGTACAGCTGTTGCACCAGAGTTGCAGATCGTGCCATCTTGATCATCGCAGCACACCAGGCGTCCTACCAGGCAAGACACCTTGTCATTAGCTGTTTAATTATTTTTAGCTCATATTTCATGCATGTCTATTATTTTCTTTATAAACTGTGATATATGGCATAACTGTTCTTTTATATTTTCTGCTGTGTATTATTTTCTTACAAATTAAACCTAGATTTAAGGGACCACCTTGTGTGTTGCATTCATTGGCCTTGACACGTTGTAAACACGAAGTTGAGTGTCGCATGTAGAACACGAAAGTGCGTGATTGGCTGGCCACCAATACGTACAAGCTGTGCGATAGGAATAACCGCTAATAGAGGTTGCATGATAGTTTGACTTAGCGGTTATAGAGGTTACTGTTGTGGATACAACATGGTAGGCATTGGGTGGGAAGAACATCTCCTTAATGTATGGGTCATTTATGCACTGCCCTGATTGCCGGTTATCTCCAGTGGGAGGTACGGTCCTGATTCCTGATTCCTGACTGACCCGGCCCATGCGTCAAAGGTTTGTTCTTTATTGCATATTCACTATAGTACGGTTAGGTACCCTATTGTATGTGTCATGGCATGGAAAGATACGTCGCCGTGAATTAGTTTACCATCTCCTGTCCTTGTTTGGTTGGGAGGATGGTACGCTCGTTCAGTAGGTGCGTATTGGACTATGTTATAAATTCGATTGACTTATTTAGTGAGCAATATTTATTCAGTTTATATGGCATGCTATGATGTGTCTTGTTACGTCCCTCTGAGGACCTGGTTGTCTTGCCAGGTGTGTGCTATTGTCTTTCGCAGGTACTTTAGCTCTAGCCGTGATCCGCTCTATTTCTTCGAGGATGATTGCATTTCGGATCGTCTTCGCTTCGCTCGCCACTCATTTCATTTTTCTATGTACTTTTCCTTATTTTGTTGGTAGTAGATTTGTCTTCGCCCAACATATTGTATCAAGACAAATTTATTCTCATTATATGATCTTTTATTCATTTATTCTGTGTGGATGAGATTAGTTATGGTTCTACTGTATTTTACAGCTTATGTACTTATACGAGGCTTCCATATATTGGAGTATACTTCGTATGAATACAGCTGGCATGTTTACGTTCCTAGTCCTACGTATTTTGGGACTGGGGCGTTACAATAGCGACTTTAAGTTGGTTGTTAACCAGGTTAGAGGAACCTATGAAGTTCGCCATCAAGATCTAGTGCCCTATCATGAAGCTACAATCTACATGGCTACGTCATTCAAGGCTTTCTTCATTGAATATGTTCGACGAGCTTGTAACATGGACGCAGATGCTCTAGCTAATCTTGCAGCAGTTTTAGCAATTTCCATCAAAAGACAACAAGTGGTTGTTGTTTCCAACAGAGAGTTGTTCTGCATTGAAAACAATCGCAACATTGAGTTCGGTAACTTCGCCGAAGTCAATGTTATCAATGAAGATTGGAGAGCTCCTTTCATCGACTTTGTAGTTCATGACATACTTCCTGAAGATCCTAAGAAGGCTACGAGTATTCGTCGACGATTTCTTCGATTCTACTACAATCAGACTACCAAAACTCTTTATCGACGGACTTATGATGGCCTACTCTTGCGCTGTCTTGCGGGTGATGAAGCAAAGCAAGTATTGCGTGAAGCTCATGATAGTGTTTGCGGAGCACATCAACATGGCCCTAAACTGCAAGATCGTATTCGACGAATGAGTTACTATTGGCCCTCTATGGTGTCTGATGCCATCGAATATGCAAAGAAATGCCGAGCCTGTAAAATCTATGCAGATTTTATCCATCAACCGTCGGAATTCCTTCATCCGACTGCTGCTTCCTGGCCTTTTGAAGCTTGGGGCATGGATGTTATAGGTCCGATCAATCCTCCTTCTTCTAAGGGACATCGGTTTATATTAGCAATAACTGATTATTTTTCCAAGTGGGCCGAAGCTATACCCTTGGCTGAAGTCAAAACCAGCAGCGTCATCAACTTCGTCAAACACCACGTTATCTACAGGTCTGGTGTGCCTCGACGAATCATTCACGACAATGGACCTCAGTTCATCAGTCAAAAGTTCACCAGGTTCTGTGACGATCACCGAATTGATAATGTCGCCTCTACAGCTTACAACCCTGCTGCTAATGACTTGGCTGAAGCCTTCAACAAGACTATTATCAAGTTCCTTAAGAAGTTTGTGTCTACTAACAAACAGAACTGGAGTGAAAAGCTTGGAGAATGACTATGGGCTTACCGTACTACGGTCCGCAACCCCACAGGCTATACACCCTTCTCTCTGGTGTATGGTTGTGAAGCAGTTCTACCTCTGGAACTTCAAATTCCTTCCTTGAGGATTGCCATCGCTAATGAACTTACTACGAAGAACAATGATCTTCTTCGACTTCAAGAACTGGAGGCGCTATACGAGAAGCGACTATTGGCTCAACAACACATAGAATTATATCAAGCCCGCATCTCGAAGACTTTTAACCGCAAAGTTAAAGTCAGAACCTTTCAAAAAGAAGAACTTGTTCTAACAGTCAGACGTCCCATGACCATGACTCACATGAGCAAAGGCAAGTTCGATGCAAAATGGGATGGGCCTTATATCGTGAGTAAAGTCTTCTCAAATGGAGCCTATCAACTCATAGAGCTAGAGGTCGAGTGGCGATGATGCCCATCAATGGCAAGTTCCTTAAAAAGTACTATGTATGAATGTAAAAGGGATTTCTTCTAAATATGATCGGATAGTTCAAAAATAAAGTTTGACTTTATTTTCATCATAAACGATGTTACATAATATCAAGGACGAGAATCATTATCGTCATTCTTAAAGACAGGACGAGGACCACTACCGTCCTTTTCAAAAATATAATCGACAAAAGAGCCGAGGACATCCTTGCTCGATTTCACCAGAAACGCACAAGCGGCCACCCTCATGGCCTCTTCCTCTTCAGTCTTCCCTAGCTCAACCAGGAAGTCTAAGATATCCCATGGTGGCTTGGGTGCAGACGAACCTTCGCCCGCCTCTGTCTGCTTTGGCTGGTTTGGTTCGGCTGGACATTCTGTAACAACTTCTTCGACCTTCGGGATGATCTCAGCCTTCTCAGATGCATTTCCAGACGACATTTTGTGTTACAATTGAAACTGATCATTCCATCTAAAATTTCTGTTCTATTTATAGGCAGAGATTCTTGAAACAGTCGATTATGCGAATCGAAGCGACGCATTCGTCATCCGACGGTTCATCCGTTCATTCCATTCACCTGACAGTTCACCCGTTCATTCTATTCATCTGAGGTTCATCCGTTCATTCCATTCACCTGACGGTTCACCCGTTCATTCTATTCGTCCGACGGTTCATCCGTTCATTCCATTCACCTGACGGTTCACCCGTTCATTCTATTCATCCGACGGTTCATCCGTTCATCCCATTCATACGACGGTTCATCCGTTCATCCCGACGATTCATTTCGTTCATACATCCTGACGACTCATCCGTTCAATCATATCAATAACTTGTCACGTCTTTATTACCTCTGATTAAGTTCTCTACCAAAATAATGATATTCATAAAAGAAAATTATATTCTGCCATGTCCACATTACCTCTGAGCAGATATAATAAATATAATTATTTTCTAAATTAAGAAATATATCATGTCCTGAACCTCTGAATATATTTTCTATCGCTATTATTTATATCCGTAATGGGATATACAATAAATAATATAGCCACAAAATAATGTCTTTTTATTGATCAGAATAAAAGGTATTACAAAAAGACATATCACAAAGGAGAAAGTACAAAAGATTTTCTTTTACTCAATCGGTGGGGTCATCAGACTAGCTATCTGCTGCTTCAAAGTTTGAAGTCGTTCTTCACGAGAATCCAGTACCCGCTTTCTAGCTTCCTCAATTCCAGATTTATCGTCAAATGTCGGCAAGGTCACTAGTCGGCGAGCGATTTCATCTTGATGAGACTTGACAAACTCATTTTTCTCATGGGTTAGAATGTCTAGTTGCTGAACAGCAGCTTGATGCTGTGTAGTCTCTTCCTCAAGAGCAAGTTGAACGATCCTCAACTCTTCTTGAAGTCGAGCAAACTCTACCTTCAGTTCAGTAACCTTCTTTTCTTTCTCCCCAGCAGCAGACGCTACTATCTCCATCTGGGAATCATACTCTGAAGACTTTGTGGCAAAAGTGTCCAAGAAAGTCTTGAAAGCAGCTTTTGTAACCTCAGTTTTCCGAGTCATCCTTTCGAACTCGGCATGCACCAGTGGTTCTACCTCCCCCCGATTAAGATCTTTCTAAATCTTAATTGTCTCCTCCAGCTCATCCAGCACATGTTCGAGATAGGCGGCTTGAGCCTCATCACCCTGACTTCGGATGCCGCCGATCAGATAAGAAGTTGGACTTCTGACAGTGATGAAACCAACATTCTCTTTCTCCATTACCCTTTCTACTAAAGGTCCTAATGAAGTGAAGAAGAGGTTGGTGAAGGAGCCAACTATAAATTTGTTAGTGGCCGCTGCACTAGGTGTGGCAGCGACTCCTATAGAAGTTGTAGCAGCAGATGCCTATGAAGGCGAAAGTTCGACTTCTTGAACATAGACTGAAGTCTGTTTGGACAAGGGAGCCATAGTGGAGCTAGTTGCCCCTCCCAGATGTTCCTCTGCAAAAATGAATAAACATCATCAGTTTGCTGTCATTAAAGACTATCAAAAAGGGTCAAAATGAGGGCAAGTTTACCAATGCTGGGTTTAATGACAAGATTGTCATCTGTTGACATAGGCTACAGCCTCGCAGAAGTAGCTTCAGACATCACTGTCTGACTACTTCCTGCTTTAGAACCGCCTGATAAATGACGGCTGCTGCTGGCTATCGCTTTTGTCTGCATTATGTCAGTGCATACCGGAGGAATTGTAGAAGGTTGAATTTCTGCATGAATGAAAGATAAGATGTCAGTCATTTGATCTATAAAAGAGGATTATCAATATCAGTCACTACCTCTTTGATCGGGGACAATAGTTTCCTCCGGTGCTGCTTCATCAGCATTCTTCTCCTGGGGTGTAGGGACAGCAGCATCCTCTTCATTGTCATGAACATCCTCCACAGATGTTTCTTCGTCGTCTGCCTCCTCCTCTAGTGCTTCTTCATCATCACTTGCATCAACTAGATCTATATCATCATGGAAGCCAAAGTCACAGTCTTCCAGGGCCTCGATCATCAGTCGATCTTCTTTAGCCCGACGCGATCTTGGTGTAGCTGGAAGACGAGCAGCTTCCATTACAAGTGTGGGAGATGGCAATACCTCAACAGGTGATTCTGACTCATTGATTTGGGTTGGGGTTACATTCGCTTCTGCTGCCTCCGCAGTCTCTTCTCTTATGTCTGCAACCTCGTCCCTTATCTCTGCCTCTGTCTCCTGCCTAGGCTCAGGAGCAGGCGTAGGTGAAGGCATCATAACTCCGGCGACAGCACTTGTTAGAGCAGAAGTATGGATAGCTTTTAAAGGGGTGACCACTTTCTTTCTGAAAGCTATTTTCTTTCTGCGTAGAGGTTCTTCCGGGCTCTCTACGTCTGCAGCATGTATTTGTCTTTGAGTGGAAGTTGGGGTCGTCACCTCTTCTCGGTGAGCCGACTCAGCTTGTTGTCGAGACTGCGATTGAGTAGTGACTCTTTCCGAAGAGTCTACAGTAGTCTTCTTTTTAGAGACAGGAGAAGATGGTTCTTCTGCCTTCCTCTTCTTCTTCTCCTTGATCGAAGATCTTACAACTTTCAGAGAAACACGCAGCGGTTCGTAGACTTCTTCAGGGAAGTTGGCTTCCCTCGAAGCTTCTAGAGGTGCATCAGCTGGCTCGTGCTCTTCATCATTACCAGGAGGCAACAAAACAGGTGCCCCTTTTCCAAATTGTGTTACCGTTGCAAAGCTGTCTGTTAAATTAAAGTTCTCAGCAAAAGTGTTTGCTGACGTATAAAAGATCGAATAAGTATACAGCATGCGGGGACCACGGTCGTTCTTTGTCGGCATTGAGAACGTCGTCTTCATGTCATGGGCATTATAATAGGCCCAAGCCCGGGCTCCATCAATCAAATAACCTTTTCCTTGTAGGCATGTTATGGCATTACCTACGTGGAATTGGTCGTAGCCGAATTGGCGTGCAAAACGGCTTGGGAGATAAGGCTCAAGATAGCATTCATCTTCGAACCGATATACTAGATGTGAAGGACGAACCGTCCTCAACCAGTCAAAAGCTGTATGGCCCACAGGCTGCATTCTCACTGAGTCGACAAGGTTCACTGACATATATTCATAACCGGTTGGAGGCGGAACACAGTAGAAGTTCCATCCTCTGCCCAGGTTCAAGATTCGCCTGCAGTCTTTCAAAGTGGTATAAACCCACTTATATCCAGAATATATTCTCAGAAAACTACCACTCACTGCTCCCATAGTAGGGTTCATTAAGGAAGGATGGTATAGAAGCAGCCATCCGAACAGATATGTATATGGCAGTTCCAGCCGAGGAAAATGTCCTTTTTCACCTTTTCCTCGAATCATCGAATCAACGAAGAGGCGGAGGCCGGCGTTCATTCTGCATGTCATTGCTGACAACAAATCCATCATGTAGCCGAAGACTAGACGGACAGCAGCAAACAGTACGCCGCGATGGAAGCGGTCGACTGTACTGGCTCCAGGAACGACATATCGTCGAAGCCAGTAAGTAAGGAACCCTGCCAGTTGGGCTTCCTTCGACATAGGTCTGTAACCCATCCTCATAAAGCTCTCTATGATGTCTCCTTCTTTGAAAGGAGGACACTGAAGATCATTCTCAATCTTGATATACATCTCATTGTGCGTCTCCATCAACTCGATCACCTCGCTGTTGCTAAGCGGTTTGAAGAAGTTGGAATTGTATTTTTCATGTTCTTTTGTCTTCTTCTCGATAATATGGTTGAGTAAAAGATATGGCAACCATTTGGTCGAATAGCACGTGCCGGCCGTGCCACTCTTATAGTAGAGCGAGTAAATCTTGTAGTGGCAGAGTAGCTCTTCAAAAACTTCTACCATACGGGCATTCTCCTGGCGCAGTCTGTCCAACTCATCATTTGTCAGGACAAACTCTTCATAGGGGATATCCCTCATCGACAGATTTGAGATGTACTTCATCTCATGCAAGGCTAATCCAATCTTCCCGCGTGGTGTCATAAAAGTCCCAGTCCTATAATTGTATCTCTCCGCCAACGCAAGGAATAGATGTGGATTCGGAGGGAAGCCATAGACTGTGGCATATACTGCCTGATACAGATTAATCTCTTTAAGCTGATCTTCAAATTGGACTAATATCCAATTGGCTATACAGATCCATCTCTTATTGTCCGGGTTCACAAGACCTGTCAACCGCAGGTCTTGGTCCGGATACCTCCCTTCCACCTTCGTAAACTCATTTGCGAATATTGGAGTTCTTACTGGTAGCAACAAAGAAGAATCCTCCGGCGGGATGCAACCGGGCTTGAGTCCCCTGAGTAGAGAGCTATGCCGCTCAGAAGAACTGTAGAAGATATCCTTGTGATCTGGTCCCTTCTTAACACAGATATTACCCACTCGGGCCTGTTACAATGGAGTTATATCCCATTCCATTCTTCTGGGATAGCTTGTAAAAAGCATATCTAGACAGAGGGAGGCATCTGGAGATCTCTGGCAGAAGTATCGTCTTCTCGCCCCTTTGGAAAATTCTCTGTTCCATGCGAGGCCTTGGTTGAGAATTCTTGTCAAAAGCTTCACCAAACAAGAACAAAGATTTCTTATGGGTCATAGTGTCAGCAGTTTGAAGAGGCTGTCCATTCATCAGACACAATAAAGTACTATTGTCCTGTGCAATCAGGACAGCCTGTCGAGAAGACGGTAAGGCATATTGAGGAAAGAACACATGAGAGAGATCTTCCTTGTAGTCTGATTCCGACAGAGATCCTGCAAGAACCTCATAGTTGGGATCTTCCCTGAGGTTAACTGCATCAATAAAGAGACAAAGATCAGTATATGCAAAATTAAAAAAGTTTTTTCAAAAGTTCATCAAAATTGCGCTGTGTGAAACAAGCTATCAGATTGTGCCCGCACAGTCAACATGCACAAGCTATCAGATTGCGCCAGCACAGTCAACATGCGCAAGGTATCAGATTGTGCCAGAACAGCCAATGTGCGCAAGACGTCTGGTTGCGCTAACATACTTGCACAAAACATCAGTTTACGCTGGCACAACCGACTTGCACAAATCAATGGATTGCGCCGAACATTTTGTAAGCGCATTCCAACCGATTGCACAAGAATACAGTTTTCATAAAAATGAAAACTGTTGTGCATGCAGCCGAAACCCTAAACAGGGTAGCGCAAATACCATCAATCTCTAAAAAGAGAAAGGTATGAAGGTCTGAAAACATTAAAAACCCTAAAAAAGGGTTTCGATCATGGTTCGTCATTCACCTTGAAGCGCTGGATGACCCGTCTCGTGACGAGAGACTCGTGGTGCAACACGAGTCGAAGATTCGGCGGGGGCCTTTCCTTTTTCGGTGGCCGATCGCTTGGGTGCCATTACTGTCGTCGACGAGAAAAAGAAGTCGGAGTAGGGGAGGAGCTTCTGTCTCTTGAGAAATCGAAAGCAAGTAAAGGTTGAAAGAATGAGAAATGAAACTATTTATAGTTTTTCAGAAGTGTAACAGTCACCTCCGATTGTGCCACAAAAGACGGAACTAATTCCTCCAAACGCGCAACCAAAGCGCAACTTGATTTTAAATTTGAAATTCAAAGTATTTCGAAACTTTGAATATTTTCAAATTTCGAAAACTTTGAAGGGGGTCTTGTATGTCCTAAAAATCAAGTTGCATCTATCAAATAGGCAGAGAAGTCTCAATTGTGCACCCTTCAAATGAACTGCGCCGGAGATAGATTGCGCTGCAAATCAAACGCGCGAGCCAAACTGCGCTACCATCCGAGCGCGCTACGCTGACGTGGCAATGCCATTATTACCTGACAAAGATCAGATCTTCTGACAGCCTGACAGCCCGAAAAACGAGGAGTCCGTTCATTTCTTGTACAGCACAGCGCTCGAGAACAGCTGTACAACCTCAGCGCAGTTTGCTAGTTCAACCTCAGCACAGTTTGACCAAGTCTGAATCCTAGCGCTATCCGTTGACTAGAAGAAAGTGCAGTCTGAAGCTAGCGCTATTTGGTTAGCGTGATTCATCAAATAACAGACATGTATTACGTGGCTTATATGCCATCAATTGCTCGCCATGTGGTAACCGTCTGTACACGACCAAGCGCATTTCAATCAAACAATGCCACGCGTCTGAATACAATTAGCCCACGATCGAGCAACTGCCCAATAGGCCAGTGCAGTTTGCAGTCTGTCGACAGCGCAGTTCATCATGCGCAATCCAGAATAACTACAAAATAGTTATTTCTAGAACTCTATAAATAGAGTTTCAAGTCCTTCATTAAGGGGATCAGATCATATTATCATCAGAGATCAGTTCTTGTCCAAGTGCTGCTGCATTCTTCGGAGGCTATCGTCTTCAAAATTCACATCGTCCAAGGGATAAAGCGATCATCTTCAGATCGGATTCCTATAGTTGTACTTTCCCAGAATTCATTGTACTCTTGTACTATTCTTTAAAGTTTATGAAATAAAAGACTTTTGTTTTTGCAAACAGCTCCGAACTGGGGGTAGTACTCGCTGCTCCAATGTTCAGAAATCGCGGAAGGCACGAAAAGTTTGGATTCCTTAGTCCAAAGCATCCTCGGATCTCCCTGCTGTCTTTGAAGGCAAAGGAATCCTTCCCACTCCTGTTGTGGAGGCTTCCGTCTGTGACGATGCAGTCTCTACTTCAGTGATGCGTCATGTGCGTAAAAATCAGTCTCCCGTCGGTGACGTGGTAGACTCCCAAGTTTTACGCTCTGCGCATAAAAATCAATTTTTACGCTCTGCGCATAAAAATCAGTCTCCCGTCTGTGACGTGGTAGACACCCAAACTTTACGCTCTACGCGTAAAGAAAAATCTCTCGTCTGTGACGTGGCAGATACTCATGTTTTGTGCTCTACGTGTAAAGATAAATCTCCCGTCGGTGACAGCGTAGATAAAGTTCACAATGATGCCTTTACATCTAAAGTGAATTTGCCTGCACGCATGCAGCATAAAAACAAGAATCCTATTGTTGGTAAAACTTCAGTTTTCCACCAACAGCCTTCTTACACTGCTTTATGCAAGCTACCAAACCTTCAGATTACGTGTAATGCTGATGAAGTCCTTTGTGCACCAAAATCGCAAGATTTACACACGCAACTCCAGGCGCATAAAAATATACAATTTGGTTCTGCTAATGCAGCCAGTAATCTTCTTTATATACAAGGGACTACACGTTACTATGTCCCAAATATAATAAAGAAGACTACTCCCTCTACTCCTTTTGACAAAAGCGTAAAAACAGAAAATCTCCTATGACACTCCCCAAAGAAGATCACCATTGTGAGTGTCACCAGATTGTAATCAAATGTTGCTGTTCGGCTTCTAAACGGTCAGTTTTTGATCGATTAAGCTACAATGTGCCTCAGCAGCAAGTTGATGACCAAGAACTTGAGTTGTCATATACGTCAGTCAATATGGCATCTCATACCAACAGAGGACGACGTCCAAGACGCAATTCGTCCCGAACTCCAAGCCAACAACAATTCAACCGACTCCTTGATACTTTTGAAGGGGTATATCAGAATACTCGATCAAGAGTTCAAAGATCGGTACAATCTTCAGATTCAGAAGCTGGGGGTACCCAGTTGTTGGAGTCAGAAACTGATAGTGTTGATTCATACCTCTATACCAATCCCTCTGTATGTTCAAAGGAGGTTGAATCTTATGCTATCGGAGATGAACCAGAGATGTCAACTGCTAATACAGAACAACGTCTCTCTGCGGTTGAACAATCACTAAAGGACATGCTTGCCATGATGCAAAGTATGCATCAAATAATAATGACTCAGTAAACTGTTCAGCCGGCAGTGATAACACCGGTTCAGGTAGCAGCACAAACTCAAGATAGTCAAGGGGTTGATACACCTTTGAATAATCTTAGTCAAGAGCCTGCTATCAATCAAAATTCTACAGCTCTAGATCCTCTCATTCCAGAAGATGTACCACCTCCGGTGGGGGTCACGGTACATCCAACAAGGATCAGCTCCAGAGGTTAGGGATTAAGCAACCTTATCCTCCTCATTGGAATGATGTACCCTTTCCTCCAAAATTCAAGCCACAGTCGATGGTGTTATTTGATGGAAAGGTCTCTCCTAGTCAATATATCAATTATTTTGATATTATAACTGTACATTTGCAGAAGAATGATGCTCTTCTTACCCGAATTTTTATCGGGTGTTTAACAGGTTCAGCTTATAACTGGTATCGCAGTCTACCCGACAATTGCATATCGTCTTTTGACGAATTTAAAGCAATGTTTCTCTTCCGCTTCTATGAAGGAGGTATGGACATGAATATGTCCTCCTTAATAGAGATCAAACAAAAGGAGAAGGAAGATACTCGGACGTTTATCGAATGTTTTCGACATGCAACTTTGAAAATACCTCCTGGTATGCCAGATTCAGCCCTGATTGATACATGCAAGATGAATCTGCGACCAACTATTACTGTCTTTACGGGCTCTCAATTCACAGATTGGGTCTCGTTCATTATAGCAGCAGTTTCAGCCAAGACCAATGGTAGATTGGCTCGTGAACACGGGATGATCTTTGCCTCAGAGGACAAAGGAAAGAAAGTCTCTTCAGGTAATAATTCCGGCAATTGCAACGGAAAAGGGAAGGAAACCCTAGTGGTTAATCTTTCAAAACCCAAAATGACGCCAAATAATCAGGAGTCTTCCAAACCAAAAGAAGAGTACTCTTATGATGACAGTGATATCTCAGGGATATTCTAATGTCTTGTGAAGAGTGGCAAACTCCAGATTCCAGAGCCAAAAAGACCTAATAAGGTGAATCTGACTGACAATCCCAAATATTGTATCTATCATAGATACATAAATCATCCTACCAAGGCTTGCTACGTCTTAAAAAAAAAATCTAAGAGTTGATAAATGCCAATGCCATCGCTTTAACCAATGATGAGCATACGGTTACAACTAAATGATTTCTCTTCAATTTGGAGGTTTTCCTCCACAGCAAGTGTCGGATGGGATTGTCCCAATTCCTAAGGCAACAATGAAGATCGTGAACCTCCCGCCTGCTAGAGAGCAAAATGAAGGATTATTGCCTCTCACATTAAAAAATGGTGAAATCGTGTGGGTACATCCTGACTTAGTACCTGAAATGGAAGATGAAGATAAAACTTCAAAATCCAAGAAAGGTAAGAAAGTTAAAACCTGCAATATGATTTCTCATATTGTTACTCCAGATCAAGATGATTTGGATCATCTTTGGGATGGCATTCCTTTGGAGGATAGGCTGAGGGGTTTGAATATATGCCCTCCAAGTTTGGCTCCTCCTACCAAACTCAAACTTACTCATCGGCAATGGTTAGCAATGAGTAGTGTCCCCTTATACAGGGCACAACAAGTCTTTGTTGCTTATGAGAAATCTCCTGTAGGGATTTTTTCTCCTATCCCGAATACTCTTTCTCCTATGGCTACAAAGGTTTCTATTCCTCCTTCTCCTGTGGCTACACAGGTCTCTATTCCTCCTTCCTTCGTTGAACCATCTATTGAAAGTCCGCTACCTACTCACATGTATAGCCAACAATCAATCCATCTCATGAAAAAGATGGGCTATGACTTTCAAAAGGCGGAAGGCTTGAATTATGATAAAGGAATGCGACTTCCTTTACAAATTCAAGGTTAGAAATCCACTGTTGGATTGGGTTTTCAGGTCCCTCATAAAAATCCTTGCAAGAAGATGACTAAGGAAAAGAAGAACAAAACCTGTAATATGGTACCTAATTCTCCTGAGTCTGAAGAAGAAACCTTTGCTGGTACGAGATCTGGTAAAGAGTACCACAAAGATTATGAGAGAACTTCTAAAGAAGCAGAGAACGTTGCTGAAACACTACCAGCTCAATCATCTCATATTCCTGCTGAGGCAAGACCTTCTTGTAATGCCTGTGGTTCGTATTGCGTATCTTAGTATACGTATACGTAATTTGACCCGTATTGCATATCTTTCTGCTTGATTTATTCTAGCATTTCATTAGCTGGTTTATTCTTGGGTTGGTTCGGCTGGCTTGGATTGCTTTGGTTCATCATGAACCAAAGGTGAACCCCCCACCTACCACCTCCTTATCATTTATTAACCCACTCCCTTCTCTCTCTTCTCATTAGTTCTCTCCATTACTTTTTCTTCTCCACCATTACTTCTTCACCCACCAGGAGAGAGAGAGAGAGAGAGAGAGCTTAGGCAAGTGTAGCTTGCTTCGTGGAGGAACTTCGTTTTTATTGTTCCATTCTCTTCCTCTCGAGATTCTAACCCACTTTAATATTTGGCATTTCTAGTTTCCATGGTTTAATTGTGTAGATCTAAGTTTATAGTATTTTTTGGATTTCTTGGGTTTTGATCTACTTAACATTATTATTTCCAAGTTTTGTTGGTTCCATGTTGTAGAGAATTTTATTCTGCCCCATTTTGACCTATGGAAGTCCAGATTTGGGCTTAGAATGAAAAAATTATGGAGCTTTGAAGTCAAAGACTTCATGGCTATTCTTCTCGGATCAGTGGAGAAAAAGAACACTTTTCGAGCCACATGGTAGCCTTAGCTGCATGACTTTCATGCGACAAGTCTCCATAGCCGCATGGCCTTGTTGGTCTCCCAGCCGCATAAGCTAATCACCCCCGCAGCCGCATGAACTTTTATCTTCAGCCACA
The DNA here is from genome assembly GCA_029216955.1 of Iris pallida. Taxonomy (NCBI): domain Eukaryota; kingdom Viridiplantae; phylum Streptophyta; class Magnoliopsida; order Asparagales; family Iridaceae; genus Iris; species Iris pallida. The sequence goes on from JANAVB010036615.1 coordinate 12,983,573, forward strand.
TGAACTCAATCACCTTCTGTCGCATGAGACTCCATGATTCAGCCACATAAACTCATTCATTCCCAGCCGCATGAGAGGTTCTTCGCAGCCGCATAAGGCCTAGGCTATCTCCAGCCGCATATACCTATTGATCCTCGAGCCACATAAGGCTTTGCTCCCCGCAGTCACATAAGCTGCCCTTGAATCTCAGCCGCATAGGACTCCTATCTTTATAGACGCATAAGGTTGCCATCCCGCTGCCGTATGGGCCCTTCCACCCGCAGCCGCATAAGCTTGAGTTCTCGCTGCCGCATGCGCCCCCTTCCTTCCCCAGCCGCATGCACCTGCCCTAATTCCAGCCGTATGAGCGCGCAGTCCCCAACTGCATAAGCGTGCACGTCCTCTGCCGCATGGCTCCTTCTATAGTCTTGTTCTCTTTTATTATTATTATTACTAATATTATTAAAATGTCTCATTTATGTCTATGTCATATAATTCTGGCATAATTCCTGAACACGATAATAGCCCGCAGTGGCGTACTCTTGACTAATAGCTGATATGATATATCATGACATGCTGTTACGACAGCTAGCCCGATATGACAAGTACGAATGACCTGGACACCGTGGACGATTGTGTTTGTACAAATAGACCAGTACTGTCTTGCATCATGTCTAGGATAGGGATCCCTGAGTACCACTGTCAGGGATACCTACAGTAATGGACTAAGGCTAATAAACTAGAATAATTCAGTAGACATGTAGAGATTTCTAGCTACAAGCAATCCCGTTATCTGGGCGCATTAAGTGAATTTGTAGCCTATCGACGAGTAGGGCACATTTCCAGCACACAGTCATGTGGTGCTCCCTTCATAAACAGACATTCGACCTAGATAACCGGATGGTCTGCAGGGCTTGTGGCTGTTGGAATAATCTCATTGCATCTTGCTAGTAACTAGGCCTGTGATAACCCTAGTTAGTTAAAAGTATCAAGCTGTACTCTTGATTGGCCGTGATTGATTGGATGAAGTTTATTCCAGCTTAGTCTTATCTTGATTATGTATAAGATGGTGACATGACACGATTGATTGCGCATGTCTCAACAATAAACGATCAGGGGTCTAGTTCTGTTCAGGCGAAAGGTTACAACCCCGGTCCTTGTTTGGTTTAAGGGTTGTAACCTGGCTCCCGGAGCAGTTCTGTGTCCTCTCTTCGTTTATTGTCTTATTGCAACCCTATGCCATGCTCGTCATATTTTACCTTACCTTAATACCATGATTATTTATACTGGCTTTAGCAATAAAGATCAGGGGTCCAGTTCTGTTCAGGCGAAAGGTTACAACTCCAGTCCTTGTTTGGTTTAAGGGTTGTAACCTGGCTCCCGGAGCAGTTCTGTGTCCTCTCTTCGTTTATTGTCTTCACTGTACCAATAGTATTTGAGACGGGTTTCTATTCAGGTGAAGGGCTGCAACCCCGGTCCTTGTTTAGTTTAAGGGTTATGACCTGGATACTTGAATGATTTCTTCGTACTCAGTTTACTATTGTTATCTCTATTATTATCAGTTCTTTATTTACTATTTATCTTTAATATTCTATTGTGATATGCTGGTTTTAGTTCCTAAGTGAAGCCTCCTTTGTGGTACTTGCTCTTTCTGGGATCTGACCCAGCTGGTTTTGTGTGGCCAGATATCGGAGCAGCACCGGAGGATCTACCTATCTTCCAGCCAGATGGTGACCACCAGGCGTAACCCTGGCAACGAGTGGATTTCTTTTGTCCTCCCACTTATTTGTAAAATTATTCTTTTGAGGCGTTTAGCCGACGAACACATGTTAGCTCGTATTGTACCTTTATTTACTGTCTGCCTACGGGCTGTAACATTATTAACAGATCCTAGGGTTGATCATGTATGACTAAACTCTTGCTAGTCCTGATATTTGTAACGACTAGCTTCATGTTCAGCTGAATATGTAATGTTCGAGATGCCTTACTATTGTATATTTGGTGATCTTACATCTTGTAACACTTACTTACTTGCTTGTGATTGAGACACTAGGCTTGTTCATGACCATAAGAGACTGTTGGCTTGTATTTAAACCCTCATATATTTAGACAACTGTGACCGTATAGCGAGGTGGGTTGCACTTCAATATACGTAGCTGGCTATGTACGCCCCTGCCCTCAAGTATTCTGGTTCTGGGGTGTGACATAGTTTAAGTGGTGGCCCATGCAGGTCTTGTAAATCAAGATATATGAGGGTTTACCGAATAGATGTCTCAATCAGTATTTGCCCTTGATCTCTGCTCGTATCTTCAAATCTCTGAGAATCTTGACCTGATCACATGCTTGTATCATTGATCTGTCCTGGTCCTTCCTTATTGTTTCCTATGTCGTTTTCTTCAGCGGCATTATTCCTGGACTTGCCGATCAGCAAGGCGGAGCACCTCCCGCGGACCAGCAGCAACCCGGAGATCAAGCCCAGCATTCAGGAGTAGCCTCCAGAGTCATGCCTACTGGAGGAGAGCCACCAGTTCAGCCTATCCAGCCTGTAGAGCCTGAGGATGGCACCTTGGTGGGTCTCATCAGGTCCCTATTAGCCTCCCAGGATCGTCGCAGAGATGCCTTGCACCAGGCGGTGGCAGATGCTTTGACCAGAGGAGATTATCAGGGTAACATCGCGGCCAACAGCTTCAAGCGCTTGAACCCTCCCTTTTTTGACGGCAGTAAAAATGCAATCGCTACAGATGCATGGCTTCAGGACACAGAGGTAATTCTAGAAGCAGCCAGGACTCCAGAGAATGAGAAGGTGGCCGTGGTGAGCCTACAGCTATTGGATCTCGCCCGCAGCTGGTGGACGACGCAGGCCGATGGATTAGTGGCCCCTATTTTATGGGCAGTATTCAGGAAGAGATTCCAGAACAAGTATTTTGATGCTGTAGCTCGGTACGATCTACAGACGAGGTTCATCAATCTGAAGCAGATGGACAGGACGATCGATGGATATACGACCGAGTTCTCCAGGCTTAGTCGGTTTGCTCCCACCTTGGTGGCGACCGAGTTCGATAGAGCCCAGTAGTTCCAGCAGAGGCTCCACCTAGAGATTTTGTTGACGGTGGAGCAGTTTGAGCATCAGACCTTTGATGCAGTACTGAGGGCAGCCCAAAGGTATGAAAATACCTCCAAGAGAATCGTGGATAGGACCGAAGGTCGGAAGCGAACCCATAGCCAGAAGAATCAGTCTTCAGCACCAGCTCCGACAGCCAGGGCTTTGGCCATTGGAGCTCCGAGGCGGGCGGTCTCAGTGACGTCGGTTCAGCATTCCACCCCGACGCACCCTCAGCAGCAGAAGCAGAAGTAGTCTTCCGCAGTGGGATGTTCATACTGCGGAAAGCCAGGGCATGTGGTATCAGAGTGTCGTAGAGCACAGGGTTTGTGCTTGGTTTGTGGTACCCCCGGACCACAGGGTTGGGAACTGTCCGAACAGGGGGAGTTTATCGGCCTTCTCTAGTCCTTCAGTTAGAGGACCCGCCCCAGTCCAGCAGCAGCAGCAGCTGCAGTACCCGTTCCCGAGGCCATTGCCGACGCAGGCCCAGGCATTCCAGCAGCAGAGACCGCAGCAGTATGCCCAAGCCCAAGCCCTGATCCAAAGCAGGCAGAGGAATTTTCAGCAGAGGGGACCCGCACCCAGAGGAAATGGTCAAGTGCTGGCTTTGACCATAGGAGAAGAAAGAATAGCACCCGGTGAGGTAGTAGCAGGTACTATTCTCGTCAACACCTTTCCAGCTTCAGTATTATTTGATTCTGGTGCCTCGTATTCATTTATGTCTGCACGATTCGCGACACGGGTAGGACTGGAGCCCGAGTCATTATCAGTAAGGCTCAATATACTTACTGGTAACGGACTTGTGGGAGTAGATAGAGTGTTTTCCTCGTGTCGGATCGTAGTTAGCGGTAGAGATTTTCCCGCTAGATTGATAGAGTTCCCGATGGCCGATTATGATGTGGTCTTAGAAATGGATTGGTTGAGGGACCAGTATGCTAGGATAGACTGCCACATTGGCAGGGTTGTTTTTAGCATTCCAGGCGAGCCGGAGTTTTCCTTCTCCCGAGGCGAAGTTGAACCTTCTCCTCCAGTGTTGCGGATGGCAGTGGCAGTAATGCAGTTACCCCGTATAGTTGAGGAATTTCCAGATGTCTTCCCAGAAGAGCTTCCAGGGATGCCGCAAGAGCGGAAGAGCGAGTTTACCATCGACTTGATTCCCGAAACAGCCCCAGTGTCAGAGCGAGTCTACAGGATGGCACCATCAGAGCTAGAGATATTGTATAAGATGATTGAAGAACTCAGAACCAAGAGATTCATTCGTTCTAGTGGATCGCCTTGGGGAGCCCCGATGCTTCTTGTGAAAAAGAAGGATGGTATGTCCAGATTATGTGTTGATTATCGTACCTTGAACTCAGTGACAATCAAGAACAGATACCCTCTTCCGAGGATAGATGACTTGTTTGATCTACTCAAGGGGGCAGCAGTATTCTCGAAGATCGACTTGCGGTCAGGATACCATCAGATCAGAGTCAGAGAGCAAGACATTCTGAAGACAGCTTTTAGATCGAGATATGGGCATTGGGAGTTCCTTGTGATGCCATTTGGAGCAACCAATGTGCCGGCAGTATTCATGGACCTCATGAATCGTATCGTTATGCCTTATTTGGATCAGTTCGTGATTGTATTCATAGACGACATCCTGTGCTATAGTAAGAGTGAAGCAGAGCATGAGCAGCATCTCCGAGTTGTTCTCCAGATTCTCAGAGAGCACCAGTTGTATGCCAAGTTCAGTAAATATGAGTTCTGGCTCGATCGCATTTCGTACTTGGGTCATATCATCACCCGGGGAGGAGTTGAAGTGGATCTCCAAAAGATTGTGGCCATTGAGACGTGGCCGGTACCTAGCACAGTGGCAAAAATTTACAGTTTTCTTAGCTTAGCCGGCTACTACCGACAATTTATTTCAGACTTTGCTCGGATTTCAGCGCCATTGACCCAGTTGACCCGCAAGGATATGGAGTTTGCTTGGACAACAGAGTGCTAGGATTCTTTTGAGAAGTTGAAGCGAGGTTTGATGACGGCTCCTATTCTCACGCTTCCAGATGGAACCGAGGGATTCTCAGTGTATTGTGATGCTTCAGGCAGAGGTTTAGGATGTATTTTGATGCAGCATGGGAAGGTAATAGCTTATGCATCACGACAACTTTGTGATCATGAGAGGAATTACCCAACCCATGACTTGGAGCTGGCAGCGGTAGTGTTTGCACTTAAGTTATGGAGGCACTACTTGTACGGAGATAGGGTAGAAATTTTCACCGACCACAAGAGCCTGAAGTATGTTTTCACCCAGAAGGATCTTAACATGCGTCAGAGGAGATGGCTAGAGCTGCTTGTGGATTATAACATTAACTTACAGTATCATCCTGGGAAAGCCAATGCTGTTGCAGATGCATTGAGCAAGAGAGTCGGAGTCTATTTTTTGACAGCGCAACCAGAATTGTTAGCAGATCTTCGAAAGATGGGTATAGAAGTTGTCCTTTCTACCAGTGTGGCATTAATGGCCAGCATGCAAGTTCAGTCCAGTATAGTCGAGAGGATCCGGATGGCGCAGTCAGCAGATTCCAAGCTTCAGCGACTCAGAACAGAGTGTGAGATAGGACGCAGACCAGAGTTATGTATTCATGAAGACGGTACACTTCGACATGGTAAGCGTCTTTGTGTACCCAGTGAAGATATCAGACAGGAGATCATGGCAGAGGCTCACAGTTCTCAGTATTCCATTCATCCCGGTGGTACGAAGATATACCGTGATATTCGTCAGCACTTCTGGTAGAATGGCATGAAGAGAGAGATAGCCCGGTTTGTCTCTCGGTGTTTAGTTTGCCAATAGGTTAAAGCTGAACATCAGAGGCCAGCTGGACTTCTTCAGCCCTTGCCGATTTCAGAATGGAAGTGGGAGCATGTGACCATGGATTTTGTGACTGGATTTCCTAGATCCCCGGCTGGCAGAGACGCTATTTGGGTTGTCATAGAGAGGCTCATGAAGGTGGCTCACTTTCTTCCGTTCAGAGTTGGTCAGTCGACGGCTCAGCTAGCGAAGATGTATCTCCGACAGATTATCAGATTGCACGGTGTACCAGTCAGTATCACCTCGGACAGAGATTCGAGATTCACGTCGCACTTTTGGCGTAGCCTGCAAGAGAGTTTGGGAACTCGCCTCCAGTTCAGCTCAGCATATCACCCGCAGACAGATGGTCAGTCGGAACGCACGATCCAGACTCTTGAGGATATATTGAGATCTTGCACACTCTACTTCGTTGGTTCGTGGAAAGATCACCTGCACCTGGTGGAGTTCTCGTACAACAACAGTTTCCAAGCTAGCATCCAGATGGCACCGTTCGAGGCACTGTATGGCAGGAAGTACAGATCCCCGCTAGCTTGGGATGATGTTGGGGAGAGGCAGATGCTCGGTCCAGAAATGATTGCTCAGACAGTTGAGGTGGTCAGAAGAGTCCGAGATCATCTTCGAGTTGCCCAAGATCGCCAGCGTCATTGGGCCGATTCTCATCGGCGTTCCCTTGAATTTTCTGTCGGCGACCATGTATTCCTGAGGATTTTGCCTAACCGTGACGTCATTCGTTTCGGCGTACAGGAAAAGCTTAGTCCTAGGTATATAGGACCGTTCGATATTCTGGAGCGAGTAGAAGATGTATCCTATCGTCTCGTTCTTCTACCGTCGTTGTGTGAGGTACATGACGTATTCTATGTATCCCAACTGCGACGGTATATCCCGGACCCGAGCCACATCCGGGATCATTCTGAATTGGTTGTTGGTACCAACCTTTCGTATGAGGAGAGGCCCGTGTCTATATTGGACCGGAGAGATAAGACACTCAAGAACAAGACTATCAAGTTAGTCCGAGTTGCTTGGGGTCATCATTGTTTGGGTTAGTCAACGTGGGAGCGTGAGGATGATATCCGAACGCGATATTCTGATATGTTTGATTCGTGAGGTATAATGTCCTTCTTATGCCTTACACCCTTAGTTTCTTGCTTGAATGAATAATTGATTGCCTAGTTATAACTTGCTTGTGATTAGTATAGCTTGCTCTTGTCCCTCTAGCCTCTTAATTAAATTCTGAGGACGGAATTCTTTTAAGGTGGGTAGAGTTGTAATGCCTGTGGTTCGTATTGCGTATCTTGGTATACGTATACGTAATTTGACCCGTATTGCATGTCTTCCTGCTTGATTTATTCTAGCATTTCATTAGCTGGTTTATTCTTGGGTTGGTTCGGCTGGCTTGGGTTGCTTTGGTTCATCATGAACCAAAGGTGAACGCCCCACCTACCACCTCCTCACCATTTATTAACCCACTCCCTTCTCTCTCTTCTTATTAATTTCCTCCATTACTTCTTCTTCTCCACCATTACTTCTTCACCCACCAGGAGATTGAGAGAGAGAGAGAGCTTAGGCAAGTGTAGCTTGCTTCGTGGAGGAATTTCATTTTTATTGTTCCATTCTCTTTCTCTCGAGGTTCTAACCCACTTTAATATTTGGCATTTCTAGTTTCCATGGTTCAATTGTGTAGATCTAAGTTTATAGTATTTTTGGATTTCTTGGGTTTTGATCTACTTAATATTATTATTTCTAAGTTTTTTTGGTTCCATGTTGTAGAGAATTTCATTCTGCCCTATTTTGACCTATGGAAGTCCATATTTGGGCTTAGAATAAAGAAATTATGGAGCTTTGAAGTCAAGGAATTCATGGCTATTCTTCTCGGATCAGTGGAGAAGAAGAACAGTTTTTGAGCCGCATGGTAGCCTTAGCCGCATGACTTTCATGCGGCAAGTCTCCATAGCCGCATGGCCTTGTTGGTCTCCCAGCCGCATAAGCTAATCACCCCTGCAGCCGCATAAACTTTTGTCTTCAGCCACATGAACTCAATCACCTTCTGTCGCATGAGACTCCATGATTCAGCCGCATGAACTCATTCATTCCCAGCCGCATGAGAGTTTCTTCGCAGCCGCATAAGGCCTAGGCTATCTCCAGCCGCATATACCTATTTATCCTCCAGCCGCATAAGGCTTTGCTTCCCACAGCCGCATAAGCTGCCCTTGGATCTCAGCCGTATAAGACTCCTATCTTTATAGCCGCATAAGGTTGCCATCTCGCTGCCGCATGGGCCCTTCCACCCGCAGCCGCATAAGCTTGAGTTCTCGCTGCCGCATGCGCCCCCTTCCTTCTCCAGCCGCATGCACATGCCCTCATTCCAGCCGCATGAGCGCGCAGTCCCCAACTGCATAAGCGTACACGTCCTCTGCCGCATGGCTCCTTCTACAGTCTTGTTCTCCTTTATTATTATTATTATTAATATAATTAAAATGTCTCATTTATGTCTATGTCATGTAATTCTGGCATAATTTCTGAACACGATAATGGCCGACAGTGGCGCACTCTTAACTAATAGCTGACATGATATATCATGACATGCTGTTACGACAGCTAGCCCGATATGACAAATACGAATGACCTGGACACCGTGGACGATTGTATTTGTACAAATAAACCTGTACTGTCTTGCGTCATGTCTAGGATAGGGATCCCTGAGTACCACGGTCAGGGATACCTACAGTAATGGACTAAGGCTAATAAACTAGAATAATTCAGTAGACATGTAGAGATTTCCAGCTACAGGCAATCCCGTTATCTGGGCGCATTAAGTGGACTTGTAGCCTACCGACGAGTAGGGCACATTTCCAGCACACAGTCATGTGGTGCTTCCTTCATAAACAGACATTCGACCTGGATAACCGGATGGTCTGCAGGGCTTGTGGCTGTTGGGATAATCTCATTGCATCTTGCTAGTAACTAGGCCTGTGATAACCCTAGTTAGTTAAAAGTATCAAGCCGTACTCTTGATTGGCCGTGATTGATTGGATGGAGTTTATTCCAGCTTAGTCTTATCCTGATTCTGTACAAGACGGTGATATGACACGATTGATTGTGCCTGTCTCAACAATAAACGATCAGGGGTCCAGTTCTGTTCAGGCGAAAGGTTACAACCTCGGTCCTTGTTTGGTTTAAGGGTTGTAACCTGGCTTCCGGAGCAGTTCTGTGTCCTCTTTTCGTTTATTGTCTTATTGCAACCCCATGCCATGCTCGTCATGTTTTACCTTACCTTAATACCATGATTATTTATACTGGCTTTAGCAATAAAGATCAGGGGTCCAGTTCTGTTCAGGCGAAAGGTTACAACCCGTTCCTTATTTGGTTTAAGGGTTGTAACCTGGCTCCCGGAGCAGTTCTGTGTCCTCTCTTCGTTTATTGTCTTCACTGTACCAATAGTATTTGAGATGGGTTTCTATTCAGGTGAAGGGCTGCAGCCCCGGTCCTTGTTTGGTTTAAGGGTTGTGACCTGGCTACTTGAATGGTTTCTTCGTACTCAGTTTACTGTTGTTATCTCTATTAGTATCAGTTCTTTATTTACTATTTATCTTTAATATTCTATTGTGATATGCTGGTTTTAGTTCCTAAGTGAAGCCTCCTTTATGGCACTTGCTCTTTCTGGGGTCTGATCCAGCTGATTTTGTGTGGCCAGATATCGGAGCAGCACCGGAGGATCTACCTATCTTCCAGTCAGATGGTGACCACCAGGCGTAACCCCGGCAACGAGTGGGTTTCTTTTGTCCTCCCACTTATTTGTAAAATTATTCTTTTAAGGCGTTTAGCCGACGAGCACATGTTAGCTCGTATTGCACCTTTATTTACTGTCTGCCTACGGGCTGTAACATGATTAACAGATCCTAGGGTTGATCATGTATGACTAAACTCTTGCTAGTCCTGACATTTTGTAATGACTAGCTTCATGATCAGCTGAATATGTATTGTTCGGGATGTCTTACTATTGTATATTTGGTGATCTTACATCTTGTAACACTTACTTACTTGCTTGTGATTGAGACACTAGGCTTGTTCATGACCATAAGAGACTGTTGGCTTGTAGTTAAACCCTCATATATCTAGACAGCCGTGATCGTATAGCGAGGTGGGTTGCACTTCAATATACGTATCTGGCTATGTACGCCCCCGTCCTCCAGTATTCTGGTTCTGGGGCGTGACACTTCTAAACCATCTGTGGTTGAGAAAGGGAAACAGAAAGCAGTACGCTTTAACGTCCCATTGAAATCTGCTTCAAATCAAGTGGTAGTGATGAAGCCCTACAAGTTCGATATTCTAGCCCAACTAGCTAATACTCCGGTTAGACTTTCTTTCTTTGAGTTGTTTCGTCTTTCTAAAGAAAGTCGAGAAACTTTGAGCGAAGCTTTTCTACAAGCAGACTCATGCTTAGCTCAACTCAAGACTCCTGACAATATATCTGTGTCGTGTCCACAATGTCATAGTATGATGGAAGCAATTCCTAACATTACCTTCACACAATAAGATATGCTGTTGAAGCATAATAAGCACGACATGCCTCTGTGTTATACGGGGTATATTGAATCTACTGAAATTGACAGGATTTACATTGATCCTGGGTCTTCTATTAGCATTATTCTTTAGAGTATGCTACGACCCTTGAGGATTCCTACTAGTGATTTGACTTACACTAGTACAACAATAGTTGGTTTCAACTCTGGAAAGAGTAAACCATTGGGGAAGATTCGTCTGAAGATTCAAATTGGTGATCTTCGAACTATGGCAACTTTTTATGTTATCAAGTCAGATGTATCTTACAACATCCTCCTTGGAAGACCGTGGATACATGAGCATAACATCGTGCCTTCAACTCTCCACCAATGCTTCAAGTACGTAGATTCTCAAGGGATTGTGAAGACTGAATTCGCAGATATCAATACTTTTAAGGGTGTTGAAGCTTACTTCTCTGATTCAATACTCTACAAACAGGAGCACGTGAAGGAGATATCGGATATGGCCGAAGATCGATCACCTGCAGAAGATCAATCTGCCTCAGAAGATCCTCCAGAAGAGCAACCTTTGAAGATCAACGTCAAAGGTCGAATCCAACCCCAACCTGCCAATGAAGAACCTTTGGTGATCAAAGTTAAAAGAAGAACTCGAGCTTCGTCAGAAGAATCAGTGAGTATTCTACTCAAGAGCCAAGTTCAACCTCTCATGATCAAAGTCAAGGGACGTACTTCTCGTACGAATGATCCAGAACCTCTGATTATCAACCTTGGCAAATCCACGCAGAAGATAGATGGCGGTCCGTTAATGATCAATCCAAAGCGTAGTAGTCAGTTTGTAAATGATGTAAATATTGATCATTCTGTATTTTCTAATATCAATGAAGATTTTCTTTTGGAGTATATGGCTGTCAAATTTATTGAAAGAATGACTTTATCTGCTGATAATCAAAGTCATCAACATAAAAATGACATAAATACAGAGGAAACCTTATATATTAATCATAAGAAAAATGATTTTCCTTCTCATGTCGATGTTGGACCTTATGCTCAAAGGTTCTTAACATTTTCTTCATATATTCTTCCTGTAGCCTCATCATCACAAGCTTGTGTAACTTATAGACGTCACGAAGAATCTTATTTTGTGATTTCGTCTAATAAGAAAAACAAGTGCCAAATTGTGTTTAGCCTGGCTAGAAATATCCCGGTTATTCAGACAGATGATCTTAGAGAGAAAGATAAAGGAAGAATCTGAATTGACAAATATAGTCAACAATCTCTTAAGATTATCCAGAATATGGGATATGATTTGAAGACTATGTAAGGTCTCAATCAAGGCAAAGGTAGACGGTTACCATTATGTGGTGATCTATTTTACCAGAAAACTCGTCATGGTTGGGATACGATCTGTCCCACATGGTTAATGAAGACATAGAAGAAGAATTTTCTTCCAGTTCTTCACAGTCCTCAGATTCTGAAGAAATCCAAGTCATTGAATCGGATACATCCCACATGTGCAAAGAAGATATGGAAGAAGAATGTTCTTCTAGTTTTTTACAATCCTCATATTCTGGTGGAGACTATTATGATGAATCTGAGTGTGTATTCTCAGTTAACATGGTTCAAACTGATGGTGAATCTGAACCATTTAAAAATGACCCTTGGGCACAACAAATGGACACTCAGTAGAAGCTTCGTTTTGAACAGCGACAGCCACCTACAGAAGATGAAATCGTCCAGATTAACGTTGGAGACGGAACTACGTCTAAGCCGATATTCATCAGTAAAAATCTTTCTGAAGATGAAAAGGAAGAGTTGATAAAACTGATTAAAGAATATATTGATATCTTTGCATGGAGTTATAAGGATATACCTGGTCTAGATCCTAAAGTAGCTACTCATAAACTCAATATTCTTCCTAATGCCAAGCCTGTAAAACAACAGCAGCAGCATTTTTGACTAGATATGATGGATACAATTGAAGCAGAAGTCAAAAAACTGATCACATGTGGCTTTGTTCGTGAAGAACAACACCCAGACTGGGTTGCCAACATTGTTTCTATTATGAAGATGAACGAAAAAGTCCGAGTTTGTATAGATTTTCGTGATCTTAATGCAGCTTGTCCAAAAGACGAATTTTCACTTCCGATTACCGATGTCATGATAGACAATACATGTGGTTTTGAACGCATGTCTTTCATAGACGGATTTTCAGGATACAATCAAATTAAGATGCATCCAGGAGATGAAAAGCATACTGCTTTCCGTACACCCCTTGGAGTTTACTGCTATACGGTTATGCCGTTTGGTCTGAAAAATGTCGGTGCTACGTATCAACGGGCCATGAGCAATATCTTTCAAGAGCATCTACGAAAAATAGTTGAATGTTATGTGGATGACATTGCTGTCAAAAGTCAATCAAAAGATGATCACATTCAAACTTAAAGACAGTATTTGAGTTGATGCGTCAACATCAACTAAAGATAAACCCTACTAAGTCTTTCTTAGGGGTTTCTAGTGGCAAGTTTTTGGGATTTGTCATCACTTCTCAAGGTATCCATGTTGATCCTGACAAAATCAAAGCAATCCTTGAAATGCGTCCTCCACGCAATCTAAAAGAACTCCGTGGCTTCCAAGGTCGCATTGCTTATATCAGGAGATTTATATCAAATCTTTCTGGAAGATGTCAACCTTTCTCCCGTTTATTAAAGAAAGGTGTATCATTTGTTTGGGATGAAGCATGTCAAAAAGCCTTTAATGACATCAAGCAATACCTTACAAATCCACCTGTCCTGGTACCTCCAGTAGTGGAAAGACCATTTTTGCTCTATGTTCGAGCCATGGATCATTCACTTGGTGCTCTTCTTGCACAGAAAAGTGACAAAGGTCATGAACATGTAATTTATTATCTTAGTCGAATGATGGTCAGAGATGAACACAGATATACTCATGTGGAAAAAGAATGTCTAGCCCTGGTTTTCGCTGTTCAAAAGACGCGACATTATGTGTCAGGACAAACTATTCATGTCATATCCAGAATAAATCATATTCGGGTATTGATGAAAAAACCAAGCATTCTTAACTCCAGGTTAGCCACCTGGACGATGTTGCTTACTCCTTATGATATGGTCTATTGAACTCAAAAATCAGTGAAGGGTCAAGCATTAGCTGATTTCTTAGCAGCTCACCCTATACCCGAAACATCTAAGCTTTATGAGGACATTCCAGATGAAGTCGTGGATTATAACATGACTTTGAGGGATGACATTTGGCAACTATACTTTGATGGAGCATCGCGGGTTGGACCTAAAGGCAATATTGTTTCCGGAGTAGGTATCGTCTTGGTCTCTCCTGACAAAATGGTCATATACCGTGCTTATTCTCTTAATGAACCATGCTCCAACAATATGGCAGAATATAATGCTCTGCTAATTGGTCTCCAAGTAGCAAAACAATTGGACATTAAGTTCCTGGAAGCTTATGGAGATTCTCAACTGACTGTTAATCAAGTCAGAGGGACATATGAAGTCAGAAATCCTGACCTTATTCCCTATCATCAAGTGGTAATCGAGTTGGTCCTTTCATTCAAAGGATTTTTCATCGAATTCGTACCATATTCTCAAAATTTGGAAGCTGATGCTCTTGCTAGTTTGGCTGCAGACTTAGCTGTTCCAATTAGAAGATAAAATACCATTACTTTGTTGGATCGAGACTTATTCTATGTCAAGAATAATCAGCATATTGAACAGAGTTATACTACAGAATCAAGTTCTCAACAAAGGGATTGGAGAAGTCCATTCATTGATTATGCAGTTCATGAGATTTTACCTGAAGATCCAAAGGAAGTTGCATCAATCAAGAGATAATTATTTCGATTCTACTACGATTCTTTCTTACATATGTTATATCGTCGTTCTTATGACGGACTTTTGCTGCATTGTCTCTCTGAGAGTGAAGCTAAACAAACACTTCGTGAAGCTCATGATGGTGTCTGCGGTGCTCATCAACCGGGTCCAAAATTACAGGACCGTATTCTAAGAATAGGGTATTATTGGCCTTCTATGATCGCAAATGCTGTGGATTATGCCAGACGGTGTAAAGCATGTCAGATTCATGCTAATTTTATTCACCAATCATCTAAATTCTTACATCCTACAACAGCTTCTTGGCCCTTCGAAGCTTGGGGCATGGATATTATTGGTCCGATTAACCCTCCTTCTGTCAAGGGACATCGGTTTATCTTGGCTATAATCGATTACTTTTCTAAATGGGCAGAAGCAGTTCCCCTTGTTGAAGTGAAAACATCTAATGTGGTTAGCTTCATCAAACACCATGTCATTTATCGTTTCGAGATTCCCCGAAGGATAATTCATGATAATGGACCACAATTTGCTAGTCAGATATTTTATCGATTCTGTGATAAGAATCGAATCCAAAATCTGGCTTCTACGGCTTATAATCCAGCTGCTAATGGTTTGGCCGAAGCTTTTAATAAGACAATTATTAAACTTCTCAAAAAGTTCGTCTCTTCTAATAAACGTGATTGAAATGAGAAACTTGGAGAATGTTTATGGGCTTACCGAACGACAGTCCGAACTCCTACTGGTTTTACACCATTTTCATTGGTCTACGGATGTGAGGCTGTTCTTCCATTGGAAATCCATATTCCATCTCTTAGAATAGCCATTGCTAATGATCTAACTACAGAGAATAATGATCGATTGAGACTTCAAGAACTTGAAGGTCTAGACGAGAAGCGCCTTCAAGCGCAACAGCACATTGAGCTATATCAAGCCCGTATATCTCGAACTTTCAATCGTAAAGTTAAAGAGAGGGTATTCAAAGTCGGTGAGCTAGTTCTAGCTGTTCGAAGACCGATGGTGATGACTCATAAGAGCAAAGGAAAATTCCAAGCGAAATGGGAAGGTCCTTATGTCGTCGAGACGGTATTCTCTAATGGTGCCTATAGGTTGTCTAAACCTAATGGAGATTTGCTCATGATGCCAATTAATGGCAAATTTTTGAAGAAATATTATGTCTGAATTTCTTCTTTATTCTCCAGCTACAAATGTTTGGTTAAGCTGATTACTTGTCTTCCTAAAAGAAACTTTTGATCTTCTGTCTTACCAGCTGATTAAAAAAAAGAGATTTATTATTTATCATGTTCTTATGACCTCTGAATAAATATTAAGTCTATTTTTTTTCCTATCTATCATGTCCATATGGTCTCTGAATAGATATTAATCTATTTTTCTTCGAGTTGTTACAATCTGTCACATTCATATTACCTCTGATAGTAATGTACACTCTAAAAAGAAAACAAGATTCATTATCTATCATGTCCACATTACCTCTGGATAGATATAATTTATTGAGTTTAGATGACTTGTCATGTCCATATTACCTCTGATAAGTGTTTTTTATCTCATACCTATTGTTTAAATTCAAAATAAATGATAGGGTCACAAAACAAAATATTTCATTCATGTCTTGAAAATATTACAGAATGAAAAAGATAGAAGAATATAAAATTCTTTATTGATAATAAGCAAAAATAAGAATACAAAAACTCTTTATTTGCCTAAGGCAGAGCGGAGACATCTTCGAGCAGCTTTTGCAGCTCTGTTAGACGCTTCTCGCGAGAGCTCATCACAGTTGCAATAGCTAGAGTACGTCGAGCTTATGGAGTACAAATATGAGAGAATTCGGCAAAAGTAGCTATCATCTTATCCTTGGCTTCGTCAAGGGTTTTGATAGTAGCTTCAGCACCGAAGACTTGTTCCTCCAAAATTGAGCTCTGCGTTAAATGCTGGTCTCGAGCTGTGATCAACTGCTCCCTCTCCTCTTTCAAGCGAGCCAATTCTGCCTCAACTTTACGAATTCTATCATTCTGTTGATGAATTCTCATATTTGAAGTTTCATAGGCTTCTCTTAGGATATCCAGCTGGGGCTTAGCTTCAGCCAAAAAAGCTTTTTCTTTGGCGACCTTGCTGCTGTACTCTTGGAGAGATTCATTGAAACTAGTATCCCGAGCGGTGTATTCAGCTGATAAAGCGTCATACTCGCTTTGGATGAGACTTTCAATAGTTTTACTTGACAGCCTTAGATATTCTCTAATGGGCTGTTTAAGTCCTTCAATCACCTTCTCCAGTGCTGCTGCTCTCTCTGCATCATTGAACATGGCGACATTTCTGATCGTGAGAGCGATGGCAGCCTTCAAGCTTTCATAATTAAGGTCTTTCTTTAATACCATCTTGATCAGAGTCGCCAACGTTTTGTAGAAAGTTTTAGTATGAATCTCAACTAAGAGATTCATTTCTGCGTTTGAGCTCGGCGTGGCGGCAATGTCTACCAGATCCCTTTTTTGAAGATTAGGAGCAGATGTTGTTGCTTTGGTAGCAGACTGAGATGAAGTCAATGTTGTCGCTGCTATCATAGCTAACTGATCCCCAGGAGCTTCTGAGGCCACATCTTCAGCACCTTGTTGAATGGTTTCTCCAGCCGTTTCTGGAGCTGAAACTACTTGAGTTTCAGTGGCGGTGATGGTTGCGGGAGGAATGGTAGTTATGGTGACTGATTCAGGTTCAGGCACCGTCTTCTCAGGAACTTGTGATGGATCAGTAGCAATAACGGAGGATGCTATTACAATGTCTCCAGCTTCAGTTGATGATTTGACCATGTCTTCATCACCTTCCGTAGCTACTGGCTCTGCAGGCTCTTCAAGTATTTCAGTTGTAGTGGGTCCTTCTACAACTGGTTCTTCGTTGAAGTCTGTTTCTTCTTCAGCAGCTGCTTCTTCATCTGCAGCTGGTTCTTCTACAATTTGTTCTTTTTCTCCTTCCTTAGCAAGAGAAGGCAATTCTGGCTGGGCCTCCACGGGAAGCTCTTGTTGTGCCTCCATAGATGAAGGACATTCTTCTTGAGTAGAGTCTTCTTTTGAAGAAGAGTCCTCTTCCTCAGACTCCGTATTTTCCACATAAATAGTTTCTTGAGGAGGAGGAGCCACAGGCTTTGCTGCAGTGATGACACCTACAAATTAAACAAAATAAGTTAATATACAAAATTATAATACATAATCTTGTATAGATTTTATGTGATTTATATTTACCTGGAGTAGGTGCAGGACGTGCCAAGTACGAATCATAGTCCCCATCCCAGTCATCATCATCAAAGGCAAGAGCTGGTTCATCTGATGGGATGAGCTCTCGATCAACAGTATGTATAGTGGCAATGTCCACAGTAGCTTGTGCCTTTTGTGGCAAAGACAGATGAAGTGATGAGCTGAGGCATCCAGGAGATAGGACCGCCACAGCTTCTGTTGACACTGCTGGTTGGGTTGCCGAGGAACCTTCTCCAGGATGAGCGGAAGAAGATGCAATGTGTTGAGGCTCCTCGACTGGATTGTCGCTCTCTGGAGTAGCGGCTCTCTGTTTAGAAGGCCCTTTGACTGTAATTTTCTTCTTCTTCTCTGGGAGAGTCTTCTCTGGAAGGGTAACAGCTGCACCTGATTTTTGTTTCCGGGTTTTTCTGATAATAATAGGTCCCGCAGCTATTTTTCTAACTCCCGTAGGGATTACTTCTAGATACTCATCTGGAACAACAGCGTCATCGGATATATCTGGAAGTACCCTGACCGGCTCTTCGATATTCCCTTCCTTGGGCCATCGAAGACTCCCTTTCATATTGTAGCCATGGGCAAAGGAGCGAATGGATGCATAAAAGCGAGCATACGTATGAAGTATTCGTAGCTCAGTTGTGCTTGTAGCAGTCGACACTCTGAATTTGGCACCGGTACAAGCAGTGCTAAAATATCTCCAGGCTCTTGCACCATTAATTAGCTTTCCATAATGGTAGAAGCTGGTGGAGGGATTACCAACATGAAGTTGGTCATATCCAAACTGGCGAGCGAACCGACTTGGTAGATACGGTTCGAACGCACAATTGTCTTCATTCCAGTACATCAGATGGAAGGGTCTGATGCACATTAGCCATTTGAAAACTGGCACAGGCAATGAAGTCCTCCCTTCTCCTCTGTCTTCAAACTGTACGCCGAGGCAGTCGGCTGGAACTTGTGGCCTTGTGCAGAAGAAGTTCCAACCGTAAGAATAATTCAGTACTGCTCGGGTATCTGCCACTGTAGTTGCAGTCCATGTGGCTTTGTTGAATTTCTGGAGGAAGACCTTCGCATTATTTCCAGGGCCTGGTGGCAACAAACTGCAGTTATGATGCAGTAACCAGCCCATCAGATAAGTGTAAGGCATCTCTACCCTAGGAAAATCCTTTCGGTGAGGAGCGTTGTCGATTAGCTCATCACCAAAGGTCCGTAAACCTGTATTTATTCGGCACACCATTGCTGCTAGCAGGTTGATTCTGACCTTGAACACCAAACGTACTGCCGGCCACAATACGTTTCGGTGAATTCTGTCTACTGTGCTGATCCCGGGCACAACCCATCTCCGCAACCACAGAGAAAGAAAGCCTGCCAGCAAGGCTTCCCTTGAGATCTTCTGACTACCATGCCTCAGGTGGCTCAAGGTTTCAGTCCCCGCAGGGATGTCTCCGGTCTTTTTGGACAGATACTGGTCCGGAGACTTATGTGAGATCATTAAACTATTGATCAGATCTGAAGGAATTATTGAACAAGGGTTGATGGTTGGAGTCTTGTTTTCTTGGAATCTTTCTTTCTCGTTCTTGGGTATCCTATTCTCATGGTAGAATAGATAAGTTGTCCATTTATTAGTATATGCCAAGTGCGACCCACTGTCATACATACTGGTGCAAATTAGGTAATGGCACATCAGTTCTTGGTAGACCTCAACCAATTGAGGATTTTTCTCTCTGACTTCTGCTAGTTCCCGGTTGGAGGGAACATACTCTTCATAGGGAGCTTCACCCATCGGCAGCTTAGAGATGAATTGTATCTCGTGCAGGGCAAGTCCTATCTCACCTAGTGGGGTTGCAAATACAACTCCATCAAAGCCAAGAACATATTACTGTTCATCGGTATACCCTGGCTCATAGAGGCTACCGCTTCATAAAGGCCGATGGCTTCCAGGTCCGTCTTGAAGTTCTTCATAATCCAGGCACTAAGCTGAATCCAGTTCTGGTTATAAGGAGTCGGCCATCCTGGTAGCCTAGGGTTGGCCTGAGGATATAATACTGTAGCCCTTATGAACTTGTTAATGAACATTGGGGTCTGCACCGGCTGGATCAGAGCTGAATCTTCACTCGGTGTGAATCTAGGCAAGAGACCAGAGAAAGGGAGACACCACCACTAGGAGCACTGATGTGGTAGCCCATTTCGTTGGCTCTATCCCTCTTGAAAATAATCCTTCCCGGCCTACCATGACTTCTGGGAGTCAGGTTCCATAGCATCTGTCGGGGATGGGTGGCATGGACGAATGCAGATAAAGGATAATCTCTGACCATATCGGGGAGATACATTGCCCTCTCTCCAAACTTAAACACCCAAGCCTCCTTCTTGGGGTGTGTTTGTGACTGGAAGTCTATAGCATCCCCAAACAAGAAGGCTGGCTTTGAAAATTGTTGGTCGTCTAGTGATACCAACAATTCTCCATTTATCATGGACAACAGCATTCTGTCCCCTTGAGCAGATATCAGTTGTTGTCTTCCTTCAGGGTATTCCGGATTTGACTGCGGGAACTCCACATGGGACAAATTCTCCAAGTAATTTGAGCCCACCATACCAGCTGAAGAGCCAAATATTTCTGCAAGCGGATGAATTTGCAAGTCCACTGCCAAAAGAAAAAGAAAAAAAAATCTAAGTTAGTAAAAATCTAATTTGAATTTTTACGCAGATGACTTAGTGTGAATTTTACGCATAAAGATTGAAGACTCTGTACTAAGAGAACTTGAGTATGCAAAACTTTACGCTTATGCGCAAAAATTAAAGTTGATAAAATTTTAAAAAATGTAAAACTTTTTTGTTTTATGCAAAGTCTTTCACTTGTGAATTTTACGCTGGCACGTATTGATGTGAGTGTGATTTGAATTTTACGCTGGCACGTATTGACGTGAGCGTATTTTGAATTTTACGCTGGCACGTATTGACGTGAGCATGATTTAAGTTTTACGCTGGCACGTATTGACGTGAGCGTATTTTGAATTTTACGCTGGCACACATAGACGTGAGCGTATTTTAATTTTTACGCTGGCACATATTGATGTGAGCGTATTTTGATTTTTACGCTGGCACGTATTGATGTGAGCGTATTTTTAAATTTTACGCTGGCACGTATAAACGTGAGCGTATTCGAGCTTTTATGCTGGCACGTATAGACGTGGGCGTATATTTGTATTTTTACGCTGATACGTATAACGTGAGCGTATTTTGTTATTTCAATTTCTACGCTGACACGTATAAACGTGGGCGTGAAATTTATGATTTGAGTCTTCTTCTCAGACGAACATACAGTCGAAGTAGGGTGTTCTACCTTTCATGGCCGGAGCCACAGTGGGGTTGCTCTGTCGGGGTACCACCGATGAGGGGATGTTGGTTTTCGCGTGATCAGTCATCGACGAAGCGACGACGGGCTTCTTGCCCTTGCTGCCGGCGGCGGTTTTGCGCTTGGGGGCCATCGAGTCGAAGTGAGAGTATGTAGAGGAAGAGAATAAAGAGAGATCGATATTTCGAGAATGAGTAAAGTTCTCTCTCTACTCGTAAGGCTCTATTTATAGAGAAATTTGAAATCGGTTCAAATTCCCGACATTTACGCTGACTGTTGGATATCTCGACTTTTACGTGGACTGTTGAGTATCCCGAACTCTACGCGGATGACCGTTGGGTATCCCGAATTTTACGCAGGCTGTTGAATATCCCAGATTTTACGCTTCTGTTCAAAGTATTTTAAATTTTGAAAATATTTGAAAACTTTGAAGGGGGTCTTGTAGGAGCGTAAAAAGTACTTCGTAGACCAAGTCAAAGAAGTTGAGAGCTTTACGCAAGTCAAACTAAGTTAGACTCAGACTTTACGCAGAAATCCAACAGAGTAAAATTCTACGCGAGCTATTTTACGCAAGAACCATCCTCAAAACTTTACGCTGGAGACAGGCTGTACACGTCGCATTTAATGCGCGTGATACTGTTCTGACATAATAATTTTCTGACAGCGGACAGCACAGAAGTCAAGAAGATTTGATTTACACCAAACCCAACACTTGTCGTTTAGTGTGCAGTTGAGCTACTTTACGCTCAAGATATTGCTTCTTTTACGCACGAAAGTTATTCGAGCGTTTACGCTCAAGGCTGTTGTGCGCGTAAAGTTTATTTGAGCTAATTTTACGCTCAAGACTACATTTCAGCCACTTTACGCCGGAAGTCTATTTTGGGTTATTTTACGCCCAGTCTGCCACTTTACGCAGTAAGTATATTTTGGATCATTTTTACGCCCGATCTTTTTTGGCTATATGAGAACGTGGTCTGCTTACGTGACTTTCATGCCACACTTATCGAGGAACGTGTGTACGTGCTCTCTCATTTTGTTGAAGTAGTGGGACACGTGTCACCATGCGTAGATATCAAAACTCTATATGGGACACGTGTCATCACGCGTAGATGTTGATTTTCATCGTGGGTGACAATTACTTGTATAGAGACCCAACTTTGTTGCTTTTTACGCACAGAGGGTCTAGTCTATAAATAGACTTATTTTTAACACAGACAACATCAAGAGATCAAAAGAGATACAGGGAGAGAAGATTCTGAGAAAACTTATACTTTCAGAGTAATATTCCCAGAAGCATTTTTTTAACTTTTTTCAAGAACATGGTGAAGCAAAGCAGGAAAGCATTCGACTGTGCCATCAGTGTCGTTGCTCGATACCTTTCTGGTGACTTAGTTCTTCCGATTGTTCATCTTCTTCAAGCAGTTCTCTTCATCATCATCGTATGGTCCAAAGAACAAAGTGATCGCTCTCAAAATCAGACTTCCATAGCAATACTTTCCAGAAACAATTTATACTTTTGTACTTTTTTTAGTTTTCTTTTAAAAGCCAATTTTAGGCATTTTGTTAAGTAAAACAGTGATGATGATATCCGATCACGGTATCCGCACCTATTTGACTCACAAGGTATATTTCTTTCCGTGTACCTTGATTGTCTTGATTCCTCATGCTTATCATCCTATGAGTAGAAATTACTTAATGTCGTAGATTGATAATTATAGATATCTTACCTGCTATTTGACATTGTAAAATAGCTGCTTGCTCAATTGCTTGTACTTAGATTAGTCTAAGTCTAGCTCTGATATTTCTGTCCTACTTGGATCTGAAATTCCGAGGATAGAATTTTTCTAAGGAGGGTGGAGATGTCACTCTTCGTTCCCAGAATATGTATTTTTATACGTGTACTGCTTGAATATATTTATTCAATATTTATCATGCATTTGTTCTGTATTTAAATTCTTCAATTTTGCGCTTATAAATTTTCCTGTATTTTATTTTCTGCTTTTGCTTTAGCTCTTGGTTTAGTCTGTTTATTAAACCAATTTAGTTTAGCTTGGTTCAACATGATAAGGAGTGAATGGCCTAGATCTTGTAGGAGGGAATGAAGGGTGGAGATTTACTTGGGCTTGATATTAATACTACTTTACTTTTCTCTCTCTTCATTACTCTCATTTACTTCTTCTTCAACCTCCATTACTCTTCCACCAACCTAGAGAGCTAGGCAAGTACAACTTGCTTCATGATGAATTTCAATCTTTGCTGTTCCATTGTCTTTCTCATGAGATTCTAAGACACTTTAGTACTTAGCATTTTTGTTTTCCATGGTTCATTTCATGTAGATCTAAGTTTGTTACATTTTCAAAATTCTTGGGTTTTGATCTATTAAGTCTTATTATTTTTAAGTTTGGATTGTTCCATGTTGTAGAGAATTTTATTCTACCCTATTTTGACTTATGGAAGTCCAGATTTGGACTTGGAATGAAGGGTTTAGGGAGCTTGGAAGCAATGGCCTTCCTGGTTCTGTCCTTGGAGAATTAGAGAAGAACGTTACTTTAGCCGCATGGCTTTCATGCGGCAAAGTCTCTCGAGCCGCATGAGCGCTGTCTTCCTCTAGCCGCATGGCTCTGTCGCATAGACTTGATCTTCCCGAGCCGCATGAGATTTGATTTCCTAGTCGCATGGCATCGAGCCGCATATGGATCAGTCCCTTCGGCCGCATGTAACCTGGCCGCATGAGACCCGAGTCGCATAAGGCTCAGTTCCCATTGCCGCATAGGCCCTGTCTTTCCATTGCCGCATGGGCTTCTAGCCGCATGGCCTAGCAGCTCTGAGCCATATGGGGCTCGTTGTCTCCCTAGCCGCATATGTATGTTCTCCTGGCCGCATAAGAACTCGTTCCCTTCCTACCGCATGAGCGTATATTTTTCTAGCCGCATGAGCGTATACTTTTCTCAGCTGCATATGCATGTTGTCTCAGCCGCTTGGCTTGGGTATTCCGAGCCGCATGAGACCATATTGTCTCAGCCGCAGGAACCATATTTTTTTCGGCCGCATGAACTCTAGCCCATAGTTCCTTTTGGCTGATTCTTGTCCCGGATTGACATTGTTTGACATTGATTGACATTTGATTGACATTGATTGTTACCTTGACTAATAATTGATCATGCGTTCCTAGTTGGAACTAAGAGACTGGCTAGTCATCTTATTGAATTGAATGAGACACGTTCATGTATAAATCATGAACCATTGTGATCGACTAGCCTATCCGGACATTGGCATATGGACACATGTTGACTTTTATTTTCTGCAAAAGCAGCATGTGCATCTTACAGTCAAGGCATGATTATTCTGTGGCTAGGATTGATTGTTGTATTACGCTATATGAGACCTACAACCTAGCCGCACGGGCATCGTTGTAGAGTTGTGCATATCGTACTCTGTACGGAAGTACTCATTCTGAATGATCATGATTCACGGCATGGAATTTCAATCAACATAGGAACTATTAAGCTAAATAAAATAACTATTGCATGGAGAGAATGGATTCTCGAGTTCTTACATGACAACCATCTTGGGGACGATTAGTGCCCCGACATGCCGGCTGGTTCCCACAGATATCGCAAATCTGCCACACGGGCGGAGAGCGATATCTGCTTATATTATTTATTGTATATTGATGACGGGCGTCCTACTGGGACTCGTCTAATTCATGATTGGCACAATTGATCGAATGGGTAGACTAGCCTTGCTTGTACATAGTAAGAACTGAGGAATCCCGTATTGCATAATTCCAGGGTAACTTGGAACTCATAGTAGCAAGCCGTAGTAGTTGCATGGCCGCTTAAATTGATTTGTCTGTGCACTGTATCTACTCTGTTAACTACTGAGGAGAGCAGAACGTCAGGACATGACGGGTCAATCTGTCCTTGTTTGGTTGGGAAGTTGGCTTGAAGTGTCGTGGTGTTGTACGAACCCAGTAGCGAGCAGAGATCTATTTATCATATTCTTAACTCTTATCACTGGTTCTAATTCCTCATATCGTGCTTCCTTGCGGTACATGCTATTAGAGGTCTAACCTCTCTGGTTTTGTATGGCCAGATTTAGAGCCAGTTCCCGAGGACTCAGCTTACTTCCACCTTCAAGATGGTCAATACTAGAGAAATGATCGCCGGAGGACACGAGTGGGTCCCTTGCTTCCCTGTTCGTCTTTACTATTTACTTTTGGCCGTTTGGCACCGACATGTTAGTCGGATTGTCTTGTACTTACTTTTACATAATTGTAACTAAGTCAGACTGCAGCTGATAACAATTGTGTATACCTTGTTATATCCTCTGGCTATGTTTTGTAAATCCAGATCTCAAAGAACATTTCGACCAAGCGTTTGGGACGCCTTACTGCTTTATCTTACATGTTCTCTATTTACTGCTTCTTGTTTGAATGATTGAGACAATAGATGTTGAGTAACCCTAGTAAGACTTTCATGTAGTATGCACCCCCTCGTCTTTTAGACAACATTGATCATATTATACGGTATTCATCTACCCGTAATACGTAGCTGGCTGAGTCATTCTCCCGCTCTCCGATATTCTGGTTCTGGGGCGTGACAGGAATTGATGGAACCCACAAGTGGTGAAGCATGTTATTTAGTTAGATGTAAAGCGAAGAACCTTACCAAGACTTCGTATCTCGAAAATCCTCTTGATACAAAGGGGTGCAGTTCGAAACAAAGGGATACATATGGTGCATGAGTGTACGCACAAGAACTAAACTAGTCCCGAATCAAAAAAAGAACTTACGAACGAACGAACAAGAACTAAACTAGTTCCGAATCGAAAAAAGAACGAACAAGAACTAAACTAGTCTCAAATCGATAAGAGAATTAAAGTCGAAGATATTATATGCAAATTAATTATAACAATATGTTTACAATTTCAACTAGCATTGCATCAAACAATCCTCTATTGTAGTAGTATAAATGTTGTATTTATGTTTATTTAGCATAACCAATATATGAATAATCTCTCTTAAACTTTTCGGTTTTATAATAGGCCTTGGTTTTGTACATTAGTAAGGGGGAAATAATCCATGTATTACATATAGACATGTCACGTGGGCTGGGCCGGTCTAGCATGAAGTGGATCGGGCTGGACCGGACGTGGGCTAGACTCATAAGGCCCATGCACTATAACGGGCCGGGCCTAAGATGGAATACCTTAGTCCAACCAGACATGTGGTCCAACTTACGGTGGACTTCGGACCAGACCTGGATGTGCCTGGGTCGTGTTGGGCCGTAGGCCGAATAGGCTTATTAAGAGGAATGTGAGACTGCTCGGTTCAAGAAACACAGTGAATGAGGGAGACTCTGCACTGCTAGAGACAAGGTCATTGACTCGTTCATTAATAATTTACCAATTTAATGTATTGTTCTTTTTTCTAATGAACCTAATTAAAACTCTGTGCATGTATCATGCATGGGTTGAGTTTGACCGTTTGGGGATGAACCTAGTTAAAGCAATTTGCATGCATCAATTAATTTTCTCTTTTAATGACATTGTCAGTAGAATGTTGCCATGTAGGATACTAAGTCAGTGCATACGTAGGTTTTGACCGTTCGGGGATGATTGGTCGGGCCGGACTAGGCCTGGGCTCTGGGTCGGATCGGGTCGGCTCGGGTCGGGTCGGGTCGGGTCTATCTTATGGCGTCAATATGTGTGCCCTAGCACAACCCACTATACTGGGTAGGGGTGCAACTCGGACAGGTTGGGTCGGACTTGAGGTCAACCCAAGCCCAATCCGATGGATCATAAGTCTAGTCCGAGCCAAAGCCCATATGAAGTCAAAGGAAGTCTGAAGGATCGGGTTCGGGTTCATCTGAGTGTAATATATTTAATACATAATCAAATAGCAATCAAGTCTTGATTATTACAAAATACAAACTGAAATAAGATTTAGAATAAAAGGTTGCAAATTCTGGGTGAAAATTTAAGATTTTAAACTTTTTATTTAAGAAGTATACATATGGTAGTTATAGGTAAGTCGAGTTTCGGGTAACCCTACACATGAACCTGAGCCCAACCCAATTTTTGATCGGGTTCAAATATTTTAATCCGAATCTGAGCCTGAACCCAAGTATTTTCAACCATAGCACAACCCATTAACGGGTTTATCCGATCGGGCTCGGGTTTATCCCACCCGAGTTGCACCCCTAATATTGGGTCGGGCCGGTCCGAGCCCACGATGAATTGGACCGGACATGGATCAAATTTTCGGGTCGGGCTTCTGCTGGGATTGGTCGGTCCAGCCCATTTGACATGTCTAATTACATATGAAATGATCAAAGACACAATAATGCAATATCATTGATTATTCTCATCTCCCTTATTATTATAATTGTCCTGTTTACTAAGGATATTTAGTTTTAAGGTCTCACATGTACATAAATATTAGGATTTGGATTTCAAAATTGACCGATGTTAGAGTTTGAGTCTCGAAAATTACTGTTCACATAAGTGCGGATCAAGATACCCGCCTGCGGAGTCCCACCCACCTTGCACCATCGGATCGAGCGGAGCCCACGCGATGCCGCTTGATCCAATGGCCAAGGGGCGCGGGGCTTCGGCGGGGCTTTGGAAACGGGGCTCCCAATCCGAAACCCCTCTCTCTTTATATATATATAAAAAATGGCGTTAGGGTTTGCGGGAGGAGGCGAACCAGGCGATCCTGGGCCAAAGTCTGCGGCGGCCGCAGATAATTACTCGCGGAAGGAGACGGATGCTTCCGAAGGTGGGCGAGAGACCGGCGGGGGCTGGACCACGGTCGACCGCCGCCGGAGGAACTATCCAATGGAGAAGAAAGGGAAAGCAATGACCAACTACTATCCCGCATGGGTTGCTCCCCACGGATCAAGGGTGGAAGGAAGACGATGGAGGGATCAAAGGCAGCGAAAGGATCCTCAACCAATCGAGAATAGAAAGGACGGGGGATCGTCGTCGATACTAAAGAACGGCGGGCACTTCGTGCAGAAGAGGAATATAAGCGGGGCACTGACTGAAAAGCTCGATGCAAGGGAGAAGGAGACTAACCTGGAGAGCAGGAGAGGCAAGCAACCGGAAGTGGGGGCCCCAGAACGAAACCAGTCTCATGGGTGGACATCTGTCGTCCTGCCCCGGTACAGGAAGAGGTGGATTTGCAATATGTGGAGCCCAGCGTTATTAATGGGACGAAGGTGGCTGAGATAACCAATGAGGATATCCAGGAGACGACAGAATACTGGAAGAGCACGCTCGTCTTATATGTGATGGGGAATAAGCCTTTCTATGGCCAGCTTAAGGCTTACGCATTGAGAGTATGGCGTCCAAAAGGCGATATGGAAATTTTCTCGCGGGAAAACGGATTCTATTTTATCAAGTTTGCATTAGAAGAGGATCTGATCCGGATACTGGAAGGGGGACCCTGGACGTTTGATGGACGCCTTGTTGTACTCAAAAGATGGTTGTCGGCTTCAAACTTTGAGAAAGACAGGTTGACTGCGGTACCAATATGGATCCGGTTACCTTGGCTTTCACCTCAGCTATGGAGTATCCCATCCATAATGAAGTTGGCTAGCATGGTGGGTAAACCTCTCCGGACCGATATCCCCACAGCGAGAAGACAGCGGCTCTCCTATGCTCGGATATTCGTTGAAATAACGGCCAATAATTGTCTCCCGAGGAAAATCGATATTGTCCTTCCTAATGGAAACTGGCTTCAGCAGGATGTGGAGTATGAATGGGTTCCTCCCTTGTGTGAGTTATGTAAATATTTTGGACATACCAAGGTGAATTGTTGTGATACAGAACACCAAGAGACTCCCTCTGGGGAGGCGGAGGAGGAGAACAGAGGAGACCCAACAGCTGCTCGAGTAGGTTCTCAAGGGGATTTGGTGCTTCCTGCTGGCTCCCAGAATGAATACCCGAAGGATCATAATTCCATGGTAGACATGGATACTGCTGACATTGCAGCGCCTAACTCTTCAATCCTGGGTAAGAGAAACGGACCTGAGGGGGTTTCCAGTGGCATAACAAGGAACATGGAGGATTCATTAGCTATGGTGTTAGCTCCAAACCACAACGAATTTCGATCGAGAGGATTGGAGACAGAGGCACAGGGGGATGAAGTGGAAGTAATGGACGAGTCGAGCCACAAGTCGAGAAGAAGAGATGAGCCATCGGAGTGTTCCCAAGGAGGACAGCGGAGGACCCATAACGATAGTGGGGAAGGGCTCACAAGAGACAACCCAAAGTGGCAGGCCTTGTTGGCAGAGAAACAGGCCAGAGATGAAAGTTTCGAACAAGAAACACATATGGAGATGCAAATGGTAGAATACGGTAGTTCCCCGACTTGTCCTAGGAAGAACGATCGGAGTGGTGAGGACAACAATCAACGTTGCTAGATGACGATTCTCTCATGGAACGTTCGCGGAGTGAACTCCATAGGGAAGTGGAGAGAGATACAAGAGAGGGTGAAGATTAACAATTGCGACATTGTCGCAATTTTGGAAAGTAAAATAAAGTCTGCGGGCAAGCTTAGCAGTCGGGTACCTCATCATTGGGCGTCGACACATAATCTTCATCTATGTGAGATGGCTCGTGTATGGGTGCTCTGGGATACCCGTGTCTGGACGGGACAGGTTAAATTTATGTCTGAACAACTTATCACTGTGGAACTGACCAATAAAGGTGGATTTAAAATGTGGGTCGGGGCAGTCTACGGGCACAACGACCATCGTCGCAGATTCCAGCTATGGAAGGATCTTATTCAGGTCGCTGCGGAGGTGGGTGATCACATTCCTATTATTCTCAGTGGGGACTTCAACGCCATCTTGACAGAAGACGAGAAGATGGGAGGGAGACAGGTACCTGCTTCCATCCTGGCTGATTTTCAAGACTGTCTATTGGCTTCGGGACTCACATGCTTGGAGAGAACGGGACACATATGGACGTGGGATAATAGCTCGGTAGAAGGTCGCATATGCTGTCAGCTAGACAGGGCTCTGTGTAACTATAAATGGCTAGAAATTTTCCCTCATAGCAAGGCGGAAGGATTGCACAAAGGCTCAAGTGACCACGCGCCAATATTAATCAGATTAGTTGATGTCCAACGAGTGAAGAGATCTTCCTTCCGGTTTTGCAATGCTTAGCCTCACCAGGAGGGGTACAAAGAAGCAGTAGCATCTGGTATGTGTAATGTCAAGACAGGTACGCGTCAGTATGTTTTTGCGCATTTACTTAAATCAATCAAGTATGCTTTAAAATCATGGAACAAGGATCGCCCAAAGCCGCGGGTCGAAGCCCTGGAGAATGAGCTGAAGCTCGTCCAGGACGAACTCCAGAAGGATCCTATGAACGGTAATTTAGCAGAAAGCGAAGTAAATCTCCAGGAGGCCGCCCGGAAATGCAGGTTTACTGAGGAAGTCCAATTGCAACAAAGAGCTAAACGCTCATGGCTTCGCGACGGAGATAGATGTACGAAATTCTTTCATGCAACCATCCGAGCACATCAAAATCGTAACTCGGTTGGCCACATTTTAGGAGCTGATGGTTCTAGTTTGACGGAGGAGAAGGATATTGCTACGGAGGCTATTCGGTTCTACAGGGACCTTTACAACCAAGACCAGATCAGGTTGCACTTCCCCGAGCTCACATGTAAGAGGGTGGTTACGGAGGCGGGAAACGCCAGCCTCCAAAAGGATATCTCCGTAGAAGAAATTGAAGCCATTGTCTTTAAGGCTGACCCCAATAAGGCGCCTGGGCCCGACGGGTTTAACTCAGCTTTCTACAAACAACATTGGGGTCTTCTCCGACAGCATGTATTACAGGTGGTACAGGAGTTCTTCTGTACAGGGCGACTGCTCAAGCAATTGAATCATACGTTCTTATGCTTGATCCCGAAGATGGAGGGAGCTCACTCGCTGGGGGATTTTTGTCCGATTTCCTGTTGCAATTTTATATATAAAATTATTACGCATATTATGTGTGTTCGCATGCAGGATATTATGCAGGAGTTGATCTCTCACAACCAGGCGGCTTTTATAAAAGGCCGCTCCATAGCGGATAATTGTCTATTAGCTCATGAGCTGATCAGAGATTTTAACAAGGCAGGAGGAGGAAAAGGATGCATCAAGCTCGACCTTCGAAAGGCATATGACACGGTGAGTAGAGAATTCGTTTGCAGCATGCTCAGCAATATAGGCTTCTCAGAGTGGTGGGTGGACCGCGTCAAGGAGTGCATATCTTCGCCCACGTTCTCAGTCCTGATCCGCGGACAACCACATGGCTTCTTCGGGAGCAATCGGGGCTTGCGCCAGGGAGATCCACTATCTCCGTATCTATTCACCATAGTTATGGAGTACTATACGTGTATGATGGATATTGCAGTCCATAGAGGGCAAATTACGCCTCTTTTTCGTCGTATTGATCCGGTGATTTCTCATCTTATTTACGCAGATGATCTGCTTGTATTTATTGAGCCGACCAGGAGATCGATCGAGTCACTGAATCGGGTTATGCAGGAGTTTGGAAGACTCTCGGGGCTTCAACTAAACAGGGACAAGAGCCGGGTTTATTTTAGCAGAACTTGTAAGGATACTGTTATGTGGTCGAATCTTCTTCAAATGGAGAAGGGGCAGCTGCCGGTAAAGTACTTGGGGCTCCCGTTATCAGTATTATATGCTCGGGATGTTGATTGCCAAGGTCTCATTCAATATATTCAAAAAAGACTTGAGGGTTGGCAGTCGCAGATCCTATCCTTTGGTAGGAGAGTGGAACTTGTTCGGTCGATTATTCTGGCTATTACGGCATACTGGCTACAAGCCATTCATATCCCTGATAAGACTATCAAGAATATCGAGACACTGTGTGCCAATTTCATTTGGCGTGGTGGTTTACACCTTATCTCATGGAGCGAGCTGAGTCGGAGATAGGAGGAAGGAGGAATAGGATTACGCTCCTTACGAGTGCTGAGGGACGTGGCGGTTCTGAAGTTGGCTTGGAAATTTTTGGTAGGAGACTCGCTTTGGTCGCGATGGATGAA
Source organism: Iris pallida (assembly GCA_029216955.1). Lineage (NCBI taxonomy): Eukaryota > Viridiplantae > Streptophyta > Magnoliopsida > Asparagales > Iridaceae > Iris > Iris pallida. The sequence goes on from JANAVB010036615.1 coordinate 13,015,551, forward strand.
GAATAAATACTTGTGGGGCTCTAACTTTTGGACTCTCAAGGTGGATAATAACTTCTCGGTGAACATGAAGAATATTCTGAAGGCTCGTCCGCGACTGACGGGGATGATCAGGCGGGTCATCCACACAGGGGAGCAAACGAGCCTTTGGCTCGACCCCTGGCTCAACGGCCAGAGTTTCGTAGACCGTCTGGGCTGGCACGTCTTCGAGCTGATAGGTAGCGAAGACCGGGTAAGTACTTTACTAGATAATGGGGAGTGGAGCTTGGCAGCCAGGCCGAAAATGCAGGAGTTTGCTGGTGAAATAGCAGCGGTTCCTGTGGACCAGGTTGCTACCAGAGATCATTGGGTGTGGGATGATACCCTATTGCCAGACTTTGATAGCAAGAGAGTTTATGAGCGGATCAATCCTCACCTGCAGAAGGTAGAGTGGGCGGACCTGGTCTGGGCTAAGGATAGTGCACCTAAAATGAAGTTGTGTACCTACAAAGCTATACGAGACAGGTTGTTAACAAGGGACCGGCTTCTCCGGTTTGGCGTTCAGATTGACAGTGCTATGTGTGTGTTATGCGAAGTGGAGGCGGAGTCGCGAGATCATCTGTTCTTTCAGTGCTCCATCTCTAGCCACATCTGGAGTTCTATTTGTGGTCGGGTTGGGATCAATGTTGGGTCGGGAGTGGGATTGATGGAGATAGTTGGAGAAATCCTTGCGCTAGAGACTCAAGCGAAAGAGAGGTTCTATCTGGCACGATCTTGGCTACTGTCAGTGGTGTGGCACGTGTGGCGGGAGCGAAATAGGAGAATCTTTGACGGGGCAGCAATATCCATTGCGGGTATCATCAACAATATCACTAGAGATGTGGAGTGCCTGTATAGTAAATAGTACGGTGAGATCTGAGTTGAGTAGGGTGGCTTGTAAGATAGACTGATTTCTTTTCATCAATAATATTTACCATTCTTCAAAAAATATATATATATATATATATATATACGAAAATTTTCACTCAGAGCATTAAAAATTTATAAAATTATATGTAGAGCACAATGTTTCTAAAAATAGCATACGGAGCATGAAAACGCCCATCCGAAGGGCGTTTTTATTTAAATATGAATTTATATTAACGTCCGTTTAACTAGTAAACGGAAAAGAGAATTAAGGGAAAAAAATTTAAAAAAAAAGAAAAACGCCCATCCGAAGGGCGTTTTGTATCATTATTTAATTATTTTTTCTGATCTGTTATTCCCCGCGGCAGGAAAATAAAAAAATTATTAAAAAAATAAAACGCCCATCAGAAGGGCGTTTTCCTCTGTCGTTCTGAGCTGTCATTTCCCTCGTTTTCCGCTCTCATTTTCCTCGTTTTCCTGTCCTCGTTTTCCGCGCCGACGAAAAAATAATAATAAGCGAAACGCCCATCAGAAGGGCGTTTCCTGCTGTCTCCACACGTGCCTGCGTCCGCCTGCCACGCGCCTGCGCCCGCTGCCTGCGCCGCTGCCACGCGCCTGCGCCCGCTTTGCTGCCACGCGCCTGCGCCCGCTGCTTCGCTGCATGCATGCGCTGCATCCGCTGCTACGCCTCGGCTGCTGCGTCCGGTCTTCCTGGCACGCCTCGGCTGCCGTATTTGTTGCAGCTTTGAAAGCTTGGTTGGAGCTTAGCAGCATTGTTGCAGCTTTGGTTGCAGCTTTATTTGGATTTTGAAGACTGTGTTGGAACTTTGGAGACCGGATTGGAGCTGCTTTAGCAGCATTGTTGAGTGAATAAAAGGAGAACAACAGAAATAAGTTTTGCATAAGAAGAGGAAGGAGGAGAAGCAAACGAAAGAAGCAAGAGCAGAAACAAATCAAGAAAAAATACTCGTTAACTGGTAATAATACTTCTATCTTGTTCCTTATTTTATAAGTAGATAATAATTATAGAACTTAATAAAATTGTAACGATTATTACAGATGGCTACTCAAAATGATGGAAAAATACCCTAGTACTTGATACTGAGGGATTAACGTAAATTTTAATACGAGATGAACCTAGACAATTTTGAACAACAAAATTCCATGCTTCTTCACTATCTACTACTAAAAAAGTATTTGTAAAAAACCAACTTATGGTAAATTCATAAGTAATGGAAAACCGTTCACTAATAATATTACGTAAACCGTCTAATGTGATATTATAATAAGTAGAAATTAGATGAGTACTACCTCCTTGATAAGACAATCCATCTAGTATACCTCCATGATTGAGTAGAAATTAGATGAGTACTACCTCCTTGATAAGACAATCCATCTAGTATACCTCCATGATTGCAAATAATTGTTAAATTTTGATCCATCGTTACAAACTTGTAGCTTACGGATAGATGTTGGAAATGAAAGTTGAGAGCAGCTTCCAACGAGTGGAATCGAAGAAAAGCTTCAGTCTTTCTTTCTCTTCTGTCTTTCTATAAGCTTCTGTCTTTCTTTCTCTTCTGTCTTTCTGTTTGTAATAGAAGAAGAAGAAGAAGAAGAAGAAGAAGAAGAAGAAGTGGGAGAAAATGAAGAAGTGAATGAGAGCTGCTTCTTCTTCGAAATTGAAATTCCTATATAAGGTAAAAATATATCCGTTATCAAAACGTTACCTATACTATTTTGAACGTTACCTATCCTATTTTGAACGTTACCTACTACCTATATTTTTGAACGTTATGCAGTGATAATAGTCGGTTCACCCGAGCGCAGATTCGCGCATAAATTACGTGAAAGCGACTGAAAGCTTACGTGAAAGCGACCTGAAAGCGACGCAGTGGGCGGGAATAATAATTGATTGGACGGAGGATTGGACGCAGATTCGAAAAAAAAAAATTAAGAGCTGATATTTGGATGACACGTAAGAATAAAAAAAATTATAATTATTCCCACTTAACGCCGTCCATCCAATCCTACAAACCGTCAATAGATTTTAAAAAAAATTAATAAAATATCCAAAACGCCCTTCGGATGGGCGTTCTGATACTTTGGTTGGAAATTTTTAAAAGTTGTGCTTTCTATACAATTTAATATAATTTAAGTGCTTTAGGTGAAAATTTCCGATATATATATATATATATATATATATATATATATATATATATATATATATATATATATATATATATATATATATATATATATATATATATATAAAGGGGTTTCAAAATGGCTCAAGTTTGAGCCGTCTAAGCCGTGTATATCATCAACCATTTTCTTTAAAAAAAAATTATGTATAATAATTGTTGAAAAAAGTTTAAATTTGTTATATATATTCAAAATTGGAAATTGAACTCAACCAAACAAGAAAAAAAAACCTTTCACTTTAACCACATGAGCTAGAAAAAATATTTGACTATAATTGAATAATATTTTTATTACATGTTATCACAAGTGCATTTACTAGTATATATATATATATATATATATATATATATATATATATATATATATATATATATATGACCCCCTAAAACTAAAGGGTCCGGCTATACACACCCCAAGACTTGTTAAGGACACCCCACATAACTTAAATGTCATGTTAAAAGACCAATATACCCCCAAGGCTTTCTAAGAACACCCCACCAAAAAAAAAAAAAAAATCTGCGACAAGCACGACAAATACTTGTCGAACGGACAATGGTCTGTTCTGTTCGACAAGTATTGGTCGAACATGTCTTCTTCTGTTCGACAAATACTGGTCGAACGTGTCTTCTTGTGTTCGACAAACACTGGTCGAACATATTCTAATCGAACATGCCATCTTCTGTTCGACATATTCTGATCGAACGTACACACTATAGTTCGACTGTCGTGGGTCGAACATTCCTCTGTGAGTTCGACAAACCATGGTCGAACCTACCCGTGAATACACCCAAATTTTTTCCTAATTTTTTTTTGTTTTAATAACAGTTTATGGTCGGCAGAGGGGGGATCGGAAAGCGGGGGGAGGAGGAGGAGGAGGCGGATCCGCGGGGGGGGGGGGGGGGGGGGGGGGGGGGAGAGGGGGGGAGGGGTCGGCGAAGGGGGGGAGGGTCGTCGGAGGAGGCGGCGGCGGGTCGGGGGAGGAGGAGGGTCGGCGGAGGAGGGAAGGGGAGGGGAGTATGGGGTGTGCTCAGCAGCAAGGATATAATAGAAATTTTTTTTTTTTTTTTTTGAAATGGAGTGTCCTTAGCAAGTCTTGGGGTGTCAATAGCCGGACCCAAAACTAAATAACCCTTCTATGGTATTAACCCAAAGCACAATTTAGCTGAAAACCCTATTTTAGCCCTTGCCGGCCGCTTCTCACGTGCGGCCACCCCCGAACCAAAAAAATGCAGCGACAGCGAAGAAAGAAGAAAAGCATCACCCCCATATTCTCCTCCCCCCTCTCTCATAAATAATCCCCAAAATTTCCCAATTAGTCCCATTTCCCCAATTTATAGGGTTCCAATTCCAATCCAATTATGAAAAGGTACTTTCTTGATCCTCAATCCATCAAAAAGAAAATTTTCATTTTGAATTTTGTTGATTTTTAGATCCAAATACCAATCATACATTGATTTGATTGTCGATATCTTGCATAAAAATCTGTTCTTGCAGGAGAATTCACCATAAAGTTCTCTACTTTCTTCGAAATGTGGGATTGATTCTATAAAGTTGGAGTATTTTTTGTCAAATTTATGGAGAACCTCCCGGTGGAGGTCATCGGCAACGTCCTTTCGCACCTCGGGGCTGCGAGGGACGTCGTCGTCGCCTCCGCGACCTGCCGGAAATGGCGGGAGGCGTGCCGGAAGCACCTCCACGCCCTCTCCTTCAGCTCCGACGACTGGCCGGTGTATCGCGACCTCACCACCAGGAGGCTGGAGATCATCATCACACAGACCATATTCCAGACCCAGGGGCTGCAGCGCCTCTCGATCCGCATGGACAACGTGCACGAGTTTTCGGCCGCCCCCGTCATCGCCTGGATCATGTACACGAGGGAGACGCTGCGGGCGCTGTCGTATAATGTCCGCACTATGCCGAACGTTAACATCCTGGAGAAGTGCGGCCGGCAGAAGCTGGAAGTTTTGGACTTGGATCACAATTCTATTACGGGGATAGAACCGAGTTACCAGAGGTTTACCTGCCTCAAGTCTCTTTCTTTGAGACATGTCAGTATCTCGGCATTGGATCTCAGCCTTCTACTCGCTGCCTGTCCGAAAATAGAGTCTTTGGCGCTCGACGCTCTGGAAATCGTGACTTCGGATTCACAGTCAACGATGGAGCTGAGCAGTCCGACGCTGAGGGATATATACGCTAGAGCGCTAGGCGTGGATAAGATAATCTTGGAAGCGGATAATTTGGTGAGCTTGCACTTGAACGCATTGAACCTTGACCTTTTCGAATTGATCGGAAAGGGTACGCTGAAGCATCTTAGGATTGACGATGTCAGCGTGACGCATTTGGATATTGGCGAGAGCACAGATCATTTGGAGGTTATAGATGTCAGCAACTTCACGATCATGTGGCCGAAATTCTACCATATGATATCGAGGTCTTCTAAACTGAGAAGGCTTCGACTTTGGGGCGTGGTGTTTGATGACGAGGACGAGATTATTGATTCAGAAATTATCGCTATATGTTTTCCGCAGCTTAGGCACCTTTCCTTAAGTTACGATGTAAGGGATGGATTGCTGTACTATGCACTTGAAGGTTCTTCGCCCTTAGAGAATGTGACAGTATTGGAACTGGGATGGACTGTAATAACTGAACACTTTGGGCCCTGGGTTTTTGGGATGATTGAGCAGTGCCCAAATCTTAAGAAGCTGGTTATTCATGGTATTCTTTCGGAAGCCAAAACTCGAGAAGAACTTCAGATATTGGCCAATTTTACCTCATTTATTGTTTGTCTTATGAGGAAGTTTATGCAAGTTGACGTGCGATTCGTATATGAATGACTTGATTTTTGTGGCTGCTTTTGTCAAGATCCTCACCAGCTGATCATCTCGAGCTCTACAAGCAGGTACTTCTTACTGGGATCCTGTGTCAATCGATATATGTATCTTCCAATTTGATGAATTTCCCCTTTTCGGGGCTCAGTCTCTTCATTCATTCATTTTAATCCTATTTGCTGCAATATCTTCCCTTTCTTTTCATCAAGTTATTTTTCTGCCTATTTTGTTTCTATACGTACCTTTCTCCAAACATTCAATATTGCCTTATGTTGTTATGTTTCTTTTGCGCATATGCTTTACCATAGAGGTCATAAGATTCAAAATCATGCTTGTACCGAGGTTCATAATTATGGTTTTGGTATCAGTTTCGGATCATTCAACGAATATTGGTTTCCGCAGTTTCAGGGGTTTTGAGTTGGATGGTTGCAGTAACTATCAGTTTTGGCTGATACTTCAAACCTTGGCTTGTAAAACTTAAGAGTTGGTTATGTTTTTAACATATCGGGAGAAATAAGGAAAATCATGCTCTTTTAGTATTGGACTCATTTGGAAATGTACCAAAGTTGATTTTCCACAAGCATGTTCTTTTGTCGACTAACATGTCTTTTTTGAGGTAAGACCAACATGTCTTTCAAAGCATTCAGCTCTTAATGATTTTTTTTCTTTTTGGACTTTAGAAAAGACATAACTAACCGAATGTTCTCTATTATTTTCTCCCTGAAACAACCTCGAGAATTCTAGTCAATATCTTTAATTAGTGATCCATTATGGCACATGTTATTTTAGGCGAATAGCGTGGAGTAGGGTTTGGTACTACCAAGAGATGCAAACCTGAATCCTATTTGCAAAATGCATTTTGGATGGCTAGATTCAGGATCTAAGTTTTTAATTGAGGTCTATATTACTTAAAACGGAAATAAAATGTCCAAATTTCTAGATGTTTCTTTCCAAGGCCCATGTGGTTCGGAAAATGTATCAGTGTCAAATTAATTTCAATCAATAGCATAGTAGAATCATGTGTTCATACATATAGATTTAGGGAGTTAACTCGGGAAAGTCGTGCAGGTGCACAAATTGTATTTTAGCTATGAATGTAAAGGTATGCTAGTTGTAATGCCACTCAACATGCTATAGAGCATAAACTTATGTAACTGTATAATCTAGCTGCAGTTTAAGAGGCTTTGGTACTACTAAGAGATACAAACCTGAATTATATTTGCAAAATGCATGTGAGTGATCTACATTTAGAATCTAAGGTCTTAATTGGGGGTCTACATTGCCTAAAAACGGAAATAAATGTCAAAATATCTAGAGGTTTCTTACCAAGGCTCCTGAGGTTCAGAAAATGTATTAGTAAACAAATCTAGGGTCTATGGTAGGGGAACAAAGAAGAAGAGAAACGAGTTTTCACATGTCTTTATATAAAATAAATGACACGGGTGCTTTTCATAGCTGACAATCATAATTTCTGTCAACTGGGCAGTTAGAATATCTCCTCACTACCATTCCACTGGATCATGTTCTCTAGATCCACCATGCCTAGTTTCATCTCCATGACAACGTCCTCCACCATGCACAAATGCATATTTATAGCCAATTTCAGAAAACATATTTTCCATCAATTTACTGTGATTGAGAAGAATACAACAAGAAGAAGGCCATGTCTCGTGTATCACTAACAAAAGGTTATCCTTCTTTAGAACTTCAATCCATGTTCATTTCAGCCTTCCTCTAGTCCTAACAGCTCCTTTAACAACTATCTTATTGTGAATGAGAAGAATCATAAAAATAAATGCACTGATCAAAACTTAAAGGGAGGCTAGAATGAAACTTGCCCACATGCATTCTCTCCATCCATTTCCTTGTTAAATCAACATTTGGATTATGTTGCTATAGTTAGGTGCCCACGAGGACAACAATCAGACACAATGATCTTCAACAACCTTTTTCCCTTCCTGCAATTTGTTTTTTTTTAATCAAATATGAGAAATACTGCTTGTACTTTTAGTTATTCTCAATTCAGAAAGATGGGAAAGAAGGTTTGAGCAGAAGACAACGATAATTAACAAGCATGGTAATAGGGAGAAGAAAGAGGAAAAGAAAGGTTTGTTCTCACAAGTTCAGATCAATATAGCTATGACATCATGTTAAGTCTAGAGTTACGAGAGAGGAACATAAAAGAATGATGAGGGAGGAGTTTTTTTTATTACTTCGATATAAGATTGCTCTGTATAGGTGACAATGAAAAAGTAAACCAGCAGTTGACATGTATGTCCGGGCAAGTAGATTTGCAGTGGGTCTAAGAAAACATGTTATTCTGGCCTAGAAGACTAGCAAAAAGGGGAGCCAACAGGATATCCAGCCAGCCAATTAGTCCACCTGTACTCCCAACATTTACTATTATCGTTTTGAATGGGAATTTGGATAACACTTTTTCAAGGTATTCATGGACATGTTGTCATTTAAATTCGTCAACTTTGTGATCCTTCTAGACATACGCACGCTACCTCAAAAAATATGTGCACTCTGTAGACATCCATACATTATGGTGCTTTATAGCTACAAAATAAGTGCTAGAGTTTACACTTGGTTCAAGCCTTCAAGGTTGGTACCAAAAACAATTTTGTGGCGTGAATAAATTTATTTTTGGTCCTATCAAATCATAAGTTATATTTATATTCCTAGTGTTACCTGGGATAGAGGAATACGGATATTATATTCTGTATTAATTGATGAAGTACAGTTACTTGATACAATAGTTTGACCATTTAACATAATTACGAGCAGACGATAATATTAATATTGATCCTGTTATTAGCTGAGGTCAGCACATAACTGGATATTGAATTTTCATGGTTACAGATACTTGACCAGTGATCTGCCAATTTGAACTTTTGGATCAGGTACTGATATAGCCTATCATGAAAATTTTGGCTGAATTTCTTTACAAAGAGACAGTGATCTATTCAGCATCAATTTCTATCAAGGCCCGAGTCTCTACGTACATAATACGCCTGATTCCTTCACCATCAATTTTAGTTCATGCCTCTGGGCTCGGCTTTTTTTTTTTTTTTTTTTTTTTTTTTTTAGTGCTAATTGGCGGACACTATGTTGAATCTGACTTTTCAGACTACTTGCAAAGTCATCCAAAACGGTTCATCTATTGGTCAACCATTAAAATCTTGGTATCCTTGGTATCTGTGAAATGTTATTGATAGCAACATTAGATTCTTGTTTCTAGTGAAGGGTTTTCTGATTACTTTCTGATCGCAATATCTTATCCAAATGTAGGGTTTTTCATGCTTATATGCTGTTAAACTTCCGCGCTTGCCTTGCCTAACGTTCTGAGAACCAAAATAATGTGGGCTAGGATGTTTTGTTGGTTCTCTGTCTCTCGACTCATTTAAAAAAAATAAAAATAAAGTTGCTCTGCAAAGCGTTTCGACATGCATGTATTTAGTTTTGAAACATAAGGTTTAGAGGACAGCTTTTATCACGTCTATATAGGAAGGGGAAACATGGAAGCAATAAAATTATAATGGTTCCAACTTATAAGTTTCGCCAAGTATCCTGAGCTTCTTAAAGCTGGATTTCTTTGAAAATCTCGTAATATTTATATGAATATAACATATGCATACTTATTGACAATTTATCAGTTTTTGGTGTAGACCGATCCTGTTGATTGTGTTCATGAACTTTCCACATGCGATGGATTGGAAGGTCGATCAGGAAGTTATCAAGTGCTCGAGATTGCTCATATTTTCAAGGTGCGGCTGACTTTAACAACTAAATGCATCAATGAAGCAAGAGAAGCCACACAGGAAAGCAGAAGGAACTGGTTCAGCTGATTCATCTTTAGCAGCAGCGCTGGCCATGAATCCATCAGACTTGGATACACCTGCTCCGAGACCGCATCGAGTTTTGGGTTACCATGTGTTATACTGAAAATTGCTTTTAGGTTATGTTAATAGCAACTTTCGTAGTATCGGAATCGGGAGTATCAGGATCGGCGGTATCGCCAGTATTGGTATCGCCAGTATCGGATTTTTTTTGTATTGGAAAGCAAATAATTATTAATAAATTATTAAAATTTTAGATTTTTTTTTTATATTTAGTCATAATTTTAAGTATTTTTTGTGTTGTTCTTAGTAGTTTTCTTCTTTAACATGCGTTTACAACCTTACTATGTTTTTACATCATTGTTGATTGGTCCTTTTCATTTAATTTTCTTTGCCGAATTGACTTAAAAAAAAGACCCAATGTCGGTATCGATAACCAGATTGGGACATGCCAAATTGTGTTGGATCGGTATCGGCCGATAATGCAAACTATGGTTAATAGGACAAAGGTGAAATTTTACACTGAAATTGAAGTTCATTTTATATCGAGTGTCTAAACAATTTATAGCTCAGGGAATTAGTATTTGACTAGTACGTCTGGTTGGAATGGATTGGATTTGTCAAGGGCACAGCAAATCTTCCAATTTTTGTAGGAAATGTCCCCTTTTACATTTTGTTATAGCAGTTGCCTCTGGCTGCAGTTTTCATTGATGAAAGTTTGAGTTGTAGACTTCTTGTGGTTTAAATGTTAGGTATGAGTTCCGAGACTCCATCAAATTGTAAACTTCCAGTGCTGGAATGAAATAAATTATTATTTTACTGTTATTATTCGTTTTTAAAAATAAATTCCCATGTATTTTCCATGGGGATGGGAAAGTAGAATTCCTATCAAATTTTCTTTCCTATATTTGGTTGGTGTAGGAAAGGAAAGAAAAAATATATCATTGTTCCAACAATATCCAATGTCAACATAATTATAATGAAGAGTTAATTGATAAAATAGGTAATAAATCAAGGCTACTTTTGTCATAATGTTTGGTAATTAATGTTGAAAAAAGTGGAGGGAAAATGAATCCCATGGGTCATGAGAGGAACCATTTTTCCTCCTATTTTTTTCCATGTCAGGAAAGTGTTTTCTAAATTTGTGGCTACCAAACAAAGGAAAGGAACAAGTTTCCTTTCCGGATTCCTTGAATCCGTGAACCAAACGAGGCCTTAGTGGGAGGAAGTTAAGTGAGGAAAAATAAAAACTATGATTAATCCATTTTTCATGGCCACATATCTTTACGGCTAAGGAATGAGAAATCTTTCTCCGTTTACATGAATCAAATATTTCATTTCATCCGGAAAAAGCCATCTCTTTCTCAACAATGTCTTTTTCATTTGATCCAATAGCGTTCCGTTAGATAGGAAAAGATTTGATAAATACTGATAACTCTCGGATAGAGTATTAGAACGAAAAGGTCCATTAGATAATGAACTATTGGTGCGGTTTGCGTGTGGGGGTTTAGAGGGAGGATTATAGTCTTATAGAGGGTTAAGTGAGAATTTATTTAATTCTTTTTTGTCTATTGTTTTAACCTCCAAATCGTAGGGTTAACGAGGGGGATTGAATGGTTTTGTTTAAGAAGTCATAAATATCCTTTTTTTTGTCCTATAGAATATTATTATTATTTTCTATTTTTTCTTGCTTTCAAGATCCTGCTCTGTAGCTTTCTCATTTGTGAAGGTATTTTGACATATTTTAATTAAAATTTCACTCAAACCTTCAATCCAAACAAGAGTTATTGAACACACTCCACTTAATTCTCTCTTCACTTCAAAAAAGTACTGATTCTACTCTCCCTCATTTAACTTTTCTTCACTTAACCCCACTCAATGCCCTAACCTTGGGATCAGGGCCGGCCCTGAGCAATTGAGGGTCCGAGGCAAATTTTTCTAAATGGGCCCCAAACATAATGTAAAAAAAAGTATAAATAAAATAAAATATTGTTATAGTCAAGATTTGAACCAAGGACCTCTTAAATACAAGTCTAGCATTGTAACCACTACACCATAATGCTTTTTGTTAAAAAAAAAGGCATATGATGCATACTAGTTTTATTATAGACAGTTCCATATTGGTGCTCCCTTTCGTTAGGGGGCCCTGCGCCGTCGCCCGGCCTGCCCTGGGCCAGGGCCGCCCCTGCTTGGGATGGCATATTTGTCCCAAAATGGAGGGGCAAAATCCTGCTGCAGTTTATCAGGGCTGTTCTCTTCACCATTTTGTGGAATAAAGCTAAATCTTATAAATAAATGTCCAGTTCGTTTTTTTCATTAATTTCAGCACTCAAAGAATAAGTCTAAACAATTTTTTTTCTCGTTGTGATGTGTCATTATGTGATCCTGAGAAGTGAGAAGAGAAGTGGGACTTTCATTTTCAACCAGAAGAAAAGGAGAAAAGACTTTCTATCCAGATAAGCACAGGCACACAAAGCAAATACAAAAGAGTATGATAATGCGACTGCAAAAAAATTCTCTCTTCAGCTGTAAAAATAAATCAATACATCAACTTTTGTTTCGCAAATCTCAAATTATAACAATGCAAGCATCCACAAAGTACTCTTATTGTATTTTTATTGAAGAGCAAAATTGGGTCAAACCACTGACATCAAATTGTCCAGTTAATAAAAAGAGAGGAGACTAATATTGCTAATTTGAAGCATTGGTCGTTACAGAACTGGTAGGCGACTCAGACTCGGACTCCCCGTCCCATGTGGATGATGTCCTATGTTTTGACCATTCTTCCAGGTTTTTGCGGTGGAGACGGTTCATTTTGATGAATGGACGCCTTTCTTGAATCATCTTCTCAGCACTCTTCCAGTCATCAGCTATGCCTAGTGCAACTAGAACTGCACACATCACGCAGACGCTTCTCCCATGACCTGATGCAAATTCCATCACGCCCCAAAATAATGATAAAAAGGTTTGGAAATATATAATGGGTTTCAGCAAATAATTAAATGCCGATAACTTAACTAAGAGTTGCTCATCCTTGGTTCTAATAAGTACATTGATTTGAAGAAAATACAGTGCATACTAAACTACAACTCAAGCTTGCATCAGTTATTTCCCTAAAATTAACCAATTGCATTTTCCATAGTTTGGTTGTAAGAGGAAAAAAGGAAATTAATAGTCTTTTAGGCTATATTACGATTAGCTTACTCATGAGGAAACAAAGTTGATATACTAGTAACAGACGGGCATTTACATTGATAGAAAACAATGAAAGGCTAAAGAGACATTGATATGAGTGATGACAACAAGTCTATCTTCAGAAGTCGGAACATGAGTGCACAAGCCTAAAGAGCAGTTCAAATTTTGAGCTTGATGTAGTTAACAAGATGTGTAATTCAGTAATCATAAGGGCACTACAACAACTGATAGGTGGAAGCACACATTTACTAAAATTTCAATACCCAAAATGTTGTTTGAGAATTGTTAGGGGCATCACAATTTTAAATTATATATAAAATCTTTTGGCTTCTTCCTCTTCCATCCCAAATTTGGTCGTCCTGACAGTCCTGTGCATATCCAGAACTGCCAAAATTTTGACAGTCATGTTACAAACTTTAAATTTTGAGTTTAAGTGTAGAAGTATTTTGAAACAAAAGATATAATTAGAATAAAAATATGTTTAAAATGATATGATGAAGTTCAACAAATTAGTAAAAATATTATTTGTTAAGAAGAATTATCATAAAGATGTTCACGATATGTTTAGTAAAAATATAATTAGAGTATTTTATTTGTTTAAAATGAAATGTTTAGTAAAGATATGACTAACCGCACCTTCATCGCAATATTAATCGTAACTTGACATATTTTTGGTAATAGGACAACAATAAAATTATAATTATAAACAGTAGTTAGATATGCATAGGACTCCCAAAATTTTGGCAGTCTTAACAACAGATAAGACTGCCAAAATGTTGGCAGTCTTAATATATATGAATTAGGACTGGCAAAATTTTCGTGGTCCTAATACAGAAAGTTCGACAGTCATAATACAAAGAATTCTCTATATTAGGACTGTAAAAATTTTGGAAGTCCTAACTATTGTCAGGTTTTGACAGTTCTGCGTCGTCCCCAACGGGAGTTTGTCGATTTCTGTCATTTCAGAACTCCTATATTGGGTTCAAAACTTCATCTAATGGGGTCCTAAAGCCTTATATTGGAGTATCTACTACAAGATTAGGGTTGGAAGAGGAAGAGGAAGAGGAAGAAGAAAAGGAAGAGGGGTGTTGTGTTAGAGAAGGAGAGTGGTGTTGCCCCTAGCAAATGTTATGTTAGCCCCTACAAAATTCTGACTCAAGTGTGTTGCCCTCTATCATTTGTTGCCCCATCAATTTTAGTAGTGCCTTTATCATTTACCAAAAAGAAGTAGGTGGTATTTCACTTGTTGGTGTTTTATCTGATCCACTTGATAGTAAATAGTTGCCACGTTGAATTTTACATGTTGAACGCTTTATAATGTAATCATCTGATGCGGAAAACACCCGAAGGAAAATGGTGTCAGTAAAGTCATAACAAATGTGAACTTTAAACACCTATGTGCAAAAGGCAGCAAACAATGCCCAATGCACCTCGCATTATATAAACCAGAGAAGATAAATGGTGTTTGGATATGAAAACTATTATTGAAGAGCTATTTCGACAGACAACTGTGTACCAAGTCAGGATATTGTCAGAATACCCATCGCCATATTCTAAGATACTTAGACACAGACACCACGCTGCTCCCTGAATCACCACAGGCCAAGTATCGGGCAAATCTCACACTGCACCATCCCCCGAATAAAATAAAAAAAGAATTTAGAATAGGCTCAATTCAACCTGATCTGAATTCGTAAATACAAATATGTCAGGCTAGAGGGAATGCCATTTCTTTTCACTCTTTAGCTTAAGATGTTATAGAGATTAATGAATTGCAATTTCCTGTAGCAAATTGTATCGTCTTACCTCTTCATCTAGACACTTTTTTAGTGTAGGAAAACTCGGAGGGTGCTCTTTGATTGCATGAACTTAAACTGCATGGCTCAAAGGTAGGCTACCTGCCCACTAGCAAACGGTATAGGTTATTTTGCAAGACCATCTCATGCTAATAGCTACCTAGGTAGAAATTTGGCACCAATGCAGACGGTTGAAGTCAATTTCACAACCAGTCATAAAAACATTATCGATTCCTTAATGGAGCTTTCTTATGCTCCATTTCGTTCTGATGTGAGAATGTTTGGATGATGATGATAATGTAATAAGTCAGGCTACGGTTCTTCTGGATTTGATCTGGCTTCGCATACAATTTAAAAATCTGGTGTCACGGGCCTATAACTGGTTCTCTATTTTCTGTTTTGAGAAAACATAACACCCTATCTAAAGATTTCTTACTTCTACAGGTTACCTAGCTATATCTGGCTTGAGGTACTAAGACTTGCTTTCTTTATCACTTCTAGTCCCTCTCTGAGAATACTGCAATTTCTGCATATTCTATAGAGCCCCAGAACAAAGGTTCAGTGTAAAGGAGGTATCCTATCTTCATCATTGTGCCCCTCTATCATCTTTTCCTCGATTTCTTTCTCTACCTTGTGCTACTGCATATTCGGTAGAATTCTAATTATCTGCAATTGCTATCAGCGACATTCACATTCTTTAGACATGTACCGCACGCGTAAGTACAAAACCATGCTTTACAAAATTACATGTGCAAGCTCTAAATCAAAGTCCTCAGGAGTAATACAAAACAGAACTAGTGTAGAACAGTTATATTACGGAATGATAATGCAAATATTTTATTTACATTAGAGTGCATCGTATCACATGATACTTACCTACAAAACCTGGATTCTTCTTCTTGTGTGAGTACTAGAATCAGACACTTTTGAAACTAGTAGTGACACTAATACTGGTACAGTTGTCAGAGAAAATTCCAGAGTGAAGTTTCCACCCGGACATAAAGCTAAAAAGAGATTAGTTAAACAACAATAACAAAGCCTTTATACCAAATTTGTTGGGGTCGGCTGTTTGGATCTTTTCTTCCATTCAGCTGGCAAGTCCTCTGTAAAAAGAGACCAGTTGTCTATCTATTATTCTTAGGCAGTCCATTCAAATACACTGTAGGGTTGGGAAGTACAGTGGTAATGAACTACGACTAGTGGACACTGGACATCGACAAGGGTGTCACACAATTGACACAGACACTGGGTGGCTGATGCAGCAACTCTTTAAAATCCAGATACGAGACACTTCTATGTATGTGAGTTTTTGTAAATATTTGTATATTCAACATTAGTTCAATACCATGTAGTTACTTTTGCCGTTAAGGAACGTAATACTAATCAGTACAGTGATGGGTAAGTATAATGGAAATCTTATAGTATTTTCTAAATAGGGGAATAATACTTCTATCTTGTGAATATTCTAGCATCAAAGCAAAAAAAGGTTCCTATGTTCTTAAACAAGTGTCCGGACACAGATAGGCACGTGTTTGACATGGAAGGGCACAGAGTTTCTATAGGAGATGCTATCAGAGGTAATGTGTGACAGTATTTTTAAATAAATAAAGGATGACTACTAAGGATGATTATCTTCCAAAGCTCCACAGAATGTTTAACTTGCATATTCACTAGTGACCATCAATCTGAAATAAAATAAATAATAATTTTGTATATGGTACATGATATCCCTTGGCAAGTTGTTTCAAGAAAGTAGCAAAAGAGATTCTAGGAGTGCCAAAAGACAATAGTAGGGCCTCGAACGAAAATTGGTGGTCGAACGAAGAAGTTCAGGTTATTAAGGCAAAAAGAATTGCCTATAAAGATTGGCAAAAATGTAAATGAGAAAAACTTTTGAGAGATATAAAGTAGCCAAAAATCGAAAAAGAAAGCTATTAGTGAAGTTCAGTTTAAGACCTACGGTTATTTATATAGGAGGTTAGAAACTGAGAAAGAAAAAGATATTTATAGGCCTACTAAGAGTAGGGAAAGTAGGAGTATAAGCTTATGTAATATTAAGTGTATCAAGAGTAAGGATTAAGAGGTATTAGTAAAAGAAAATGATATTAATGAGAACTGGAGTTATTTTCACAAGCTATAACGAGAGAAATCTAGAAAAGCTTAGTTTAGATTCAATGTTAGTTCATGATGAGTCATTACTATTTACGTAAATTTAGAATTTTGAAGTAAAGGATGCATTAAAGAAAATAAAAAATAGAAAAACGGTAGGACCTGATGACATTCCTATTGAAATTTGAAAATGTTTAGGTGAGAAATGACTAACGTGGTTTAGTGAATTATTTAAACAAAATCCTAAGGACTAAGAAGATGTTGGATGATGAAGAAACAACATTATAATACCCATATATAATAACAAAAGATATATACAAAGTTGTAACTGTCGAGGAATTAGGCCTATGAGTCATATCATTAAACTATGTGAAAAGGTGATGGAACAAAGATTACAAAAAGAGTAGAATTTCAAAAAATCAGTTTTGTTTTATACCAGAAAGATCTATTATGAAAGACATTTACTTACTAAGAAGATAAAAATGGAAAGATTTAGAAAGAAAAAGAGAGATTTACATATGATTTTTATTGACTTAGAGAAAGTTCATAATTGAATTTCTAGGGAGATAATATGGTGGACTTTGAAGAAGAAACACGTTTCTAGTAGTTATAATGAGACTATTAAGGATACGTATGATAGAATTATGATGATCGTGCAAACTATTTGAGAAGATAGTAATCTGGTTCCTTACTATTTGTCTAAATCAAATATCAGTGTTGGATCCTTACCTTTTTCGATAGTTATAGATGAAATTACTAGGCATATCCAAGAGTAGGTTCCGTGGTGAATGATGTTTGTTAATGATAATTTATTGGTTGATGAAAGTAGAGAATTATTGGATACTAAAAGTGTGGAGAGAGACTTGAAGTCTAAAGGATTTAGTATTAGTAGAACGAAAACAAAGTATATGAAATGTAATTTTAACACGAAGTCAAAGAAAAATTAGGGAGGAGTACATATAGATGGATAAGAGATGCCTAAGCGTGATAGATTTCGGTATTTAGGAATTATGATCAGTAATTCATCATGATGAAGAGATTGAGAATGATGGTATGCATAGAATGAAAACATGATGGTTGAAGTAGAGAAGTGTTTTTGGAATACTTTTTGATCTTAAGAGACCTCTGACGATGAAAGAAATTTTTTGCATGCCTGTTATAAGACCATTCATGCTTTGTGGGTTAGAGTATTGGACAATTAAGAAATATCATGTCCATAAAATTAGTGTAGCTGAAATAAAAAATGATAAGATGGATAAGTGACAATACATAATGATATAATAAAAATGAGTGTATTCTTGGAAAGTTAGATGTGGCATCAATCGAGGACAAAATGAGAAAAAATCGACTTAGCTGATTTGAACATGTGCAACGCAGACCAATAGATGCTTCATAAGAAACAATATAGTAGTTAATGGAGCCGCTAGGACTAGAGGTAAGTCTAGACTGACATGATTTGAAGTGTTAAATAAGGATATGGACCTTGTCAACGTTACACAGAACATCGCCCTTAACAGAGCCGAATGGAAGAAGATGATTCAAACAGACGACCCCATAAATTTGGGATAAAGGCTTTTTCGTTGTTGTTCTTGTTGTTGTACATGACATCCCTGCGAATTCTTGGGGCATTGGTTCTGAATGCCTAAAATTAGCTAGCTTTGCAATATCATTATGCCATTTTCTTTCTATTCTACATATATATTTAACTTCTTTGGAGAGAAAAACGGAACTCATGGACATTATCCACAATAAAAAAAAACTAGACCGGAATTTTATGATATACGAGTCTCAAACTTATAGCCATGAATCCCAAGAAGTAAGAAATTAGGTAATAAAGAAATTTGAAGATGATTGCCTCACTGTTGGAATATAGAAGGATGCAGATAGCTTTCTATAGTGATTTCCAGTAGTCATTCAAATGTAGAAGGTGGAATTTAGACTATTTTGTACAAGATTAATAACTAGAAACAAAGAGCACTCACCATAAGCACAGTGAATATACACAGGTTTTCTTTGAGCTCTCTTTCTGCATGCCCAACGAACTGCGTTCTCAATTTGAAATGGTTCCGGGGCTCTTGTATCCCAAGTAGCTACACATAGATATGCATTCTTTGAGAGGGCAGAGCTTCTTGGTAGTTCACATGTACAATCGACAACTGCAGGTTCGCCTGGTGGAAGATTATCAAAGGAAGACGGCCATCCTCCAACATATAGGCCTTCAGAAACCTCCGTATAGACAGGTTCTCTGCTATGAAGTCTTCTCAGGAAATTAAATAGCCGAATAAAAACCAGAAAAGGGCCAAATATAATCATAGACCAAAGTGGAAAGATCCCATCAGAAGTCTTCCCTAAGAGGAGGGGAAGATCCACAGCTGGATGAGAAGCTAAGGCAACCAAATATGAAACCAAAGATGCGTGTAGAAGAGGTACATATATCAATGCCATGCTAGAGTTCTTGAAGTAAATAAACAGTAATAGCAAAAAAGTAGCCTTTAACCCAATCAGTACGGATATCCCCATAACTGTAGTCTGGATCTCACTTCTTACCTGAAGAATGAGTGGTAGCCACAGTTAGATAAATATAAATAAAGCAGTTAACACAATAAAGTGCAAAAACTTAATTATTTTCCTTTAAAATTTGTTACAATAACATATATATTTAACCCTCGCCACAAATCTGGAGTTATTGGGTAGTGGCAAGGACTTCTAACAAAATTAAAACTATAATTAAATTTTCCATAAATATTTTAATGAGAAAAATACACATGAAAGGATAAGATAGCAACAATTAAATGCTAATTCAACAAGTAGCTTCTAAATAGTAGATATCCTACGTTCCTAACCAACAATTTACAGCGGTTTTATGTACTGTTGCAGGACTTCAAATGAACTTCGACAAAGATAATTATAAACTTCAGATGGCATTTTCTGTGATAAATTACCTTTTAGTTTTAAGAAACTCCTCTATTAATATTTCAGCAGAATAGAAAACAAGACAATTATGTAAGTGTGCTAAGAACATTGCAAGGAAAAATTAACAGCAACCAGTTGTATAGCTTATACATCACAGTTATATGAGAGAGAACGGGATAACATATCCAATGGATTACCTCGAAATGCTATTTCTTATCTTCCCAAACGGCTGCCTCTTGCATTTTCATGAGATGCAAACTTTACATAGAAAGTTGACCTTCATAAGTTTCTTATATTGAAGTCTTTTAACAAAAATATTATACTACAACTATACTTGTTTCTTGAAATTACAGTAAACCAAAATAATTTATGATGCAAAACGACTTTTTGATATTACTATTTTCTTAATCCCTTTCTCCTTCCTCTTGTATGAGCTTAAACTGAATGACCAAAAAGGTCATTCTACCTACTAGTCAATTGGCCTTCCAGAATGTACTATAAGGTCCTCTCTTGCTCGTACCTACCTTGACTAGGAATTTTGGACTAACATGGCGGGTTGGCAAGAGGTCATACAATTTTAAATTGTGACAAATCATTTGAGGAGCTTTCAGCTTTCTTGTACTCCATAGCTGATCCACTGTAATTGGAGAAGGCTTGGACGAAGACTACGACTATATACAACCATCAATGGCAGTTACTTAAGACTTTCTTAATAGGTAAATTTATTAATTAATTGATGCTTTTATTCACATCCAGATAATCCTATTTTGTGTAGGTTGTTGATTCGGCATTGTTACTAGTTACTACTCATATTTCCATGTGAAATGCACGTACCTCCAGACTAATATTATATCATAGTTTTAATAACCAATTGATTTTCAATAAGCATATCTTTGACCCTTACCTAAAAACAATCATGAACATGGCAATTGGTACCCTTGTATGAGAGAGTGTCCCATATTAGTACCCATTTATTCAAAGTAGACATAGATATGGATTTCTTTGATCTATGTTTTTTTTTTCCCTGTTTGCAACCCCATAAAAATTAGGCAAACTGTCTAAACATCCCTTTACATTAATATCCTATTTATATAACTTGTCAATTAATAACACCCTTGTTCTACTTTCTTAGATTTTTTCGCTTCCTCTAGAGAGTGGATAGTGCAGGGAAGTAAGGTGCAATTCGCCTATAAATTCAAAATTCTAGAATGACTCTAACTCTTAGTTCAAATCTAAATAATGGTCAAGCTTGGGTTTCTAACTGATGGGGGAATTTGTTCCTGACAATTGAAGCTTACTAAAGCAAGCCCAACAACAAGGTCTTACTATTCCATTTTTGCACCAAGGTTTACAGTATCGACAGATACCGATACATAAAGGTTTGTCATGTCCTATCTGGTACTCATCCCAACTGATACTGGAATAATGTCTCTCTTTCCCGGTCAAAGCAAACAAAAAAGAGAGTGATGAGAAAAAAAACAATGTCATAGAAATATTTGATCGAGCCAAAATCAACATGCTATAGCGTGTGGATAAAATTTCTTATCAAACACTATAACCATTATACAATTGTCAAAGTCGTAAACTACAAATTCATCTTCATACATCTTAATATTTTTCCATTCAAAACTATCTATTGTGGGCGTACTTTGTCTAAGAAAATGGACGACACTATCTGTTGTAGGTGAATAATTCAACAATATTGTGTCTAAATGTATCAAACATTTATAGTTTACTATGAAACTCTGATCGAAAACCGATACTCATAACAAGGGCGTGAAAACCGATTTCCAGATCGATATTGCCAACCTTGGTTTGCGCATAATACGATGAGTCAGATGTGGTAAATAAGTAAAATTTGTTGTTCGTAGTCTTGATCTAAAAACTCGTAAAAAGGTTGGGAATACACACGAGTCACGACTAAGAGGTGGGCAATGAGCATAGAGTTGATAACACCTTTGCTCAAATTTAGTGCCCATAGATGCACGACTAAATTTGGGATTAAGTCGTTGGTAAAGAAGCATATGATTTTCGTAGACTTAAAATGGTCGTGACTTGGTGACCCAAAAGGCTCTGTTGCTATTGTTCGTCTTGTCCCAAACATGGGATACGTGTCGTGTCCGACACGTATCGGACACGACACGGATGCTCCAAAAAATACACTGGGGCCCACCAAAACCTCTGCATCCCGATTGTAGTATTCGCGTCCGTACAGGACAAAAATTTTCAAGACAACATGATCTCGAGCGATATAAAGAGCCCATTTCGTACCGTATCAAACACGTACCAGACACGACACAGACACTCCAAAAATACACGAGGACGCGCCGAAACCTCGTCGCTTCGTACCGGCAGCAGCAACAGCAATGACAGAGACGCATGCATCAAGAAAATATTGTAATAGATTGCTTTCAACAACGACAGAGAGAGAGGGAGAGGGAGAGAATTGTACCTTTACTTGTTTCTGATGGAAAGGAGGGATTTCCGTTTTTAGGACCAAGAAATGAAGAATGAGGATTATCAAGGGAGAGAAAAAAGAATCAGATGCGGAACTAATGACAAATTCTAAATATATCTGGCTAACAACTTTCCCATTTGTTTACATGGTATTGTACTCTTGCTATGTACATAAATGGTTGTATGACTGTGAGATGATCACCATTGAAGCAAACATCATTGTCACAAGCCTCATTATTGATTGGTCACGACAAAAAATAAATAATTCAAGTCACACAACCCCTAAAATACATACAAAACTAAATAATCCAAACAGAACTAAATAATCCAAATCACACAACCCTCACATATTTTTTTTTAGTTTTCGTGTCTCGTATAATATTAAACATTTACTTTAGTTTTCGGGTCTCGTATAATATTAAACATTTACATTTAGTTATCTATTTTGGATGGGAGCAGACCCAAATTCTATTATGGATAATACAAAGAGCTAAACATAAATTACAATATTACAAAGACTTTAAAAGTAAATAATCCATTTTATTACTAAAGAAAGTAGTTACAACCCATCAAAATCTCAGCTCACTCTTTCATTTATACGTCAACGCTTCTACATAGAACGCGCCGGAAAACCGACGCGTGAACCGGCACCACGTGTCGGTTATCCATTGGCACTTTTTTTTTGCCACGTTAGCGGGAGGAGAGTGTTTTTTTTTGTTTTATTTTTCAGCCAATCACGTCCTGACACGTGGCATTGCGATTTTTTTTCAATTTTTTTCGGACTGATTTTTTCCTTTATACATAGGCTATTACACCGACCAGTCAAGTTCACTTAACAAAACTAATAATCTATATATTATTAAAAAAAATTAGATAAATAATTTAATTTAATTTAATTTAAATATTTTAAATTTGATTTGAATATATTTTAAGTATGATTTGTTATAATATGGTTTTAGTTTAGAATTTTAGATATATGTTTAGTTAGATAATATCATATACTTAGTTTAAAAATAATTTGAATATTGAATATATTTTAGGATTTGTTATATGTTCATGTAGTTAGAAGAATTTTAGTATTTTTAATTTTTTTTCTTAATTACTTGAGAGATACATATACGGTAGTTTTTTTTTTTTTAATTTTTTATTATTATCAATTAGTAAAAATTATATATATATATATATATATATATATATATATATATGATTAAGATTAGATGACTTAAACAAGATCCAACGATTGATAACATGGAGATGCTTGGGGATACAAAAAGTAAGGGGATGCGGATCCGTCCTCATATATATATATATATATATATATATATATATATATATATATATATATATTGAAGCAATGGTACTTGTGGCGAACTCGTCTCCACTGGAGGCCCGACCACTTGGACCGTATGCATCTCTCTTAACCACTAGGCTAGAGATCATTTGCTATATATATATATATATATATATTTTTTGAAGAAATGGGTACTTGTGGCGAACTCGCCTCCACTGGGGCTCGAACTCCTGACCACTTGGGCCGCATGCATCTCTCTTAACCACTAGGCTAGAGGTCATTTGCACTATATATATATATATATATATATATATATATATATATATATATATATATATATATATATTTTGAAGCAAGGGTAATTAGTTTCTGGAATCGCTCCCACTGGGATTCGAACTCCTGACCACTCGGGCCGCATGCATCTCTCTTAACCAATAGGCTAGAGGTCATTTGCTATATATATATATATATATATATATATATATATATATATATATATATATATAAAATGTCCAACGTAACCCTTTGGACTTTGTGTACACTGCGTTACATATCGTTTGGGTCCACTGTCCTCCAACTCTTACCATTTATAAATAAAAAAAATAAAATATTCTCGTAGCTCGATCTATCTAATCATTCAGTCAGAATCATATGCATCTCCGGGATAATATTAACATATTCGAATGGAGCACTAGTATGTAACCCTTAAAAAATGAGCACGTTGGGTTCACACCATGTCACACACCACAGATAGAAGCTTACTACAGATTCGTAGGCACCACGCAGGCTAGATGTGTAACATGATCCCTTTCTCATTTTTCAGAGAACCATATTTGCAGTATCCACTGTAAGGGCCTGTTTGGTTCACAGAAACTTCACAGAGAGTGGGAGTTTTTGCTGTAACTCGTCGGAGCTCACAACAGTTTCGACGTTTGGTTCACAATGTAACTGGAAGGCGCAAGTGTCTAGTCTCTGCAAAAGTTGATAAAATTCTACACATCAGTAATAACTAATAATCGTAAATGCCTTTTGGTACAATCGGTTCATGTCGATATCATCCAGGTCAACGGGACGTTATCCAATTGCCTTCTCCAATTGAGACATACTGCCAATGGACAACTATGTACAAAACTACGTAGATCAGTGCATATCGTTACTTTTATACTTTGTATAAGATAATTGTGAAGGAGAGACAATAATACCAAGAAAAATTAGAAGTAGCAGTTATAACAATATCGAGTTTGGATGAATTGATTCCAATTGTATTGTACTCGTAACAATAACAAAATCATTTTTGTCTTCAAAATTTCAGTGCTAGTTACGCCCCTGGCACATCGCACATCATTAAAAAACGTCTATTAGTAACTACAAAAAGAAGGTCATTCTCCACATGAACGCCTATTAATAAGGACAAAAACGAGGTCATTTTTTTTGTGTATGCTGAAGTTTTTCTTGTCACAGCTGCTTCTCATACATATTCATGTTCTCTTCATATTACAACATAACAGCAACTACTCTTTGATATCTGTACGTACTCTAGCTAGCGGAGTAAGTCCCAAAGCCCCAGCCAGGTTTCACCATGGGGAGGTCGTGCAACGACGCAGGGCTCGGGCAGTCTTCTCCACGTTGTTGCGAGCATGATCAGCCATGCAGTCGGCAATCTGCAAAGAAGACAGGAAAAGAGACTGGAACTGATGAAAGAAGAGAATTAACCAAGAATAATTTTGAGGTATGTGACGTGCAGAAACCAGAGCATACCATTTTCTTCCTCATTGCTTGTGCCCTTCTCTGTGTAGGAAAAAAAAAATATTAGTATCAAATTAGGGCCATAAAAATGAATTCGCGAGTAAAAATCATTTAAGATGTAATCTGCATAAGAACACTACCAGAGTAGCTAACCATTTCTCAAGTATTTTTTCCGGAAGCTCATTTTTATCAATTTCCGAATAGTTTATAAAACAAAATGTTTGAACGGCACGGAACAGGTATTCCGTCTGGCCTAGAATCACCCTTTTGTCATGGGGAAAAAATGTATCATTTTTCGTACAATCTCTTAAATTATAGGCCTCAGCATACTTGAAGTGTCTCCCAAAATTAAAATCCGAGTCGCCACAAATGCTTTGTGAAACAAGCCTCATTAGGATTGGAGCTTAAACGAAGGGTTATCTGTTGGGAATCAGATACGCCCTCTTGCGCTCCGATACCATGTCTGAGACGTTGCCGCAGCGGAAACTTAGGCCGACCCACCTGAAATAACCAACCCCCGTCTAACGGACACCAAGCACAGATAAAGACAAGTATATGGCGGTGACTACGTCACCTGGACAAATCACAATCTCTATAACTCAGATGAAATTACAAGATTGACAAAAACTAATGTTGAACCCTTTGTCCTAATAGGTTCAACCCCCTCACCACACTCAAGAAGAAAAGAAAGATTACAATTGAAATCGCTCACCAACCCGTAGCAATCTCCCTAACCGAAGTTGACGATCTCTCAATTAGATCTCTTCTTCCTTCTGTCTTGGATGTCGAAGTCCTAAGAGCAAAGTGCGGAACTTTCTATTAGATTTTCTGTGGACTGGACGAGCACCTCGAATCTCCACTTTTGTGTTGTACTTTGTGCCTCCACCCTGTAGACTCCCAAAATTTTATTAAGTAATTTTATTTTATCTTCATTTCATATTATTAGTTATTCGCTTATATTTTTTTTAGTATCAAATTATCCCTAGATTTTATGTTATGAGTTACTAGAGTAGATTAGTGAATGTATTTACATTAAATGTTTTTTTTTGAATATATAAAAGGTTTATTGTAATCATATATGTAATTTCCTGAAAACACTTAGTTATAATTGTTTTTGGGATTTATAATGTTAATAAGTATCTTTACAAATAATTTTATTATATAAATACAAACAATTTGCTACCAAATTATATCTTTATTTTGAGCAAGGTTCACAGTATCGGTATCGGAATCGGTATCGGACTATTTCTATGAGTATTGGTATCGGCGATATCGATAGTATCGGCGATTTCGGATCGGAGTATCGGATTTTTTGGTATCGGAAAAAAAAATTATTAATAAATTATTTACATTTAAGAACATATATTTTATACATTTAGGCATAATTTAAGTATTTTCAGTGTTATTTCGTAGTACTTTTAAAATTAAATAACATTGTAATCACCCTTGTTTACATATAATAGATTGATTTTCTTCTTTTACATGTTTTTACAATCTTGTTATGCTTTAAACCCTTGATGATTTGTCTTTTTCGTTTAATTTTCTTTGCCGAATTGACCGTAAAAGAGACCCTCAATGTTGGTATCGGTAAGTATCGGGTATCGGTCGGTATCGGATCGGGACATGCCAAACCGTATCGGTATCGGCCGTATCGGATCGGTACCGGCCGATACTTTAAACCATGATTTTGAGATGTCATAGGAGCTTAAACGAAGGGTTATCCACAGGTTAATAACGCAATTAGAAAATCGATTGCAGAACTATTTCACTGCTCTAGAATCAACATAAACTCCCACACAAGAACTGAGAAAAAGAGGTACTATGTCACTCTCCAGTAAACAAGCCAAAGCTTCATATAATAGCAACTGTACTATTGTAGTACCAAATCTAGCAACCTCCCTTAGAAATTCCAATATTAAAGAAAAGGTGCTTTACAAAAACCCTAAAGACACTATATTGAAGCAAAGATCGAGAATTCACAAATTTGGTAGTTAGCTAATTTTGAGAGAAAAATTAGTCCTCATTTTTTTTCCTCAAATAAAAAAATAGGCCTGATTCCTACTTTCTACCAAACTCCAAATTGACAGCCATAAACTATAGTTCTAAGTCCAGTATTCTTATATCTCAGTAATTTGGAGCTCTAATTCCTTATTCCAGTTTTCTCTAGGATTCAGGAATCATGTAAAAGCAGAAAAAGATAAGAATCTTGATGTCTTTGTCGAAATTGAAAACATGCAAATCCAGTGGATGAACATCTGGGACCTAACCTCAACTTTGAGGAGGGTATGATTGTTCTTGTGACCATCATGGGCTTCTATCCTCTCTAGTTGCAATGGTATGCCAAACTATACATTATAGCTTAAATTCGCCACCTCCGCCATCTCTTGTTATGCCACACCAAGTATGCACCAAGCATGGAATATATTGTTCTCACGCCAATCATCTTCTCCGTTTTCCTTCATGACCTTCATGACTTTTTAGCCTTCAACTATTTGTCTAATCCAACCCCAATTCTTAGCTGTCGTCGTAGAAGAATTTCCACAAGTTCAAACGGCCCCATCTCTCTTCTTGCATACTGTCCATACAACTAGCATTGATTTGCTCTTCAGCTCACTAATTCATCAAATGATCAAATCCTTCGAACATTCCATTTGTCTAAGGTAATGCAAGTTTACATAAAAAGTTTGAACATAATCTTCAAGTAGAAACTTCTCCCAGAGCTTATTTACCATCTTTCACCAAGCAGCAAATTTTGTGCTTTCAAAACTTCCTTGCCTGATTTTCAAAATTTTCCAACAAACTGAAACATGTCCCTTCAGCTGGATAGAAACACTCTCTACATTATTGTTTCTCAAAGCATATCAACATATATAGAGAGCACTCTTTCTGAACCTGTACCGTGTGTGCAAGCGCTGCCCGTTCAGTGACTGACAGGTCGGCTAGGTGTGGTGCCCGCATGCTCGTCCTCAACAACGGTCCACCTGTCAGGCAGAGAACGTGCAGCTCATGCACAAAGATCTCACTTTCAGAACGGATTCTCATTTACAGATATGCTTGCCAATGTGCAACCAATTGATGGAAGTTAATGGTTGATCTTGTCCAAGAATTCTGGAATTTCTACCTTCATGCCTGGCCAGGATAGAAGAATGATGTTATAACTCCTCTCCCTCAAACTTTCCTTGTTATTCACTTTCTTAGTTGAGCATGGTGATAAAGTCAGGCTCAAATCTGTCATATTGACCCCGAAGAGTAGAAGCTTCAGGTTCTCCTTTAGTTATCTCCTAGTTTGTCAATCTCAATATCTCATCTCAACATCATAGAGATCCCATCAGGACATTGGCAGCAGCGTAATCATGTCTGTTGTTCACCTTTCCTATGTTGCTTCACAAAAAGACGATGCTTGATCTAGCTCTAGCACTAACTGATGCAGAACCGGATAAACAAATCCGATTGTGCTAATCAATTGTTTAAGAACAACATGTTATTACTCGGTTACAGGAAATCGTACAAAAGTACATCAAATGCAAAGTTACAAATCCTTGATTACAATAGTGCAGTAAAACGAAAGATTACAAACCGACTTGCTGGAAACATAAATGTTAAAACAACAACGCTGCAACCAAATTGCAAACACAAAAAACATAACAGAAGAGGCTTTCCTGGGGTGATAACGATCATTGTTGCTCAAACCAAGATCTGACCTTATTCCGTCGATCTGCTCAGACCAACGATCATTGTTGCTCAAACCAAGATCTGACCTTATTCCGTCAATATGCTCCTCTCGTAGCATATATTCTCTTATGTACGTAATGCCCAAGGCAAAAATAAGATAATAGATAGGAGAGCCAAGCTCCCTAGCAGCCATAACCACCCATGATGGACACTTAATCCAAAGAATTACTCATAATGCGTACGGTTACAGCAACAACTTCCACGAAGTGGACAATTACGAAGCTAAAATGTCACGTTGTAACACACTGAAGTAACCGTGTGAAAATTCAGATTCCGCGTAAGCACAAGTCACGCTGAACTGCAATTTCCGCGTGAATCCTAGTCACATGGAACTGCAATTTCTGCATGCACATAGGCCATGCGGAATTACAGTTTCCGAGTGCACATAGGCCACGTGGAACTACAGATTCCGCGTGCACCCAGGTCGTGGGAAACTGCAGCTTCCGTCATCATTGTGCCAGATGTGTACGTGCGAAGTGCAAAGTGTGCCATCAAAATGTTTTGCACATGCAGGACCTAGCTCCTATGCAAAATATCCAAGAAATGAGTGGCAAACAAATATTTCTTTGAGGATTTGAACATTGCCCTCTAGTAAAACATCCCACTACCAACCACATGGGCTATCACTCCCCAGTGTGTACAAGTCAATAAAAGAAGAATCTTACATTCAAATACACACTTGGGGTTTACCATATGGATGTGGGACCACTTTCTAGAGAATAATTTCAATGTACCCCAACACAACAAGAACTCAATAGAGAAATCACGAGACTATATTTGAGAAAAAGAGGAGGATTCTCTCTCCCACTCTCAAGTGAACTAACAAGAGCAACAATAATCCAACATAATGTGTCCTCCTTACTAAAAACCTACCTATATATAAGAATTCCAATATATTCTGAATAAGAAAACGGAACATATGGAACACTTTAACCAAATAAATTCCAACATAATGATGTTGTAATCAGCTTAATTGCACACAGATTTGATTGGGCAACTGGCTGGTGTAAAGCCTGGAAAAGACTTGAATATCACAGATTAAGACAACTCTGCAGAATGGTTGCACGATTGACTAGTCTGCATTCGGACTCCACGATCTGCCATCAGTTAGCGTGTTTGGATTGGCAGAGGATTGAATACTATGCCGCACTTTTCAGTTTCTTATTCACAAACTCCATCCAGAAGGAATTAAGTTTTAACCTGCATTAGAGATAAAGAAGGTTTGCCTCTCCTTGAGCATCAGCAAACTTGCTAGAGACGGGTTATGGATAATTCCCCAACCACTCAGCAATTGCCGCCTTAACCAGCCAGGCAAATTACCGGGCTTACGAAGAAACTGACATAAGGGATACTTCGACGTCTAGATACATTTAGACAAGAAACATAAGAATATAAAGCGTCAATTGAGCTCCACAAATAAGTTATTGCCCACAGGGTTTCCTCTTTAGTTTTGCCCCCTCTCATTCACCCAATTTTCGGCAGTCGTTCTCTCTACAGTTTCTGATACTTCGCCCAAGGGTACAGTTGGGTATTTCACCAAAGGTTTCTGTCGACCTCTTCAAACAAGAGCGAATTATCGTGTTTATGTGTGTCTTAAGCTTATGGCATAGTGTGCTAAGCTCGCGTCTTCCTCCTTATATAATAAGACAATAACTAAAACAACATTCACCATGGTTTTCCTTACCTCTTCTGCTTGGAGACGCGCATTATCTTCTTTGAGAAGATTGAGCTCCGCCTCCAGCTCCACTGTATATGCCTGCAAATGCAAATGATCATATCCCCAATTCAACATCCACAAAACTACATTTCGATGCCGTTGCAAAAAAATTGAGCAATCGATCGATTGCGTGCTCGTAATGACCGAATTTCACCTGCTTCCGAGCTCGGGATCTGGCGGCAGACTCCCTGTTCTTGATCATCCTCCTCTGCCTCCTCTCCACCACCTTCTCCACCCCGCCGTCCGT
Source organism: Iris pallida (assembly GCA_029216955.1). Lineage (NCBI taxonomy): Eukaryota > Viridiplantae > Streptophyta > Magnoliopsida > Asparagales > Iridaceae > Iris > Iris pallida. Next base: position 13,046,508 of record JANAVB010036615.1, read on the forward strand.
GACCCTCTTCCTCCCCCCATTCGCCTCCCTCGTGCCCCCGCCCCCGTTGTCAATGTGCCCGGTCCCTAACCCCCCGTCGGATGACACCGGGCTCGCGGGCGAGCCCAGCCTCAGCTGGTACCCCTTCCCGCTCACCGCCGCGCCGGACCCCTCCACAACCTGCTGCTGATGGGGCAGCTGGAAGTGGCACTCCGGCCCCACCGACAAATCCGCATTCACGTTCACATGGGGATAGCTCCCCACCCCCCCATAATTGTTGTGCACCGGAACCACCGCAGCAGCTTCTGTCGCCGCCGCCGCCGCAGCCGGGACCGCAAGATGCTGCGGTCCCGCCGCCGGTGGGGCGTTCGGACCGAAGCATCCTCTGACCACGCCAGCCTTGACAAGAAAATCCTCCAGCGTCATCTCCCCCATCGTCGGCTGCCGGTCGACGTCGTCCCGACCGCCGCCAGCCAAACGCCCTCCCTCCTCCTCCTCCTCCTCCTCCTCCTCCTCCGTATGCATCTCCGCCCATACTTCATCGACGGTCTTCCTACAGAGCGGCGCGGGGACCGAGATCGAGCCCTGCCGCGGGAGCGACGGCGGGGCCGGCGCGGGGGCGTTCAGGTTGACGCCGGCGTTGACATTAATGCCGGCTTCCTCGACGTTCCAGATGCTGTTGAGGAACTCGTCCATGTTCATGGAGCTGAAGTTCTTGCCGGTCGGCTCGCAGACGGCGTTCTGTATCTCGCCGAGGGTGAGGGAGTAGATGGAGGACTGTCTCGCCAGCGCGAAGCCGAGGTCGACCTCGTCGTCCTCCTCGCCGTGGCGGTGTGGGTGTGACGTCACCTCGTTCTCGTCGGCCTTGCTTTCGGCTGGAGACGCCATGGGAGCTGAGAGGTTCTGCTGCGGAAAATATGTACTATATGTAGTGAGCGGTCAGAAAGCGACAAGCTTTGGCTTGCTGTGAACCGCTGGATTAGTAGGTTTTGTTTTTGGCCGTTGGATGAGGAAAGGGAGGGCGGGTACGCGCCCGCGCCCATGCAGATAAGCATTGGGGATACGTGTACGACGAGGATGATGGTTATTAATGCCAGCAGGCCCAGAACCGACGAAGCACAGCCGTTGGATTGAAGGGTGTGAAATTTACTGTCGTAGCCGTAGGTTTGACAGCAGAGGGGCCTACGACTGACTAGTACGTTTGGAAGGTGTATATTCGGTATTGTGCCCCCTCCTACAATAATTAAACAGAAATTTTCATATAAGGTAAATAAATTTACCGAAAATTTAAAAAAAGTAATAAGTTTGGAAAATTTGCGTTTTGCGTAACGAAGCGACATCTCCGATGGCGCTCTGCTGGAAGTGGCAGGAGTGAGGACGCGGTGAGTTGGACGCTGTCCTGGAGGAGCCATGAGTGATGGCGCGCTCTCCAGGAGGAGCCATGGACCATGGCGCGTTCTCCAGGAGGAGCCATGGACCATGGCGCGCTGCACATTGACAAGGACAGCCGGGGGAGCGCCATTAATAGCGCCATCATTGATGGCTCGTTAAACCAGAGAGTGCCATCATTGATGGCTCGTTAAACCAGAGAGCGCCATCATTGATGGCGCGCTCCAAGAGAGCTCCACCAATGATGGCGTGCTATCCCTCCCAACGGCTAAATGCATTTCTCCCCTGCACTTCCAACGGCTACATGCACTTCTCCCCTGCACTTCCAACGGCTACATTTTAACGTCTCTATTCTCATCGTCTATATATTACAATGTTAACTCTCTCTCTCTCTCTACACAAACACATTACTCTTTCTCCTATCTCTCACAGAAGCACACAACTCTTTCTCCTATCTATCACAGAAGCACTCCTCTGAAGCTTGGAAGCGCAACTCTTCAAAGAAGCTAGTATCTCCCTCTTACAAGCTTCCAACTCCTCACAGAAGCTAGTATCTCCCTCTGAAGCTTCTCTCCCTCTTACAAGTTCTCCTTCCCTATTAGCTAAACATTCTCAACCATTTTCCATGGATCATAATATTAAAATAGTCTGCTCACATGGTGGTAGAGTAAATGGGTTAACTTACGAAGGAGGTGACACCCAATTTTTTTACAACTTATCGTCATATTACCTTAGAAAATTTACGCAATTTAATTTCAGCGCGTTTTTCTATTAATTATCAATTTATTTTAAAGTCTGTTTTTGGTTCCACATGTTTATTGATAGATGGTGAAGAAACATGGAATTTTATTCTTGAGATTAATTCGCAATCACCTTATATTAGTTTATATGTTACTCAAGTTTCATCATTTGCTAATAGAACTAATGATGAATTTGTTTCTAATTACCCACATGTTAACACAGGTGCTAGTTCTTCTCAAACAATTGCTCCCTTACTAGATGAACATAATGATGATGATTATGCTGATGATGATGATGATGATAATGATGATAATGATGAGGACAATGAAAATAGTGATGATTTAATTAAAAATACTGGTTATGAGATAGATGATGATAGTACTGATAATTCTTGCACTCCTGAATTATTTGTAGGACAAACATTCGACACTCGTTCAAAATTTAGAAATTTTATAAGTAGTTTAGCAATTCAGCATAATTTTAGCTGTTCAGCCAGTGCTATGAATAATTCCCATGAAATTATATATAATTGTGATAAACAGAATTGTCATTGGAGAGTATATGCCAAATCCATAGAAAAATGACAAATAGTTAAAGTTAGTACACTAGAAAGTCGTCATTCTTGTTTAAGTGGACTTACGACAAGACATCATCGACTAGCTACCGGTGCATGGGTTAAGACAAAAATAGTTGATTTAATTAGAGATAATCCGTCATATAGTGCATCACAAATTGTGAAAGATATATTTAGAGAACATCGTATACATATTACATACTCTAAAGCATGGCGAGCCCGAGAAATGGCATTACGTGAAATAAATGGTAGTTATGTTGAGGCATATGCTGGCCTTGAGGAGTATGGTTTTAGAATTATGGAGTCGAATCCAGGTAGTAGATGTTTTCTTAAGACTTCCGAAAGCAACAAATTTGAGAGAATATTTATTTGCTTTAAGGAGTGTATTGATGGATTTTTAAGGGGTTGTTTACCTGTTATTAGCACTGATGCCACTTTCTTTCATCTAAATATCAAGGTATTTTATTTATTGCTTGTGCTCATGATCCTAATTATCAATTGTATCCTTTTGCTTATGCTGTTGCCGAAGGTGAGAATACTGATTCTTGGTCTTGGTTTTTAAATGCTCTTAGACTATCATTTGAAAGTTATTTTAATGATTGGAGTAGTATTTCATTTATATCTGACAAGCAAAAATGATTAATACATGCTATGCGAAATATATTTCCAGAATCGCCTCATTTTTTTTGCATTCAACATTTTAAGCAGAATATGAAGTCTATTGTGAGAGAGAAAAAATTTCATCGGTTGTTAGACTCGCTTGCTAGATCGTATAATGAAACAGATGCACAGTACTTGTTCAAAATAATTAAAGCTGAGAACATGACGATGTACAATTGGCTTATTGGTACAAATGATGAAAATCGTCATTTTGCACATTGGATTACAGCATATGCTCCTTGTCCTAGATTAGATATTAACACTTCTAACCTTGCTGAATGTTTTAACAATTGGATTAAGAGTTTGCGTGATAAACCAATAACGACACTTCTTGATGGTATTAGAGCAAAGATTATTACACTTCATGACAAAAACAGGAATCATGCTCAAAATTTAGACACGAGTTATTGTCCGAAGATGTTAAAGACTATGACATCTATTACCAACGAGAGACATCAACTTCAAATATTACGAATTGATAGTTATTTGTTTGAAATATTAGACCGTGCATCGAGTAGAACATATGTTGTACGGTTAGATGAAAGATCTTGTACATGTTTAAGGTGGTATCATACTTACATGCCATGTATACATGCATGTTTTGCTTGCCAATATTGCAGTGATGAGGTTGAACATTACTATCCGATAATATTTTCTACTGACAGGTTGAGAAGTGTGTACGAGCCACAGATGGAACCAATTCCAGTTCCTTACAACATTCAAGCGGCTTTGGTAAGGGGCGAAATTGGAGTTCCAGATGTCAGACGCAAAGCTGGAAGGCCGAAGAAAAATCGCATCAAACCACGAGAATTATCGGCAAGAGAACTTCGTTGCGGCAACTGTGGTTTGATGGGACACAACAGAAAAAAATGTACAAGTCAACCAAGAGAGTAAAATATTGTAGTTTCGAAATATTAAATAAAAATGCAGTACGCATTAAACATTCTACTAAGAATACAAATATTCTGATATTACTACTAAGAACCCCGCCGGGCCATTCGTTTGTATTGCCGTCGTTGTACAAGTCTGAGGCCGAGTCGGGCTCTTCTTTCGTCTGTGGTCTCTCCCACTCTTTCAACACCCTCTGCCACTATTGTTTCGTCTCTATGTTCTTCGTCGACCTCCTGAGTAGGCATCGGGGCCGAGGGGGACGAAATCAACTATGAGTAATATGACATGCCTTCAAACGAATATGCTGTGGCAGTATTGATTTGCTCAGTCGTTGTACGACGATCATATGGCTGGAAGGCTGAGAAAGTACCCATGCCCGTATACTGCTGACTGAGACCTTCTCCAGCGTACTGCTCGCTAGTATACTCTGGAGGGTACTGCTGGCTAGTGTACTCTGGAGGGTACTGCTGGCTAGTGTATGCTCCAACATACTGCTGGCTAGTGTACGCTGGAGCATACTGTTGGCTGCTGCCCTCTCCATGGTACTGCTGGCTAGTGTACGCTGGAGCGTACTTATGGCTGCTGTCCTCTCCACGGTTTTGCTGGCTGCTGCTCTCTCCAGCAGCGCCCTCTCCAGCATCGCCCTCTCCAGCAGCAGTCGTACGTTTATTCTATTTCCCTGTCCGTCGGGAAATAACATTGCCCAGGACAAACAGAGCAAATATGCTCTAGTACAGCAAAGTATCTGCAAATTATGAAACTAACATATTAAAATTAACTCGCTATTAAAATTAATAAATATTAGCCAAAATTACCAAGGAGGGACGTACCCGGTAATCATCGACCGCGACTGGACCGTCGATAGTTCTATCTAAATCCATAAAGTTACCCCGAAGCCAAGTTATCGTGACAAAACTCCTTGCTCCTAGATCCGCAGGGGGCGTAATGCCTAGATATCTTCTGACTATTTCACACGCATTTAAATGTGTATCGAAATATATTGGTTCACCTGTAATAGGTAATCCAAGAATATTTGCGACATCCCAGAGTGTGATTGTTATTTCACCAACAGGCAACTGAAATGCGTTGCGTTGAGGCCACCAACGCTCAGCGAGACTAAAAATGAGGTGAACATCGTGGACTAAAATTTGAATTTCATCCAGATAATAAAACCCAAATGAACGCACCAACTGCTTTTGAGCAGCATTTAACTCCCATGTCTGATACCTTCTCTGAATCCTCCAACTTTCATGCTCCCGTGTTCGAGCCTCGGGAGGATAATCATATAACTACAAGCAAATTTTATTTGTTACATTTATGTAAAATAAATAAATAATACAGAATAATGAGAGTTACCATTTTAAAATTTACCTTCCCCTCAAAAACCAACTTAGATATATGAATTTGTCTTTCCTGTTTGACGACTTCTGTAATCGGTCCCCCGGGAATAAATCCGTCATTTGGTTGAGCCATCTGTTACATTTTTTTCGAAAATACAATGAGTAATATAAATATTCAAATAAAATCATAATTTAATTTTGTTCAAGAGTTACTTACATGAGAAAGAGGAGGATGAACGTGAAGATGAGAATGAGGATGAGAATGAAAATGAGGATGAAGAACAAGTGGAAGAACCCGAAGCCAAGTTATGTGAAGAAGAAGAAAGAAGGAGAAATTTATAAAGAAGATGGGAGTCTCAATTGGAGATCCGGCCAAAAAATTTTTTGCTTCCCAATGAGGCAACAGTAGAGGAAGACCACGTTAGAGACTCCCCCAAACCTGAACCCCAACGCACTGACTATCCTGCCATCCCCAACCCGAACCCCAACGCAGTCCCGTAGAGTAGCCAATGACAGCGTGCCATCATTGATGGCGCACTCTGCTGTCTCCAATGCAACGCGCTGACACGACTGACATTTTGGCGCGCTCTGCCACTGGCCACGACCGACATTTTGGCGCACTCTGCCGCTGGCCCCAACGCACTACCACCGCGCACCATCAATGATGGCACGTCCAACGCGCTCCCTAACGCCTACGACTAACGACTGACACTTGCCGCCACCGCGCGCCATCAATGATGGCGCGTCCAATGCGCTCCCCAACTCTTGACCGTGAACACACAGATGGCGCGCCCTTCTTCCTCTCCTCCGCACCCTTCTTCCTCTCCTGCCCCGCACCCGTGCGCCATGGGACTTGACGCTCCTTTATCCAAATTGCAATTTTCTTAAACTTCTTACTTTTTCTACAATTTCGCTAAATTACTTTACCCCCTATGAAAATTTGTGATAATTAAATAAAGAGAAATTTTGAGTGACACCTCCACTTTATTTTTGTATATTCAAGGTGCACCCCACAAGTTTACAACAATGTAAGGTATTCTCCACTTTTGACGGTTTCTGTCCCCAACTTACAGTCAACCCCTTTAACCATTTTTTACCAAAATATTACCGTATTCTTTTCCGTATCCCCTATGTTTTCAGTGTCTGCCCCCTCCCCGCCGTCGGCGTGCCTCCGCCGCCCCCTTCGCCGGGCCCTAGCGTCGTCCCCCTTCCCGACCTCCTCGTGTCACGCCCCAGAACCAGAATACTGGAGAGCGGGGGCAGACATAGCCAGCTACGTATATTGAAGTGCAACCCACCTCGCTATACGGTCACGGCTATCTAGATACATGAGGGTTTAACTATAATCCATCAGTCCCTTATGGTCATGAACAAGCCTAGTGTCTCAATCACAAGCAAGTAAGTAAATGTTACAAGATGCAAGATCACCAAATATACAATAGTAAGGCGTCCCAAACATTACATATTCAGCTGATCATGAAGCTAGTCGTTACAAAATGTGAAGACTAGCAAGAGTTTAGTCATACATGATCAACCCTAGGATCTGTCAATCATGTTACAGCCCGTAGGCAGACAGTAAATAAAGATGCAATCGAGCTAACACGTGCTCGTCGGCTAAACGCCTCAACAGAATAATTTTACAATAAAGTGGGAGAGCCAAAAATAAATCCACTCGTTGCCAGGGTTCCGTCTAGTGGTCACCATCTGGCTGGAAAGTCAGTAGATCCTCTGGAGCTGCTCCGGTATCTGGCTATACAAAACCAGCTGGATCAGATCCCAGAAAGAGCAAGTGCCACAAAGGAAGCTTCACTTAGGAACTAAAACCAGCAATTAGCACAAGATTATAATCTTATAATAAAAGACAGAAAATATGGAAAAGTATAACAGGATGATATACGATGAGATAGCCATGGGACTATTCAGATAACCAGGTTACAACCCGTGAACCAAATAAGGACCGAGGTTGTAACCCTTCGTCTGAACAGAACTTGGATTCTCACCATTTATCGGTAAAATAAATACAAGCATTCTGGTCATGTAGCAATCTGGAGCAGGATCAGGACAAGACTAGACTGGTTGAACTCCATCCAATTATTTCACGGCCAAGCAAGAAGTACGACTTGATACTTTAACTAACTTGGGTTAGCACAGGCCTAGTTACTAATAAGATGCAGTGAGATTATTTCAACAGCCACAAGTTGTCACGTCCCAGAACCAGAATACTGGAGAGCGTGGGACAGACACAGCCAGCTACGTACATTGAAGTGAATCTCACCTCGCAATACTGTCACGGCTGTCTAGATGCATGAGGGTTTACTACAAGCCATCAGTCTCTTAAGGTCAATAACAAGCCTAGTGTCTCAATCTCAAGCAACAAGTAGATATAACAAGATGGTAGATCATCAGACATACAAGGTAAGGCGTCCCATACATTACATATTCAGATGATCATGAAGCTAGTCATACAAAATACAAAGACTAGCAAGAGTTTAAGTCATACATGATCAACCCTAGGATTTGTCAATCATGTTACAGCCCGTAGGCAGACAGTAAGTAAAGTTGCAAACGAGCTAACACTTGTTCGGCGGCTAAACGCCTCAAAAGAATATTTGTACAATAGAGTGGGAGAGCAAAATAAAAACCCACTCGTTGCCGAAATTCCTTCTAGTGTTCACCATCTGGCAGAAAAGTTGGGAGATCCTCGATAGCTGCTCCGAAATCTGGCCATACAAAACCAGCTGGGTCAGACCCCAGAAAGAGCAAGTGCCACAAAGGGGCTTCACTTAAGAACTAAAACCAGCATGTCAGCACATAAAGTCATAGGTGAAATAACATAAGACATGAGTTAAAGAAAACAGGATGATAAACGATAAGATAACTAGAGGACTATTTCGGTAACCAAGTCACAACCCGTAAACCAAACAAGGACCGGGGTTGTAACCCTTCACCTGAACAGAACTTAGCCTCGAACCAATTATCGATAAAGTAAAGCATAAACAAGCATGTCCGGAGATATCCATGCACCAGATCTGGGCAAGACTAGACAAGATAGGACTCCATCCATCATTCACGGCCAAGCAAAGAGTACGGCTTGATACTTAACTAACTAGGGTTATCACAAGCTTAGTTACTAGCAAGATGCAATGAGGTACGCCTACGGCCACAAGCCCTGCAGACTATCCAGGTTATCCAGACGCAAGGTTCAAGATTTGAGTTATCATGTCGTGTTAGGTGACTTGGATGCAACACATGACAGTGTGCATAGTAATCGTTTCATGTAGTGCCCCACATAGCAGTGAGCTGGAAATGTGCCCTACTCGTCGGTAGGCTACAAGTCCATCAAGGAAGGCACCCAGATAACGGGATTGCTTGTAGCAGGAATACCTCTCTATATGCTCTACTTGATCAATCTAGTCATTAACCTAGTCAGATTCAGTATGAATCCCTGACCGTAGTAACCAGGGATACATGTCCTAGACATGATACGAGATAAGACTGGTTGCTTATACAAGCATATTCAATACAATCACCCACGGTGTCAAGAATTCACTTAGCATATCAGGTTAGCTGTCGTAACAGCGTATCAAGGTTATCATGTCAAGATTACTTGTCAAGGGTGGTGGTCACCATCATGTCATGTTACTTATCAAGATTACTTATCAAGGTAAGGGTGCGTCACAACGGATCATCATCAAGAATTATCATGACAATTTACTTGTCAAGAGTGCACCACGGCGGATCACTATCAAGAGTTATCCTGTAAGGTCATAATACCATTTCGTGTTTATGCAAGTGCACCACAACGGGTCACTGATCATGCAATTCCATCACTAAGCCGTGTTCAGATTAACATTTATAAATAATATCATGATCACATCGGGTTCATGTCGAGTTTATATCAAAAAGGCGTAAGGATATAAAATGGGTGCAAAAATCCTAAAAAGGGGGATATGGGGACATAATGCGCCCAAGGGGGAGGAGCAAGGGGTACTATGGCCAACAAGTGGCATTAGCCAAGTTGCGCCAGGGTAACAGGTTGCGCCAAGGCAAGTAGGGTCAAGTCCAGTTGCGCCTGAACGTCAGGTTGCGCCTAGGCACTAGGGTACCAAGCACTAGAATGCACGAGGTCGGGTCAAGTTGCGCCAGGAAGAGTCAGGCCAAGTCATGTTGCGCCAGGCACTAGACTGCGCGAGGCTAGGTTGCGCCTGGGTCAGGTTGCGCCTAAGTCAGACTGCGCATGAGTCAGACTGCGCAAGAGTCAAACTGCGCACGAGTCAGACTGCGCACGAGTCAGACTGCGCACGAGTCAGACTGCGCATGCAAAAGTGCGCGCGCAACTCAGTGGCACAAGCTAAAAAGCTCGCGCACACTGCTCACTGTCTTCTCCAAAATCAGCAAGAACTCCATGGTTGAACCCATAGCTTTAAAAGGCTATAACTTGGTCAAAACAAGTCCAAATCCAACTTTCAAATGGTCAAAATTGGGTAGAACGAAATTCTCTACAACATGGAACCATCAAAATTTGGAAACAAAGAAGTTTGATAGATCAAAACCACCAAAATCTGAAAATGACCAATTTTTAGATCTACAAAAATCAAAGCCTCAAAATAGAAAATGACAAGTTCTAATGTGTCTTAGAAACATGAGGAGAAGCTATTGGAACAATAAAAAAATGGGTTCTCTTGTGGAAGCAAGTTGCACTTGCCTAAGGGGTGTTCTTGGTTGGTGGTGGGTTTAATGGAGAAGGAAGGAGTAAATGAGAAAGTGGAGGAGAGAGAAAAGTTAGGTGGGTTATAAAGGGGGATGGTGGTGGGTTTATCATGATGAACCAAAGAATAAACCAAGCCAACCCAAAATAAACCAAGTTAAACCATTACATGCCATGATGAACCTAATCATGATTAAACTGAAATTAGCTAGCCAGGCAGGAAAATAAAATACATGTCAGGATTCCGTATACGTATACTGAAAATACGTAGAATGGAAAATGAGAGTGACAACTCTACCCACCTTAAAAAAATTCCGTCCTCAGAATTTAATCAAGAGGCTAGAGATGTCAAGCAAGCTATATCAATTGCAGGCAATATATGACTAGCAGTCAATCAAGCAATCATTCATGCAAGCAAGGAACTTAAGCATAAGGCATAAGAAAGACATTATACCTTATGAGTCAAACAGGTCGGGATATCGCGATCGGATATCATCCTCACGCTCCCACGTTGACTCACCCAAAGAGTGATGACCCCAAGCAACACGGACTAAACTAATAGTCTTGTTCTTGAGTATCTTCTCCCTCCGGTCCAATATGGATACGGGTCTCTCCTCATACGAAAGGTTAGTACCAACAACCAATTCCGAATGATCAAGGACATGACTCAGATTCGGGATATACCATCGTAATTGGGATACATGGAAGACATCATACACCTCACGTAACGACGGTGGAAGAGTGAGACGATAGGACACATCACCTACTCGCTCAAGGATATCAAACGGCCCTATATACCTAGGACTAAGCTTTCCCCGTACGCTGAATCGAATGACGCCACGGGTAGGCGAGATCCTAAGGAATACGTGGTCGTCGACAGAAAATTCAAGGGGACGCCGATGAGAATCGGCCCAATGACGCTGGCGATCTTGGGCAACTCGAAGATAATCTCTGACTTGTCTGACCACCTCAATAGTCCGCATCTCCATCTCTGGTCCAAGCATTTGCCTCTCACCGATATCGTCCCAAGCTAAAGAAGATCTGCACTTCCTGCCGTACAAGGCCTCGAAAGGTGCCATCTGGATACTAGCCTGGAAACTGTTGTTATAGGAGAACTCCACGAGATGCAGGTGATCTTTCCACGAACCACCGAAGTCGAGTGTACATGACCGCAGCATGTCTTCAAGAGTCTGGATCGTGCGTTCTGACTGACCATCTGTCTGCGGATGGTAGGCTGAACTGAACTTGAGACGAGTCCCCAAACTCTCTTGAAGACTCCGCCAAAAGTGAGATGTGAATCTCGAATCTCTGTCGGACACAATACTGACTGGCACTCCATGCAATCTGACTATCTGCCTGAGGTATATCTCTGCAAGCTGATCCGTCGACTGGCCGATTCTGAAAGGAAGAAAATGAGCTACCTTCGTGAGACGATCAACTATAACCCAGATGGCATCTCTTCCAGCTGGAGATGTAGGTAATCCAGTTACAAAATCCATGGTAATGTGCTCCCATTTCTATTCTGGGATCGGTAAAGGTTGAAGAAGTCCAGCCGGTCTCTGATGTTCGGCCTTAACTTGTTGGTAAACTAAACAACGAGAGACAAACCGGGCTATCTCCCTCTTCATTCCATTCCACCAAAAATGCTGTCGAATATCACGATACATCTTCGTACCGCCGGGGTGAATGGAATACTGAGAACTGTGGGCTTCTGCCATGATCTCCTATCTGATATCACTACTGGGTACACAAAGACACCTCCCATGTCGGAGTGTACCATCTTCATGAATGCATAACTCTGGTCTCTGTCCTGCCACACATTCTGCCCTAAGCCGCTGAAGCTTAGAGTCTACTGATTGAGCTAACTTGATCCTCTCAACTATACTCGACTGAACTTGCATACTGGCCATCAATGCCACACTGGAAGGAAGAACAACTTCAATACCCATCTTCTGAAGATCTGCTAACAACTCTGGCTGTGCCGTTAGAAAATAAACTCCGACTTTCCTGCTCAATGCATCTGTCACTATGTTGGCCTTCCCAGGATGATACTGCAAGCTGATGTCATAATCCACAAGTAGCTCTAGCCATCTCCTCTGACGCATATTAAGATCTTTTTGGGTAAACACATACTTCAGACTCTTGTGGTCGGTGAAAATCTCCACCCGATCTCTATACAAATAATGCCTCCAAAGTTTTAATACAAAAACTACGGCTGCTAACTCCAGGTCATGGGTTGGATAATTTCTCTCATGGTCACGAAGTTGACGTGACGTATAAGCGACTACCTTACCATGCTGTATCAAGACACATCCTAATCCCTTACCGGATGCGTCACAATAAACTGAAAATCCTTTCGTCCCGTCGGGAAGAGTGAGAATGGGGGCCGTCATCAATCTCCACTTCAACTTCTCAAATGAACTCTGACACTCAGTTGTCCAAGCAAACTGTATATCCTTACGGGTCAACTGCGTCAGTGGTGCTGAAATCCGAGCAAAGTCTGACACAAAGCGTCGGTAATAGCCCGCCAATCCGAGGAAACTCCGAACTTCTGCGACGGTGCTAGGTAATGGCCAGGTCTTTATAGCCACTATCTTCTGGGGATCAACTTCCACTCCACCTCTGGTGATGATATGACCCAAGTACGAGATACGATCCAACCAAAACTCGTACTTACTGAACTTCGCGTACAACTGGTGCTCCCTGAGAATCTGAAGAACTACACGAAGATGCTGCTCATGCTCTGCCTCGTTCTTACTATAGACTAAGATGTCGTCTATGAACACTATCACGAACTGGTCCAAATAGGGCATGAAGATACGATTCATGAGGTCCATGAATACGGCCGGCGCATTGGTCGCTCCAAATGGCATAATAAGGAACTCCCAATGTCCATATCTAGATCTGAATGCTGTCTTCGGGATGTCCTGCTCTCTAACTCTGATCTGATGGTACCCTGACCGCAAGTCAATCTTCGAGAATACTGCCGCTCCCCTGAGCTGATCAAATAAATTATCTATCCTTGGCAAAGGATATCTGTTCTTAATTGTTACAGAGTTCAAGGTACGATAATCAACACATAATCTTGACGTACCATCCTTCTTCTTCACAAGAAGCATCGGAGCTCCCCAAGGTGATCCACTAGCATGAATGAATCCCTTGGTTCTAAGTTCTTCAATCATCTTGTACAGGACCTCCAACTCTGATGGTGCCATCCTATAGACTCTCTCTGACACTGGTGCCGTCCCTGGAATCAAGTCGATAGTGAACTCTATCTCTCTCTCTGGGGGCATGCCTGGAAGCTCTTCGAAAAATACGTCAGGAAACTCTTCTACAACTCTGGGAAACTGAACTGCTGCTGCTACGGCCATCCGCAATGCTGGAGAAGAAGGTTCTACTCCGCCTCAAGAAAATGAAAACTCTGGCTCACCAGGAATACTAAAAACAATCTTGCCGACATGGCAATCTATTCTAGCATACTGGTCCCTCAACCAATCCATTCCTAGGACCACATCATAATCGGCCATCGGGAACTCTATCAATCTAGCGGGAAACTCTCTACCGCTAACTACGATTCGACACGAGGAAAATACCCTATCTACACCTACAAGTCTGTTACCAGTAAGTATATTGAGCCTTACTGATAATGACTCGGGCTCCAGTCCTATCTGTGTCGTAAATCGTGCAGACATAAATGAATACGATGCGCCTGAATCAAATAATACTGATGCAGGAAAAGAGTTGACGAGAATGGTACCTGCCACCACCTCACCTGATGCCAACTCCTCTTCTACGGTCAAAGCCATCGCTTGACCGTGCCCTCTGGGTGCTGGTCCCCTCTGCTGGAAACCTCTCTGGCGGTTCTAAACCTGAGCTTGGACGTGGGCATACTGTTGCGGTCGCTGCTGCTGGAATACCTGAGCCTGAGGCGACAATGACCTCGGAGGCTGATACTGCTGCTGCTGCACTGGTGCTGGTCCCTTCACCGAGGGACTAGTCTGGGCCGATGAGGATGAACCGGCTCTCTGTGGGCAGGACCCTATCATGTGATCCGGTGCCCCACAAGCCAAACACAATTCTTGTGCTCGGCGACATTCTGACACTACATGCCCTGGCTTCCCACAATGAGTGCAGCCCATTGTGGAAGACTGCCTCCACTTCTGCTGCTGAGGATACGTCGGAGTCGAATGCTGAACCGACGTAACTGATGCTGCCCTCCTCGGAGCTCCAATAGTCAAGGCCCTAGCTGCCGGGGCTGGGGCTGAAGACTGGATCATCTGACCATGGACCGCTTCCGTCCTCCAGTTCTGTCTACAATTCTCTGCGAGGTATACCCATGCCTCTTAGCTGTCTCTAGGTGGAGTCCCTGCTGGAACCGCTGCGCTCGATCAAACTCGGTTGCCACCAAAGTGGGAGCAAATCGACTCAGTCTTGAAAACTCGGCCGCATATCCATCGACCGTCCTGCTCATCTGCCTGAGATTGGTGAACTTCGTCTGTAGGTCGTGCCGAGCCACAGCATCAAAGTACTTGATCTGAAACTTGTCACTGAACACCGCCCACGGGACAGACGTTGCCAATCCAGCTGCTATCATCGCCCACCAGGTGCGGGCTAGGTCCAATAACTGTAGGCGTACCACAGCTACCTTCTCTCCTTCTGGAGTCTTGGCTGCATCTAAGATAATCTCAATGTCCTGGAGCCACGCATCAGCTGCAATAGCGTCTTCACTCCCATCAAAGAAGGGAGGGTTGAGGTGCTTGAAACTGCTAGCCGCACTGTTCCCTTGATAACCAACACGGCCCATGGCATCCTGTACTGCCTGGTGCAGGGCATCGCTCCGACGATCTTAAGATGCAAGCAATGTCCTGATGAGACCCACCAAGGTGCCATCGTCAGGCTCTGCAGGCTGGACTGGCTGAACTGGGGGCTCGGGGTCCCCGGAATGCATGACTCGGGAGGCCGCTCCAGAGTGCTGGGCTTGGTCTCCAGGTTGCTGCTGGTCCACTGGAGGTGCTTCACCTTGCTGATCGGTAGGACCAGGAACAATGCCGCTGAAGAAACGACATGGAGAATAATAAGAAAGGACCATGATAGATCGAGGATATAAACATGTGATCAGGTCAAGGATTCTGAAAGATCAGAAGGCATGAGTAGAGATCAAGGGCGAGTGCTGATTGAGACATCTATTCGGTAAACCCTCACACATCTTGATCTACAAGACCTACATAGACCACCACTTAAACCGTGTCACGCCCCAGAACCAGAATACTGAAGAGCGGGGGACAGACACAGCCAGCTACGTACATTGAAGTGAATCTCACTGCGCATGAGTCAGACTGCGCACGCTAAAGAGTGCACGCAACTCAGTGGCGCAAGCTAAAAAGCTCACGCACACTGCTCACTGTCTTCTCCAAAATCAGCAAGAACTCCATGGTTGAACCCATAGCTTTAAAAGGCTATAACTTGGTCAAAACAAGTCCAAATCCAACTTTCAAATGGTCAAAATTGGGTAGAACGAAATTCTCTACAACATGAAACCATCAAAATTTGAAAACAAAGACGTTTGATAGATCAAAACCACCAAAATCCGAAAATGGCCAATTTCTAGATCTACAAAAATTAAAGTCTCAAAATAGAAAATGACAAGTTCTAATGTGTCTTAGAAATATGAGGAGAAGCTATTGGAACAATAAAAAATGGGTTCTCTTGTGGAAGCAAGTTGCACTTGCCTAAGGGGTGTTCTTGTCTGGTGGTGGGTTTAATGGAGAAGGAAGGAGTAAATGAGAAAGTGGAGGAGAGAGAAAAGTTAGGTAGGTTATAAAGGGGGATGATGGTGGGTTTATCATGATGAACCAACGAATAAACCAAGCCAACCCAAAATAAACCAAGTTAAACCATTACATGCCATGATGAACCTAATCATGATTAAACTGAAATTAGCTAGCCAGGCAAAAAAATAAAATACATGTCAGGATTCCGTATACGTATACTGAAAATACGTATAACGAAAAATGGGGGTGACACAAGCCCTGCAGACTATCCAAGTTATCCAGATCGAAATATCATGTCAGGGGTGCAACACATGGCAGTGTGTTGGAAATGTGCCCTACTCGTCGGCAGGCTACAAGTCCTTGAGCGCCCAGATAACATGATTGCATGTAGCTGGAAAATCTCTTCATGACTACTGGATTATTCTAGTTATTAACCTTAGTCAATTTCAGAAGGTGCCCCTGATCGTGGTACTCAGGGGTCCCTGTCCTAGACATGATGCGAGACAATACTGGTTTATTTGTACAAGCACAATCGTCCACGGTGTCCAGGTCATTCATTCTTGTCATGTCATGCCATGTCATGTTTAGCCGTCACAACAGCAATCTGAGGTATATCATGTCAGGTATACTTGTCAGGAGTGCGCCACGGCGGGCCACTATCAGGTCATGTCATATTACTTGTCAGGAGTGCACCACGACGGGTCACTATCATGCATTTGTTAGCCCAATGATTATATCATATTTTTGAATATGGCTAATCAATTAAGTTTAACATAATGACGTCACTAATATTCATGTAATCACTATCATGTTGCTACTTAAACTTAGCATTGTCCTAATTTTAGCATTGTCCTAATATTCTACATCATATGTTTGTATTATAATGCATCATACTGCTTTGTTCTTCTAACATGTATTTGTAGACATGCTGTAAGCATGATCAAACATGATCAAACCAGGACATATGCAATAGAGAATTATTGATGGGCCAAAGACGGCATTATACAAGAAGATTTTTCTGAACCGCCTAACGACCTATTCGGGGCCTCGCATCGGGGGTTCCGCTGCTCGGTCAGCGGACAGGGGTCGAGGGGGCAGCATCCTCCGTCAGGGGTTCGGGGGTGAAGCCCCCGAAAGGTATTCAGATTTCCAGATCTGTTTATCTTTGGACGACCGCCGTCAAGTGAAAAAGGCGTCTTCAAGTCTGCTCAAATATTTGAAGAAATGCGTCATCAAAGGTGTCACGCCCCGACCCAGAATCACCCGAATCATCGTCCTCGCAGGGGGCGTGATGCCGCACGAGCCTGGAGTTGCGCTCGTGCAAGGCAAGATGACAAGTTCTCAAATGGTTATCTTTTGATTCGATATTTAACAACGAAAGGAAATAGAGTATATGAAACAAATTCTCTTTATTGATATCCGAAACAGAGATTACAAAGGCTTTCGATAGCCTAACAGTACATGCCAGATTGGCTACAATACTCAGGTTCTCTCTTGCCTACAAAGGATTTCACCGTTCCATACATCATGCCTTCTATATCTCGGCCGCATCAATCCTGTTGCGTAGTCCGAGCATCAATGCGATAGCACGCTTCAATGCGCTTCGGCATTCCAAGCCTTAACACGTTCAAGCAACGCTTCGCCGCGAGCAATCCATTCCCTGCACCCTGCATGAAGCTGGTGGGGGATCAGTACGTTCGTCCTCGCATGTACTGAAGCATAGATCTTCTTTTCAAATCGACATTTTAATATTTATGTTGAATCATGCAACTTAGCTTATGATCTTGCTATGTTCTCCTTAGGGTCAATTTCATGGCATATTCGAAGGCGTAAAGCATGTTATCATAGCAAGCATGTTATCGAATTGAATAGGCAAGCAAGCATTCTCGTGTTTGATTCGTGGCGCAACTTAGCAATATCGACGCACTCGCCCTTGCACCGACGCAAGGTGAATACACCTATCTGTTTTTCCTGTCATTTTATAAGTGCTCTCTATTCAGAATCCGTCCATGCAGGATATACGCATACCTTGTACTTCCAAACCCATCGCCCTTATCTATATGAAGGTCACTAGCTTTCCGGGCTAGAATGGACTTATATTTATCGAATCGAAATATAAGACGATGTTAACTCCGTGCGGTTGCTAACCAACATCAGAGGCCATCGAAATAATCGCAGCAAGTTGCTTAACACATTCACCATAAGGTCGCTACCCGTCTGGTCGAAGTGGCGCCAACAATACCGAAAACGAATCCCTCCTAGGCCGAACGGTCCCAGTGCCCTGGTGCGCCGCGTTCGAGGGAATACCCATGCACGAGCTTTTATGTCTTTAAGTCCATTTGACCAAGCAACGAATCTTATATTTCATACAACCAAGCAAGTTCGCTTATCTCTATTTCAATTGGCACAACGCCCGAATGTTCTCAACGAACGCCCGTAGGCCGCGAACATTTCGAAGGGCACCATGCCGCATTATCATCTCGTATTTCTTCCGTTAACTTTCTATGTTCTTACGTTTCATTCTTTGTTTCAATGTTTCAATGGCATCATGCCTCAACTCAATGCTCGTCAACCGAACGACCCGAAGTCCCGAACACCTTTCGAGGCATTATGTCATATCCGACAGTTCTGCCACATTCATGCCACAACTGTATTCTTTCGTAACGAAGCCATCTTTTATTATCTCGTGCACGAAGGCACGTTTCAATCGTATTTCCGATGTTCTATGACTTAGCATTCAATGTCCGTGGCTTGCGCGCTAGGGCGCTCCCCTATTGTCTTTCAATGTTCTAGCCGTTCTAACGCGTGCACGAAGGCACGGTATGGTTCGTGCACTAAGGCACTCGCCGAGTACAGTTATCCCATGTTCTTGCGGCTTGCGCACCGAGGCGTTCGCCTTTGCAATATCCAATGTTCCGTAGCGACTTGTGCATTTGATGCACATTTCATTTCAATTGTACTAACTTAGTGTTCGACGCACACTATGATTTATCTCCGATCGGACCACGCCCGTGGCGACGATAGGTTAACTTAGCAAACAATGATATATTTGACTTATCGAATGAAGGAGTAAAAAGAAGTCAATCCTCCCACCTTGAGTCGATTTGCCTTCGCCGTTTCGCCGAGCCGATGCGGCTCGATTCCCTAACTTTGTTGCACGACCACTCTCCTGACTTAGCCATTCGAGCACTTCGTGCTTGTTGAATTATACGTCCGATTTGCCTTAGCATGCCAATGCTTCCGTCCGTCGCAAGGCGACGATTTGCTTTCGCGGACCCCTTACTGAATAAGGCAAAAGATCGACCTCTAACATTTCAGCGTAAACGTATAGCCTGTACATGAAACCAACTAAAATTAATTCTTGCATCGATTCGGACTTGCGCCTTGGTCGATTCGATTTCTTAGAATCTTCGAGCCGTCTCAACGCACTTATCCTTCGAGGCAACGCGACGCTTCGTATCAATTCACTCGATGCATTCTTTGGGACAAGGCAACTCTTCGCATCGACTTAGTTCGATGCATTGCTCGAGACAACTCAACACTTTGTATCGATTCGCATCGATACGTAATCGGGTCAACGCAACTCTTCGAGTTAACGACTCAGCATAATGCACCGTGCGGTACGGGGCATTACAAAAGGGCTCTTAGTTTTCCTATTTTATCAATATATTTTTCATATTTATTGAGTTTAGGAATACGATGTATACTGTATCGTACTGGCAAATAGGCTACCCAAGAAACGTTTTCAAAATACCATTTCATTTTGAAAACAAGCCCACTTACAAAAGTCCAAACTACTTCCTAACTGTTTGACTTTTCAAAAAGCCCAAAAACTAATTTGCAAAAACCCTAACAGAACCCTAGCAGAACTCGGCCCGAATTCGGCCAAAGTTCGGCCAGAGTTCGGTTAGTGAACGTTACTTTTTGAACTTGGTCTTCCTGCAGTTACGGATCACAACGAGATTTTCTCATAGAGTTCTGTCCGAATTCTGCCCAAATTCTGTCAGAATTCTGTCTTTGGAAAAACTTTAAGTAGAGAAGGATTTCGATCATTTCAACTCACTCATTCACTTTAATATCTCTTCTCTATAAGCCTACTACTTCTTCCAAAGTATTCTGAGCTTTCATTTTCAAATCCCAAGCTAGTTACAATCCTCTAGTCGATTTGCCAGTGCGGTACGGTCTAGAAGTTTCAAGAGCGGTTGTAATCAGAGGCTTGATTGAAGTTACACACTTTACAATTGAAGTTGGTCGAGTACTTCGGATCAAAGCTCGCGTTGTAGAAGTTGCAAGAACTTCGGATGAAAACTTGTGGTGATTTTCCATAGTGGATTCAACTGGAAGCTAGAGTTCTTCCGACTGGACTAGTCCTCACAAGAGGGAAACCAGTATACATCCTTGTGTTTGCGTTTGCTCTCTACTCTCTACTTTTTATTTACATATCTGTGATATATATATTGTGATCTTGTTACTAACATTTTTTAATAGTTAATTTTCGCTGCCTACTCTATTCACCCTCCCTCTAGAGTATTGCGCTTTACAACTCGTTCCTACAATCGGTCCTACAGCATTATCATGTCGTGCCCATGTATCGTGTCAGGTTCATGTATCATGTCGTGTTCATGTCACAATTATCCCACATTACACTAAGGATCAAGAGAAACAACACGGATATGGTAACAAGAATTGTCATGGCAAAACAAATGGTACAAGAGATCAAAAGGGGTGCCAGGGACAGCATGCACCAGCAACAGCATGCGCCAACAAACAGCATACGCCAGCAAACAGCCGGCAATAGCATTCACCAGCAAACAGCATGCGCCAACAAAACAGCCAGTAACAGCATTCGCCAGCAAACAGCCAGCAACAACATTCGCCAGCAAACAGCATGTGCCAGCAAAACAGCATGCGCCAGCAAACAGCATGCGCCAGGAAACAGCATGCGCTAGGACAACATGCGCCAGCAAACAGCATGCGCCAGCAAACAGCAGGCAACAGCTTTTTGCCAGCAAACAGCATGCGCCAGGAAACAGCATGCGCCAGCAAACAGCATGCGCCAGGACAACATGCGTCAGGACAGCATGCGCCAGCAAACAGCATGCGCCAACAAACAACAGGTAACAGCTTTTTGCCAGCAAACTACATGCGTCAGGAAACAGCATACGCCAGGACAGCATGCGCCAGGACAGCATGCGCCAGCAAACAGCATGCGCCAGCAAACAACAGGCAACAGCTTTTTGTCAGCAAACAGCATACGCCAGGAAACAGCATGCGCCAGCAAACAGCATGCGCCAGCAAACAGCAGACAACAGCTTTTTGCCAGCAAACAGTATGCACTGCTCATCTTCTCCAACCAGCCTCCAATGGCCATGAAAACCCATGAACCAAAAGACCATAAATCACTCAAAATAAGTCAAAATCAGGACTACCAATGGTCTAAATTGGGTAGAATCAAATTTCCTATAACATGGAACCATCAAAACTTAAAAAAAAGAAGGTTTGATAGATCAAAACCATAAAAATCCAAAAATAGCTAAAACCTAGATCTATAAGAAAATATACAAGAAAATGTAAAATGACAAGAACTAAAGTGGATTAGAAAGTTGCATAGAAGAGTTTAGAACAATAAAATGGTGGGTTCCTTTATGAAGCAAGTTGCACTTGCCTAGGCTAGAGTTCTCTTGGTTGGTGGTGGAGAGTAAATATAGAAGGAAGAAAGTAATGATGAGAGAGAAAGGGAAGGGGTTATAAATAAGGAGGGTGGTGGTAGGTAGGAGGGTTCACCTTTGGTTCATGATGAACCAAAGCAAACCAAGCCAAGCCGGACCAACCCAAGAATAAACCAATCAATAAAATGCTAGAATAAATCAAGCAGGGAGACATGCAATACGAGTCAAAATACGTATACGTATACCAAGATACGCAATACGAACCATAGGCATTACAACTCTACCCACCTTAAAAGAATTCCGTCCTCGGAATTTAATTAAGTGGCTAGAGGGACAAGACAAGCTATATTAATCACATGCAAGCTATACTAGTCTAGCAATCAAGCAATTATTCATGCAAGCAAGGAATCGAAGGCATGAGGCATAAGAAGGATATTATACCTCATGAGTCAAACAGGTCCAGATATCGCGATCGGATATCATCCTCACGCTCCCACGTTGACTCACCCAAAGAGTGTTGACCCCAAGCAACTCGGACTAACTTGATAGTCTTGCTCTTGAGTATCTTCTCTCTCTGGTCCAATATGGACACGAGCCTTTCCTCATACGAAAGGTTGGTACCAACAACCAATTCCGAATAATCCAAGATATGGCTCGGGTCTGGAATATACCGTCGTAGTTGGGATATATGGAACACGTCATGCACCTCACTCAGAGACGGCGGAAGAGCGAGACGATATGATACATCTCCTACTCGCTCCAGAATATCGAACGGCCCTATATACCTAGGACTAAGCTTTCCCCGTACGTCGAAACGAATGACGCCACGGTTAGGCGAGATCCTAAGGAATACATGGTCGCTGACAGAAAATTCAAGGGGACGCCGATGGGAATCGGCCCAATGACGCTGGCGATCTTGGGCAACTCGAAGATGATCCCGGACTCGCTGACCACTTCAATAGTCCGAGTAATCATTTTCGGACCGAGCATCTGCCTCTCTCCAACATCATCCCATTCTAACAGGGATCTGCACTTCCTACCGTACAGTACCTCGAACGGTGCCATCTTGATACTAGCTTGGAAACTGTTGTTGTACGAGAACTCCACCAGGTATAGGTGATCTTTCCACGAACCACCGAAGTCGAGTGTACATGATCGTAACATATCTTCAAGAGTCTGGATCGTGCGTTCTGACTGGACATCTGTCTGTGGATGATAAGCTGAGCTGAACTGGAGACGAGTTTCCAAACTCTTCTGGAGACTTTGCCAAAAGTACGAAGTGAATCTTGAATCCCGGTCCGAGGTGATACTGACTGGTACTCCATGTATCCTGACTATCTGCCTAAGGTACATCCCTGCCAGCTGAGCTGTCGACTGACCAATTCTGAATAGGAGAAAGTGAACCACCTTCGTGAGCCTATCAACTATAACCCATATAGCATCTCTACCAGCTGGGGACCTAGGTAATCCAGTCACGAAATCTTTGGTTACATGCTTCCACTTCCATTCTGGAATCGGCAAGGACTGAAGAAGTCCAGCTGGCCTCTGATGTTCAGCCTTAACCTGTTGGCAAACCAAATACCGAGAGACAAACCAAGCGATCTCCTTCTTCATGCCATTCTACCAAAAGTGCTGCCGTATATCACGGTACATCTTTGTACCGCCCGGATGAATGTGTCACGATCCGCTACCCAAATTGTTGGGCCGGACCGAGTCATGTCCAGCCTATGTTTGAGATAAAACGTAGTAAGCTATTCTAAAGATAAATAAGACAAGATCAAAGTGTGCTAACAATTCTATAAGTAATAATGAGACAGAAATATTCCAAACACAAAAGTCATCGTATATAAGTATGTTCCAAGTACAAGTCCATAATGTAAAGCTGGATACAGGTCCAGTCACAAAATACATAGTCTAATATATGACTACTCTCAAAAGTTCAAAGTAAATGGACAACTAGACGTATTTTTCTGCAGGTACATCCTCGTAAGATAAAGTCTGGTCCTCGGCAGCAACTCCATAATAGGAATCGCAGAGCAACTCCTCCTCAGTAAGTATACCTACAACGTTATCCTGTCAGGACGGGAGCAAGTACTGATTCTAACAAACTAAATATACGAAGCATGAACATAAGTGTAATAAACTGGAATCATGGCATATCATGGTTTAATTGGTTCATTTTAGAAATGGCAACATATATTTGTTTAAAAGTTTAAAACCGTAGCATGTACGTGATCGGTCAATAGGTAGATAGGATGTACAGCGGTACATATCAAGTTTTTCTGGCATGCACATACATGCACGAACGGCATCGGTGTATATCCATACACAAATGCGAGATCAAAACATACGGCAAAGTTACATATAGAATATTACCGTGCGTGGTAAATACATACGGAGAAGGGGGTCATGATCACGTACACTACTAACAGTTTCCCCTTAACCCGTTATTTAAACATGTGAGAGATATGAAAATTGTCCTAAGCATGGTAGAGACTGAAAGTAATACAACATGTGAAGTTTTAACTTGCTATCCTAATGATCAGTATTTAACATGGTTGGAAAATCATAGTTTATTGTTATAGCAGTATGTAAAGTTTGTAGAGGTACTTGCCTTTAGCAAAGCAAAGCAGCGATAAAAATGCTATAGATGGCTGGTGACTCGTCACTATAGAAATAACACATAAACTTAGTTTTTATACTAAGTTAAACACTAAGACACTAGTTGTGCGATACGACTTTCTGATTGGACACCTAGCCAAATGGTGACTTTAGCATAGGAGACCAACATGGGGTGACACAATACCCAAACTAACTTTCTAGGGTCTTTATACTAGTGCAGGGCGATGTCCAATACTATAACAACTCAAAACGACACAAATCATTACAAGTCGTAACTATTCAATAAATAAATCAAACTGTACACTATGCTCCAACAATTTTTGAGATAGACAAAATTCTCAATTTTACATAAAATAAAGTACCAAAATGATCCTTATTAATTATAGAAATTTATACTAATTTTTTGGGATTTATAAACCTTCATAAATATTTATTAAAAATCAGCAAACATATGTATCCTGAAAATGAGTTCTGTTTTTCCATTTTTATAAAATACCAAAAGTACTTATTAAATGCTAAAAAAATTATAATAAATTAGCTAAATTAACGTAGTATTTAAATACAATTTTTGCCAGATTTTAACAGCAATTAAAATATATATAAAAATTCAAAAATAGCAAGTAACACTTTCTAGAAAATAATTATTTATTTATTTACTATTTTGTCCATGTATTCGAAATTGAACCGAAGTTCAGATACAGGACAGAGCCATGAATCAAGTCCAATATGACTTGTACAGACTCTGAATATATTAGACACAATTGGGCCCAAAAATCCATGCTAGGCTTGGACATCAATTGGCCATGATTTATAAAATACAGGAATTTAAATAATATTAATATATTTTAAAGTTGTAAAATATACAAGTCACAAATTTATATAATAAAATAACTTGTAAAATTTTACATAATAATATTTAGCACTAAAATTTGTATTTGAAAATATATACATAAATATATAGGAATTTATATATATATACATAATGGATATATATATATATATATATATATATATATATATATATATATATATATATATATATATATATATATATATATATATATATATATATCTGTGTGTGTGTATATATATGTATATGTATTGTATATATATATTATTATATATACTGATATATATATATACATACTGTATTTATATATATATATATATATATATACACACACACACACACATATATACATATATACATAAAAAAAATATACATATATACATATATATAATAATAAAACTAAAACAAAACAAAACAAAACAAAACAAAACAAAAGAAAAGGAAAGAGGGGGCTCGAACTCGGGTCAGGACAAGGGGGTGTTAGGCGCGGCCGGGCTGGCCAGGGGGTCAGCTCGAGTCTGTTGTTAAGGGAAAGGGTTTGGCTTTTATTTATGTTAGAATTAGGTTAATGTGTTTTAACCCGATAGCACGATCTAAACCCGTTAACCCAATAGCCTAAATAACAGTTCGGCTCGTGTCCAGACTGTTCAGGACACGAGCAATGAAATCTGACCCAGTGTCGTGTGTTCGCGCCGAACATGACACGCACGACACTGCTAACGCGTGTCCAACCCTACTGTTGGGTTCACCGTGTCCAGGCGAACACATTTTTGAAGCTGTTACCTTCGTGTCCGGCGAGCTGGGGGTCGTGGAGGGTGCTGGACGGCGACTAGGGCGTCGTGGTCGTGGCTCTGGGGTGGCGCTGCACTCGCCTCGGCGTGGCGAACTCGTCGGTGGTGGTTGATGGTGGTGTAGGCGGCTGTGGAGGTGGCGCTAGGGGTCGCCGGAGTTAGGGTTTCAGTGAGGGAAAAGTGGGAGGAGATGGGGCTGGGTGGTCGGAAATTAGACTAGGGTTTGGGTTTAGTCTGGAGGGGTATTTATAGGGGGAAGGAGGTCGGTGTTAAGGCTGGGGTCGGCCGGAAAAGACGGAGGAAAGTCGGTGGTCGTCGGGGAAGCTGGCCGAAGACGTGGGGGGTGACTGGCAAATTACAGCAAGGTCCCCCAAATTTTGGGGTTTTGCAGAAGAGCCCCGCGCCTATCAGTTTGCAAACTATTATTTGCAAACCGAAATTAAACAATTCATATATTTGTAAATCGACATTAAAACAAATTTAAATATTACAAAATGATATTAAAACAATTCAATAAATTATAAAATGATATATTTTGATTTTAAAAACTATTTAAAAATTATCTAAAAATTCTAGAAAAATTCCTAGCAATTATATTAATTTATTTTAAATATATAAAAGCTATTTAATATTATAAAAATATTATTTTGAAATTTAGGGGATTACAGAATGGAATACTGAGAACTGTGAGCTTCTGCCATGATCTCCTGTCTGATATCTCCACTGGGTACACAAAGACGTTTACCATGTCGAAGTGTACCATCTTCGTGAATGCATAGCTCCGGTCTTCGTCCTGCCTCACGCTCTGCTCTGAGTCGCTGAAGCTTGGAATCTGCTGACTGAGCCATCTTGATCCTCTCAACTATGCTGGACGGAACTTGCATGCTGGCCATCAATGCCACACTGGTAGGAAGGACAACTTCTATACCCATCTTCTGAAGATCTGCTAACAATTCTGGTTGCACTGTCAGGAGATAAACTCCGGCTCTCCTGCTCAATGCATCTGCAACAACGTTGGCCTTCCCAGGGTGATACTGCAGGTTGATATCATAATCCACAATAAGCTCCAGCCATCTCCTCTGACGTATGTTGAGATCCTTCTGAGTGAACACATACTTCAGGCTCTTGTGCTCGGTAAAAATCTCCACCCGATCTCCATACAAATAGGGCCTCCAAAGCTTAAGTACAAACACTACTGCTGCCAGCTCCAAGTCATGGGTTGGGTAATTTCTCTCATGATCACGAAGTTGACGTGACGTATAGGCTATTACCTTCCCATGCTGCATCAAAACACATCCTAAATCTCTGCCTGAAGCATCACAATATACTGAAAATCCTTCGGTCCTATCTGGAAGCGTGAGAATAGGAGCCGTTATCAAGCCTCGCTTCAACTGCTCAAAAGAACTCTGACACTCTGCGGTCCAGGCAAACTGCACATCCTTGCGGGTCAACTGGGTCAATGGCGCTAAGATCCGAGCAAAGTTCGAAACAAATTGTCGGTAGTAGCCGGCCAATCCAAGAAAGCTACGAACGTCTACAACTGTGCTGGGCACTGGCCATGTCTCAATGGCCACAATCTTCTGGGAATCCACTTCTACTCCTCCTCTGGTGATGATATGACCCAAGTACGAAATACGATCGAGCCAGAACTCGCATTTACTGAACTTGGCATACAACTGGTGCTCTCGGAGAATCTGAAGGACAATTCTGAGATGCTGCTCATGCTCCGCCTCACTCTTGCTGTAGACCAGGATGTCATCTAGGAACACTATCACGAACTGATCCAAATAAGGCATAAAGATACGATTCATGAGGTCCATGAATACAGCCGGCGTATTGGTCGCTCCAAATGGCATAACAAGGAACTCCCAATGCCCATATCTGGATCTGAAAGCTGTCTTCGGGATGTCCTGCTCTCTGACTCTGATCTGATGATATTCTGACCGTAGATCAATCTTCGAAAATACTGCCGCTCCTCTGAGTTGGTCAAACAAGTCATCTATCCTTGGAAGAGGATATCTGTTCTTGATTGTCACTGAGTTTAAGGTACGATAATCAACACATAATCTGGACGTACCATCCTTCTTTTTCACAAGAAGCATCGGGGATCCCCAAGGCGATCCACTAGCAAGAATGAATCCCTTGGTCCTGAGTTCTTCAATCATCTTGTACAATATCTCTAATTCTGACGGCGCCATCCTGTAGACCCTTTCTGATACTGGTACGGTTTTTGGGATCAAGTCGATAATAAACTCGATCTCTCGCTCTGGCGACATATCTGGAAGCTCTTCTGGGAAAACATCTGGAAACTCATCCACTATTCGGGGAAACTGAACTGCTGCTACTGCCATCCGTAATACTGGAGGAGAAGGCTCCACTTCACCTTGGGAAAAGAAAAACACTGGCTCACCTGGAATGCTAAAAACAACTCTGCCGATATGGCAGTCTATTCTAGCATACTAGTTCCTCAACCAATCCATCCCTAAGACCACATCATAATCGGCCATCGAAAATTCTATCAACCTAGCGGGGAACTCTCTGCTAACTACGATCCGACACGAGAAAAATACTCTACCTACTCCCATAAGACCGTTACCAGTAAGTATATTGAGCCTTACTGATAATGACTCGGGCTCCAATCCTATTCGTGTCATGAATCGTGCAGACATAAATGAATGCGATGCACCGGAATCAAATAATACTGAAGCTGGAAAGGAGTTGACGAGAATAGTACCTGCCACTACCTCACCTGGAGCCAATCTTTCCTCCATGGTCATCGCCATAGCCTGACCATGCCCTCGGGGTGCGGGTCCCCTCTGCTAGAAACCTCTCTGCCAATTCTGGATCTGAACTTGGGCCTGCGCATACTGCTGGGGATTCTGCTGCTGAAATACTTAGGTCTGAGGCGGCAGGGGCATCGGCAATGGGTACTGCTGCTGCTGCTGGACTGGAACTGGGACTGGTCCCCTAACTGAAGGACTAGAAAAGGCTGATGATGAACTCCCCATGTTCGGGCAGTTCCCTACCCTGTGGTTCGAGGCACCACAAGCCAAACACAAACCCTGTGCCCTACGACACTCTGATACCACATGTCCCGGCTTCCCGCAGTGTGAACATCCCACTACGGAAGACTGCTTCTGCCTCTGCTGCTGAGGGTGCGTCGGGGCGGAATGCTGAACCGACGTCACTGAGGCCGCCCGCCTCGGAGCTCCAATGGTCAAAGCCCTGGCTGTCGGGGCTGGTGCTGATGACTGATTCATCTGACCGTGGGTTCGCTTTCGACCTCTGGTCCGATCTACGATCCTCTGGGAGGTATATTCATGCCTTCTAGCTGCTCTCAATACTGTATCGAAGGTCTGATGCTCAAACTGTTCCACTGCCAGTAAAATCTCCAAGTGAAGCCCCTGCTGAAACTGCTGGGCTCTGTCGAACTCAGTTGCCACCAAGGTGGGAGCAAACCGACTAAGCTTGAAAAACTCGGCCGCATATCCGTCGACCGTCCTGCCCATCTCCTTTAGATTGGTGAATCTCGTCTGTAGATAATACCGAGCTACTGCATCGAAATACTTGGTCTGGAATCTCTCTCGGAATACTGCCCAAGCAATAGGAGCTCTCAATCCTACGGCATGTGCCGTCCACCAGCTGCGGGCCAAATTCAATAACTGCAGGCGCACCACGGCCACCTTCTCTTCTTCTGGGGTCCTGGCTGCTTCTAGAATGACCTCAGTGTCCTGAAGCCAAGCATCTGCGGCGATAGCATCTTTGCTACCATCAAAGAAGGGAGGGTTCAAGCGCTTGAAGCTGGTAGCCGCGCTGTTACCCTGATGACCTCCTCTGGTCAAAGTGTTTGCCACCGCCTGGTGCAAAGCATCTCCTCGACGATCCTGGGAAGCTAATAATGACCTGATGAGACCCACCAAAGTGCCATCATCGGGCTCAGCAGGCTGGACGGGCTGAACTGGTGGCTCTCCTCCAGTAGGCATGACTCTGGAGGCTACTCCTGAATGCTGGGCTTGATCTCCGGGTTGCTGCTGGTCCGCGGGAGGTGCTCCGCCTTGCTGATTGGCAGGTCCAGGAACAATGCCGCTGAAGAAGAAGACATAGAAAACAATAAGGAAGGACCAGGACAGATCAAGGATGCAAGCATGTGATCAGATCAAGGATCCAGGGATTCAAAGGATACGAGCAGAGATCAAAGGCGAGTACCGATTGAGACATCTATTCAGTAAACCCTCACATATCTTGATTAACAAGACCTGCATGGGCTACCACTTAAACCATGTCACGCCCCAAACCAGAATACTGGAGAGCGGGGGTAGACATAGCCAGCTACGTATATTGAAGTGCAACCCACCTCGCTATACGGTCATGGCTGTCTAGATACATGCGGGTTTAACTACAATCCATCAGTCCCTTATGGTCATAAACAAGCCTAGTGTCTCAATCACAAGCAAGTAAGTTGTCACGCCCCAGTGCCAAAATACGGAGACGGACTAGGCCAGCTACTCCATATGAGGTATATAAACGTCATACGGCGATCGTGGCTGTCAAGAGACAAGGGAGTGCATGCTATAATCAAGTCTCCTATAGTCTCACAGAGCATCTAGGTCTCAATCAATCAAACAAGAAGCAGTAAATAATGATCATATAAGATAAAGCAGTAAGACGTCCCCGACGCATCATCAAAATGATCATGGGGATCTAACTTTATAAGTTAGCTAGCCCAGAGAGTCATAGGTACATAATTGTATTCAGCTGCAGTCTGATTTAATTACAAATTATGCAAGACAAAATATCCAGATTAGCCGGCTAACAGGTGCCGGTGGCTAAATGCCAGAACATAAGTAAAGATACTAGAGTGGTGGAGAAGAAACCCACTCGAGTCTCCCGCCAGCCATGCTCCTAGTATGTACCATTGACGTCGGAAAGGAAGTTTGGATCCTCAGGCGCTGCTACGAGATCTGGCCAAACAAAACCAGCGGGGTCAGCCCCGAATAGCAAGTACCACAAGGAAGCACAAAAGAGTGAGATAAAACCCAAGCACAAAATAATAATACTAGTAATAATAAAAGCTTCCGGTCGTAACCTCGGTCCACTGCCTGTCCTAGCACGATAGCCCAACCCAACAACCAAACAAGGACATGGGTTGGACCACGCACCATGACAGTCCATGTCCCTCGGCTACTAACGGAAGTTACAAGGCACAGTCAAGTCATTTTTCAAGCGGCCATTCATTCATACGGCTTTCTATATTTGGTGGAGTTATCCCCAGCAGGGCTAGCCAAACCATAAGACATATAGCACATTGATTATGCACCGGTCCCCCGGAGGGCTACCGCGCTAAAACATATAACACATAGCTCGTAGGAGTCGGATATAACCATCCGCTATAGGCGAGTGAAACCATATCCGTGGTGGCCAACCCGACACGTCAGGACTGGGCCTGGGGTGGCTAGTATGGCACGATCTCGAAATTCTTCCCACCCAATGCATCTACCAAGTTAGTTGCCTAGTTAATCCCTAGGTTATCCTCGGAGTTCACATGTCGTGGTCACATGCTCACTCCCCTAGATATCGTACATTATACGAGTACCCCAAGAAGTGATCCTTACTGGCTCATAGAGTCATACGTATGTACCCCCTTCTTGGTGTAATGCGATACACAACACATACCACGTCATTGCTACTGACCAATCGCTATGTAAATACTGGACTCTTGGAGGTACTGACAGGTATCACATAGGAACACTTAGCACATAGGATAGCACATCGATGCTCACATAGATTGTACCTTAGTACACACATAGGATTATCCAGCATATGTATAGGAGTTAGATCAGGAATGAGGACCAAAACACAAGAAGAAATAGAACAAGAAGGTACTATACACTTAGGGTATGAAGAGCTCGTTAGTCATGAAGATTCTTGAAGCCAAGACAAAGATCTACAACTTTTATGTTGGGAGTTAGGAGAAATTCTGGCCACAATTCAGCCAAATAGGACTTAAAATAGCCAAAAACAGCCAAAATAGGAACTATGCGGCACTATTCAGCACTATGCGGCACTATTCAGCACTATGCGGCACTTCCATATACGGCTGGACACTATGCGGTACTATGTAGCATCCTTATGTGACTGGGCACTATGCGGCACTATGCAGCATCCTTATGCGGCTGGACACTATGCGATACTATGTAGCATCCTTATGCGGCTGGACACTATGCGGTACTATGCAGCATTCTTATGCGGCAGGACACTATGCGGCACTATGCAGCATCCTTATGCGGCTGGGCACTATGCAGCATCCTTATGCGGCTGGGCACTATGCGACACTATGCAGCATCCGTATGCGGCTGGGCACTATGCGGCACTATACAGCATTCTTATGCGACTGGACACTATACGGCACTATGCAGCATCCTTATGCGGCTGGGCACTATACGGCACTATGCAGCATCCTTATGCGGCTGGACACTATGAGGCACTATGCAGCATCCTTATGCGGCTGGGCACTATGCGACACTATGCGGCACTATTCATCGTCCCTGCCAAAACCAGGACAGATGACATAGAAAATATCCAAATATTGTTTTGGCCATAACTTCCTCAAAATAAGTCGAAATCTAACTTTTCAAAGGTCAAAATTGTGTAGAATCAAATTTTCTACAACCTATGACCATTAGTTTTCGAAAATAACCAAGTTTGATAGATCAAAACCATGTAAATACATAAAATCCTAGTTTTAGAAACTTAGATCTACACCAAACTAGTCATTAAAATCAAAAACTCCAAGAACTAAACTTGTAGAGAATGAAGAGAAGAACAATATAGACAAATAATATCAAAAGAAAAAAAAATCTAAAATAAAAAATGCATAAATCTCCACTTTTGAGCAAGTTGTACTTGCCTAAGGATGGTGGTTGAGGAAAATAAATGGAGGAGTGAATGAGGAGAGAGAGTGAGGAAGAGAATATAAATAGGGGTTGGGTTGGCTTAAGAAAACCCTAACCTCTAAACATGCTCTAACCATTCCATTAGTGACATGCTTAAAAACTACATGCAACCATTAAATATTAAAAAATAAAATTATGCAGATGCTAAATACGGGATACCATGTACAAAATTCATGAAAGAATACGTCTATCGGGATCGGGGAGTGACATCTCTATCCTCCTTAGAAAAATTCTGTCCTCGGAATTTCTGCCAAGACAAGATAGAGAAATTCGGGCAAGCAAGGTGCAATTACAATCTACACAAGCAACCTATCATTAGCAGTCATTGATCATATATTTTAAAATGGTGCAAAATATGCATGTAATCGAATTACCAAGGCATGAGGAGAAACATACCTTCTGAGTCGAACAAGTGCGGATACCGAGATCTAATCTCGTCCTCGCGCTCCCAGGTTGACTCTTCCGGAGAGTGATGGCCCCAAGCGACACGGACAAGGTTAATAGTTCGGTTCTTAAGCACCTTCTCTCGCCGGTCCAAAATAGACACGGATTGTTCCTCGTAAGTTAGGTCGGTACCAACGACTAACTCCGAATGATCGAGGACATGACTCAGATCCGGGACATACCCACGCAACTGAGATACATGAAATACATCATATACGCCAGATAGCGAGGGAGGAAGGGCAAGTCGATAAGCAACATCGCCTACCCGAGCGAGAATCTCAAAAGGACCAACGAATCTCGGACTAAGCTTTCTTCGGATTCCAAATCTAATGACACCCCGAGTAGGCAAAATCCGCAGAAATACTTGGTCACCAACGCCAAACTCTAGAGGCCTACGATGCTGATCTGCCCAGTATCGGTGTCTGTCCTGCACGACTCGAAGCCGCTCTCTGATTAACTTGACTGTCTCCACTGTCTGCGTGATCATCTCTGGTCCCAACAATTTTCGTTCTCCCATATCGTCCCATGCCAGAGGAGACCTGCACTTCCTTCCGTATAATGCTTCAAACAGTGCCATCTGTATACTTGCCTGATAACTATTATTATAAGAGAACTCTACTAAATGAAGATGATCTTCCCAAGTTCCGCCGAAGTCTAAAGTACAAGCCCGTAACATATCTTCCAAGGTCTGAATGGTTCTCTCTGATTGTCCGTCCGTCTGCGGATGATAGGCTGTACTGAACCTCAACTTAGTACCCAAACTTTGATGCAAACTTCGCCAAAAGTGAGAGGTGAACCGTGTGTCTCGATCTGATACTATGCTGACTGGAACACCATGCTGCCTTACAATCTGTTTCATATACATTTCTGCCAGCTGCTCAGTAGACTGTCCTACTCTGAAAGGAAGAAAATGAGCAACCTTCGTGAGCCGATCCACGATTACCCAAACTGCGTTTCGACCGGTCGGAGATCTAGATAAACCGGTCACAAAGTCCATCGTGATGTGCTCCCACTTCCACTCCAAAATAGGAAGCAACTGTAATAATCCTGCTGGTCTCTGCTGCTCTGCCTTCACTTGCTGACATACCAAACATTTGGATACAAACCTCGCTATCTCCCTCTTCATGCCATTCCACCAAAAGTGTTGCTTTATATCTTGGTACATCTTTGTGCCTCCGGGATGAATGGAATAAAGAGAACTATGAGCCTCTGACATAACTTCTTGTCGAAGGTCTCCACCTGGTACACAAAGACGGTTTCCGAACCTAAGTGTACCATCCTCATGGATTACTAACTCCTTTCTGAGACCTGACTCACACTCTGATCGAAGCTTCTGGATCCGCGGATCCTCTACCTGGGCTGCTCTGATCCTCTCTACTAAAGTAGACTGAATCTGCAAACTGGCCATAACTCCTGTATCTTGTGGCAAGATCACTTCAATTCCCATTTCCTGAAGGTCTTCCAAAATATGCCTCTGCGAGGTTAAAACGAATGCACCACCTCTCCTGCTCAAGGCATCTGCTACCACATTCGCCTTGCCTGGATGATACTGAAGATTTACATCAAAGTCCTTCAGTAACTCCAACCATCTTCTCTGTCTCATGTTCAGGTCCCTCTGGGTAAATACATACTTTAAGCTCTTATGATCAGTGTAAATCTCCACTCGATCCCCATATAAATAGTGCCTCCATAACTTAAGCGAGAACACTATTGCTGCTAATTCCAGGTCGTGGGTCGGATAGTTCTTTTCATGGTCCCGAAGCTGTCGAGATGCATATGCTATCACCTTACCATGCTGCATCAATACACACCCAAGTCTCTTCCCAGATGCGTCACAATACACTGTAAACCCTTCCGATCCTACTGGAAGTGTCAAGATCGGGGCTGAGATTAATCTCTTCTTTAACTCTTCAAATTATGTCTGACATTCTGCTGACCAAACAAACTCTACATCTTTATGCGTCAAATGCGTCAAGGGTACCGAAATCCTGGCAAAATCTGCCACGAACCTCCGATAATAACCTGCCAATCCCAAGAACTACGCACTTCTGCTACCGTCTTCGGAACTGGCTAATTCTCCACTGCCTCAACCTTCTTCGGATCTACTGACACTCCTGCTCCAGAAATAATATGTCCCAGGAACGAAATACGATCCAACCAAAACTCATATTTACTAAGCTTCGCATAAAGTTGATGCTCCCTCAAGGTCTGCAAAACTGTCCGAAGATGTTTCTCATGTTCTTCTTCACTACTGGAATAAACGAGGATGTCATCTATAAACACTACTACAAACTTATCCAAATAGGGTAGAAAGATGCGGTTCATCAAGTCCATGAACACGGCTGGGGCATTAGTCAGTCCAAATGGCATCACCAGAAACTCATAATGCCCATACCGCGATCTAAATGCTGTCTTAGGTATGTCCTGCTCCCGGACCCTCACTTGATAATATCCAGATCGAAGATCAATCTTAGAGAAGACGCAGGCCTTACTCAATTGATCAAATAAGTCATCAATCCTTGGTAATGGATACTTGTTCTTCACTGTTACTGCATTCAACTGCCGGTAATCAATCCACATTCGCGTCGATCCATCCTTCTTGGGTACTAAAATTACCGGTGCTGCCCAGGGTGATTCACTGTCTCGGATAAACTGCTTCGCCTTCAGTTCTTCTTCATGCTGGTGCAACTTGTCCAACTCTGACTGCGACATCCTGTAAACTCTGCCGACTTTAGGCTCCGTCCCAGGATTCAACTCAATACAAAGCTCCACATCCCTCACCGGTGGTAAACCTGGAAGCTCATCTGGAAATACATCAAGAAATTCTCTGACCACTCTTGGAATCTGTTCCTGCTCTGCCAATGATTCTGTAACGATGCCCTTGGGTCGATCCTCCAAGGATCAAACAAAGCCGAACTCCTCAACGCCAGGTACATTAAATACTACCCTACCTCCCCGACAATCTATAGTCGCATGACTGTCTCTCAACCAGTCCATGCCTAGGACAACGTCAAAGTTGCCCATAGGGAACTCAATCAAAGATGCGGGCAATAATCGCCCACTCACTACGACCGGACACGCTAGGCATACCCTACTAACTCCTACGAGCCCATTACCAGTGAGTATATTCATCCTCTCTGGCAATGCCTCGAACTTCAATCCAATACGTGTCGCAAATCGTGCAGATATAAAAGAGTGGGTAGCCCCCGAATCAAACAATGCTACTGCAGGAAAAGAGGTAACAGAAATATTACCTGCAACCACGTCGCCTGAAGCTAGTGCATCCTCCAGTGATAAGGTGAAGGCCTGGACCTGGCCTTGCTGAGCTCCCTGGTGCTGCCTTTCTCGACCATGCTGTTGCTGCGGCCTCTGCGGGCCTTCCTGGTTTTGTGCCTGGCGAAACATCTGAGCCTGTGTCGGTAGACGCTGGGCTAGCAGCCTTACGGCCAATGCTGGTCCTCGGTTCGGTGCTGCCCCCGGAGCTGGCAACGCCGGAAATTGCTGAACTGGCCCTCCTGGCCTCTGCATCATAGGACAATTGGCAATCCTGTGGTCTGGACTGCTACACCTCATGCACAATCCGTTAGCTGAACGACACACATCTCTAGTGTGCCCTCCCTTACCGCAGTAAGTACATCCAATGGGCGTCCCCTGGCGCTGCTGCTGGTTCCTCTGCTGCTGATGCCGAGCTGGTGCTGTTATTTCTGATACCGCCGTCCTCCGTGGCGCTCCTGACTCATGAATACAGATGTCGGGTGCTGGCGCCGATGTTCGCTGCACTGCTCCTCCGCCCCTACTCTGGGGATATGACCTCTTTTGGCCCCCATGTCGTGTTACCAACCTTTGTTGAGTGAGTTCATGCCTCCGAGCAGCCGTTAAAACGGCGTCAAAAGTCTGATAGTCGTGCCCTTCTACTAGCTGTAGAATCTCCAAATGAAGTCCCTGCTGGAATCTCATAGCCTTCTCTGGCTCTGTAGCCACCATCGTTGGTACAAACCGACTCAGTCTGCAAAACTCCGCTGCATATCCATCTACCGTCTTACCAGCCTGCTTGAGACTGATAAACCTCTGTTGTAGCTCATACCGCACTACCACGCCAAAGTACTTGGCCTTGAATCTGGTACTGAAGCTATCCCAAGGAACATGATGCCTCATTCCAACCTCTTTCGATGCCCACCAGTCGCGGGCGAGATCCTGAAGTAACAGTCTGACCTGGTCAACCTTCTCTTCTGCGGAAACCTTAGCTGCAGTCAATATGACCTCAGTATCCTGAAGCCATGCATCCGCCGTAATGGCATCCTCCATGCCGTCAAAATATCTTGGATTAAGCCGACAAAACCTTCCTGACGCTCCCGAATCATTTCTGACACTTCTCTCAAGGGCTAACTGTAACCCCTGATTCAATAGCACATTCTGTTCCTGCTGCTGGGTCTGTTGTTGCTGATGGGCTGCCACCTGACGCTGCTGAGTGGCCAGGAATCCCCGGATGACCTCCAGGAGTGCTGCAGCATCAGGTACTGTCGTTGCTGCCGGTACCGCCGGGGGTGCGGAAGTTTCTATAACCTGCGGTTCTACAGGCTCTGATATAACTTCCACTCGGATTTGGTCAGGAGAAGGCATTCTTTTCGGCTGCTGCCCCGTCGAGCCATGCTCTACTGGACGTTCCTCCATGTTGGCCTCACCAGCTACTGAGAACGAAGCACCCTTATAGAGTAAGATACATGATATCAAATGACAGGACGAGGAAGATTCGAGGATGCAATTCAAGTTATCAATCAAGGCGAGGAAATAGAAATTGAGGCAAGAGATTCAAAGGGAACAAGTTTTGATTGAGACTCCTATAATAGTAACACCCCACAAGTCTGAAAATTAGACCTGTATGGGCCACCAATAAAACCTTGTCACGCCCCAGTGCCGAAATACGGAGACGGACTAGGCCAGCTACTCCATATGAGGTATATAAACGTCATACGGCGATCGTGGCTGTCAAGAGACAAGGGGGTGCATACTACAATCAAGTCTCCTATGGTCTCACAGAGCATCTAGGTCTCAATCAATCAAACAAGAAGCAGTAAATAATGATCATATAAGATAAAGCAGTAAGGCGTCCCCGACGCATCATCAAAATGATCATGGGGATCTAGCTTTATAAGTTAGCTAGCCTAGAGAGTCATAGGTACATAATTGTATTCAGCTACAGTCTGATTTAATTACAAATTATGCAAGACAAAATATCCAGATTAGCCGGCTAACAGGTGCCGGTGGCTAAATGCCAGAACATAAGTAAAGATACTAGAGTGGTGGAGAAGAAACCCACTCGAGTCCCCCGCCAGCCATGCTCCTAGTATGCACTATTGACGTCGGGGAGGAAGTTTGGATCCTCATGCGCTGCTATGAGATCTGGCCAAACAAAACCAGCGGGGTCAGCCCCGAATAGCAAGTACCACAAGGAAGCACAAAAGAGTGAGATAAAACCCAAGCACAAAATAATAATACTAGTAATAATAAAAGCTTCCGGTCGTAACCTCGGTCCACAGCCTGTCCTAGCACGATAGCCCAACCCAACAACCAAACAAGGACATGGGTTGGACCACGCACCATGACAGTCCATGTCCCTCGGCTACTAACAGAAGTTACAAGGCACAGTCAAGTCATTTTTCAAGCGGCCATTCATTCATGCGGCTTTCTATATTTGGCGGAGTTATCCCCGCGATAATGATTAAAAGGAATCCTCAGATCGTGTCAACCCAGCAGGGCTAGCCAAACCATAAGACATATAGCACATTGATTATGTACCGGTCCCCCGGAGGGCTACCGCGCTAAAACATATAACACATAGCTCGTAGGAGTCGGATATAGCCATCCGCTATAGGCGAGTGATGTCACGACCCGCGCCCTAGAGTTAGGGCACGAGAACGTAACAACGCCCAGCCTACGCCGTAGTGTCGGCGGTAGAACGCTGTCCTAGGTCTCAATGCATCTAACAGTATAAGACTAAACAGTTTATACTCCCCGAATGGGGGTGACATAGCAGATACAATCTCAATCACATCTAAGGTAGAGCATGATAAAGATAGATAAAACATGAAATCCAAAATAAATACAGGAGATAGAAGTCTAAGTGTCTAAGATACATAAACCCAGAAATACATCTCAAAACTCAAATACAGTAATCCACAAAGTAAATACAGCTCCAGACAAAGATGAAATAACTATCTAAACAACCTCTACTGTGTCTCCTCTAGGCTAGCAGGCAATCTCCAAGCTATCTGTAAAATTTATCAACAGGTCCAGTCAGGACTGGAGCGAGCACAATACATCTCAACAGTTCATAGCAGGTTAGAAAATATAATCATGCAGTAAAGTAAGATACAAGTGCTGAAAGAAGTGCAGTATGTAAACAGAGAGAGAAAGCTGTAATAGAAATATCTACTATAAATAAAGAACTAACATGTGGCTAGTGAGTCAGAGTACAATATAGACATGTAAATGGCATAGGAGATTCTGATAAGACACTATGGAAGAGATTCTGATAAGATACTACTTGGGTATTATTCACATGTCCAATTCTACTCCCCCGTACCCCCAATCAATACACAAGGATCCAGCCAGGTTATGTTATATGATGCTATGTAACAACCCCCGAAGGTGATAGACCCCGAAGGTGATAGACCCCGAAGGTGATACATAGTAGTCCCATAAATGGGATAAGGATTCTAGGAAGACTCTACGATCATAAGAGTATATGTCGTAAGTGATCAAAGAACCAATGAAGCATATGATACGCCATGTAAGTGAAACGTACAGAACATGTAGTACCCGATGCTCCCTAAGGATAACATCTCAAGAAAGGATCTATATAGTACCAATCCGTGTGACCAACGTGACAGTACAAGTAAAGTAATCTACTACAGGAAATAATTCTAAGCAGGATATGAAATGATCAGAGAATGTACTCGCCTCGATAACCTGAACAGCTGATAAGTATAGGGGGGGTCCCACTGAAGCCACAGAGTCCTATTTAAAGCAACACAGGTTACAAGGTGTTCAAGTTGTAATAAATGAATCTCTATAATCAATCTACATTATACTAGGTTCTTCTAAGTCAAAACAACTCTAGGTCGACTCCGGTCAATAATCTAGTCAAACTAGGTCAAGTGTTGACTTACAGTTGGCTTTGGGTCAACTGGTCAACTCTGGTCAAACAGGGTCAATTCTAGTCTAATATAAAGTGTACTTCGTTATTTGTACGTTGAAACTTAAGACACGTAAATCGAGATAAGAAGATTATCGGTAAGGTTGATAATCTTATTATAGTGATCCACGTGTCCAACTTGTCAATTTCAGTGATGTGAGATCACTGAAATTGGCTGATCTCAGTTTCGTTGTACTAATCCCGAAATACGAACATTATATGAATTAATTATTAATTAATTATAAAAAGGTTAAACTCAGAGAAATTATCAACAAACATTATCGAACGATGAAATGAACATCGCCAACGTGTCCAGAATGGTCAAATTAGCTAGGATAGCCTACTCAACGGTCCAATTTGGACACAAGGGCAAAAAGGTAATTTCGGGTCAAAACGGTGTCCGTGTCGGAGCCGTTTTGCACCGAAAAATGTGCAAGAAAATAAGTCTACAAAATATAACAAATTATATGTTCACAAAACCAGAATGTCGATACGAACCCAACGGTATCTCCAGAATTGGATTCCGTTGACCCGATCTCCATTTGGCCCGTTGACCAGAACTTGAAATTCCGTTTTACACGAAAATACGTGCCGGAGCCAAAGTTCTCAAAACTTAGCAAACTACCTGTCAACGAGTCCAGAATGATGATACGAACTCAACAGTATCTTCGGAATTGGATTCCGATGAGCCGATCTCAATTTGGCCTGTTGACTCGGATATTGGTATCCGACTTGCACCGAAATACGTGCCGGATCCAAGGTCCACCAAAACCTAGCAAATTATATGTCAACGAGTCCAGAATGACGATACGAACTCAACGGTATATCCGGAATTTGATTCCGATGAGCCGGCGTCAAAAAGTCCCGTTGATCCCGAATGTGGGATCCACTTTGTACCGAAAAACGTGCCAGGGACCACGTTCTCCAAATCTAACAAATTTTATATAAAAACATGCCAGAACGACGCCACAAGTCTAATGGTGGTGTCAGAAATGAAATCTGGAGTCCCGTGTTCAAAAATAAAATTTTATAAGTTGGAAATTACGAATTCGGACGGCCAACTTTGGCGTCGAATTCAACCAATCAAACAAGCTCACAATAAAACAAAACTGGAGGAGTAACAAGAGGGTTATACCAGCTTCG
This sequence comes from Iris pallida, assembly GCA_029216955.1. NCBI lineage: Eukaryota > Viridiplantae > Streptophyta > Magnoliopsida > Asparagales > Iridaceae > Iris > Iris pallida. The sequence goes on from JANAVB010036615.1 coordinate 13,088,228, forward strand.
CACCGGAACTGGTAGCACGCCAAACGGAGCTGCGGTGGAGGAGATACAAGCTGACGAAGTTGGCCCCGCGAAACTGTCCAAATTTAATACAATTTAAACGGTCAACTTGGTGGCCGATTTTCATGTATCAAACTATAAAATTAATGGACAAAAATTGGCATGAGCGAAGGTGGATATACCAAGATTGCGACAGAGCGAAGAAATTACCGATCCAACGGTCGGATCTCCGGGAAAACGCGTGCAAAATCGCTGCGACGGCGCGTCAAAACGAACTCGATCCCGCGCGCGTCACGACGGGACGTCGTTCAAAACGCACGAATCGCCTCGACGGCGCGTCCCGGAGGACGGTGGCCGTCATGGGAGGACGGCCTAGGGTGCGCCCGGAGGGGGCCACCCACGGAGGGGGTCGGCCACGCCGGTGTACGGCCGGCGACGGCGCGGCAGCGCTGCACGCGCACGCGCGCTTGGCTGCTGCTGCCGTGGCTGTCGTCTCGCGGTGGCGCGGGGCTGCAGTGCACGGCCTGGCCGACGGAGTCGCAACCTGGCGCGACGGTTATGCGAGCCACGACGGCGACCGACGGGAGAGTGAACAGTGGTGGTTGCGGGATGATGTGGTGAACGGTGGATGAACGGATGGATGGAGGAGGAGGAATGAAGGAGGAGATGGAGGAGGAGATCCTCGGCCATGGCCGACCACGGCGGAGGGGAGGTCGGCCGATGGTCCAGCCAGGGGGTCGGGGAAGATGAGGTCGGCATGGAGTTGCTGTGCATGGAGGGGAGTTGCTGTTGTATTAATTGTTTGAAGGAAATAGAAAGGAAGAGAGAGAGAGAGAGAGAGAGAGGAATAGGATAAGCATTAAATTAAAGAGAGAGAGAGAGAATGGATGCCTTGGTTTTAGGGTCGGCTCCAAAAGCTAGAGGGGGAATTTGTTGTCATGTGGGAATGAATGGTTATGATTAATGTAGGGAGATCCAAGGGTGGAGATTAAATGTGTAGGAAATAGGTCATTCCCATGGATAAAAATTAATAAAAATTTCCAATAATAATTAAAAATAGGTAGAATGAATATTTAGTATTTTTCAAGGGTAATGAGGCTGAGGATGATGGTGATGGAGAATAACACGAAGCTGGGCTGGGTTCGGTCAAGCTGGTTTGGGTCAAAACAGACATTGTGCAAAAATTGAATTAAAATTAGGCGTTGATGATCATGGGTAATTAAGTAGCACCTGGAGATTCCAATAAATGGGACACAAGTGGCGGACGGGTAGTAGGCTCAATGTGGGCCATGTCCACAGTTGGGGCTGATAGGTTTTGGTCGACAGGGAACCCACAAATCAAGTTGGAAAATAAATGTGATGCCGTGGGGTGAAATAAAATCGGGTCACGGGTCAGGAAAGTTGTGCGAAGCAAATGGAGCACAAAATGACGTGTCTGAGTGGGAAATGAAGGTCATGGGTGACGAACGTCTCGAGTAGATCATCAATGAGAAGTTGGTTTCAAGAAACTGACTGGTCTTGCGCTCCCAATTTAAAAGTCACGGTAACGCGCTAAAAATGATCAAGAAAAAGAGTGGGAAAAATAAATAATAATCAAATGGTCTAAATCGACCCAAAGTTCAGCGAAGCAAAAAGAGCACAAGGGAACAAGTCTGAGTGGGACACCATATACCGTCATGAAGGTAATCCTGTCCACTCCAAAACTCGTGAAGAAGATTTCCAGAGTTGAACATCCCTGATACTCCAAATATCAATGGCACGGAAAAGTACACTTAGGAAAAATAACAGAATAAATTATTTATTGAAATTAAAATCAATCAAAAAATAAATAAAAATAATAAAAAAATCAACCCGAAATTCAGGGTGCTCACAAGTGAAACCATATCCGTGGTGGCCAACCCGACACGTCAGGACTGGGCCTGGGGTGGCTAGTATGGCACGATCTCGAAATTCTTTCCACCCAATGCCTCTACCAAGTTAGTTGCCTAGTTAATCCCTAGGTTATCCTCGGAGTTCACATGTCGTGGTCACATGCTCACTCCCCTAGATGTCGTACATTGTACGAGTACCCCAAGAAGTGATCCTTACTGGCTCATAGAGTCATACGTATGTACCCTCTTCTTGGTGTAATGCGACACACAACACACACCACGTCATTGCTACTGACCAATCGCTATGTAAATGCTGGACTCTTAGAGGTACTGACAGGTATCATATAGGAACACTTAGCACAAAGGATAGCACATCGATGCTCACATAGATTGTACCTTAGTACACACATAGGGTTATCCAGCATACGCATAGGAGTTAGATCAGGAATGAGGACCAAAATACAAGAGAAAATAGAACAAGAAGGTACTATGTACTTAGGGTATGAAGAGCTCGCTAGTCATGAAGATTCTTGAAGCCAAGACAAAGATCTATAACTTTCATGTTGGGAGTTAGGAGAAATTCTGGCCACAATTCAGCCAAATAGGACTTAAAATAGCTAAAAACAGCCAAAATAAGCACTATGCGGCACTATTCAGCACTATGCGGCACTATTCAGCACTATGCGGCACTCCCATATGCGGCTGGGTACTATGCGACATTATGCAGCATCCTTATGCGACTGGGCACTATACGGCACTATGCAGCATCCTTATGCGGCTGGGCACTATGCGGCACTATACAGCATCCTTATGCGGCTGGGCACTATACGGCACTGTGCAGCATCCTTATACGGCTGGACACTATGCGGCACTATGCAGCATCCTTATGCGGCTGGGCACTATGCGGCACTATGCAGCATCCTTATGCGGCTGGACACTATGCGGTACTATGCAGTATCCTTATGCGGCTGGGTACTATGCGACACTATGCTATTGTAGGAACGATATAGTAAAGCGTAATACTCTAGAGGGGGGGTGAATAGAGTTGGCAGCAGAATAATGCTAATTAAAAAATGTTAGCAACACAATCACAGTATATAATCACAGTTGAAATAATGTAAAGGCAGAGTTCAGAAAGCAAACGCAAAGACAGCGATGTATACTGGTATCCCTCTGTTGAGGACTAATCCAGTCGGTAGAACTCTTGCTACCAGTTGAATCCACTATAGGAAAAACTGCAAGTTTTCTTACGAAGTCCTTGCAACTTCTACAACGCGAGCTTTGATACGAAGAACTCGTCCAACTTCAAATGTGAAGAGGTATTCTTCAATCAAGCCTTCTGATTACAATCTCTCAGAAACTTCTAGACCGTACCGCACTGGCAAATCGACTAGAGGATTGTAACTGGCTTGGGATCTGAAATTGAAAGCTCTAGAAAACTCTTTGGAAGGCAGAAAGCTTTTTAGATAGAGAGAAGATTGAAAGTGAATGAGTGAATTGAAATGATCGAAATCCATCTCTATTTATAGGAATTCCAAAGGGAGAACTCTGTCAGAATTCGGGCAGAACTCGATGAGCAGAACTCGGTCAAATCCGCAACTGCAGGAGGACCAAGTTCCAGAGAATTCAAAAATCAAACGGCCACCAACCGAACTCTGGCCGAACTCTGGCCGAGTTCTGTCAGGGTTAGGTTAGGGTTTTAAAATAGATTTTTGGTGATTTTTGAAAACCTTTTTGAAAACCTTTTTGTAAACATTTTGATAGGTCATTTTAAAAACATTTTGAACTATTTTGGGGATAGCCTATTTGCCAGTACGACTCGGTGTACAACGTATTCCTAGACTCAAATAAAGTGAAAAATTACATTGTATAGGAAGTACAGACTCAAGTAGGCAAACAGATCTTCAGTCTTGAACGGAGTGAATATCCAATCTTGCTTATGTCCAAGAAGCTGAGATGTCCCAACAAGCTTCGTATATCCAGACAGAGTTTTGATCAATTATTAAAATCAGGTTGACCATATGACCAATGGGCCAACAATCTCCCCCATTTTGATAATTGACAAACTATGAATGATATAACATTAAGCTTGTTCAAAAATATCAAAAAGATCAAAAAGTAGAAATTGTTCATAACCTGTATTTAACTAAAAAAAAATGTTAGATCATTTTTAATTTTCTTCCCCTTTGTCACTTAGCAAAATAATTGCACAAGAGAAGGCTCCCCCGCAGTAAATGCAGAAGACTCCCCCGCAATCAATGCATAAGTAACAAATAGCGAGAAAACAAATAAAAGAAATATAGTATAAGAATTAGAGATATAGCATCACAGGCATGTAATGTTTCTACAAATTATCATCACAGGCATGTATTGCTTCAAAAACATAAAAAAAATCTCAGGCATGCTATTTCACAGGCAGTTTAAAATGGAGAAGCAGTATAAGAGATAGTGCTTAAACAAAATGCTAAAATAAACTGAGATGTCATAAATAAAATATCATAAATATGTCCATGAAGATAAAAAGTACTGATATCAAACTACAAAGTACTGATAAAAAGTAAATAATAAAAACTTGGAATGTCGGAGCATTTCCAAGTATACAATAGAATATCACTAATAATCAAATCAGATCTCATCATCACTATCCTCATCAATATCATCAGCAGCGTGGCCAGCATGACCGAAAGTACCAGCACCAGAAGTACCAACGCCAGTAGGATGAGTAGTGGCGCCAGCATAGAACTCACCAACATAATCTCGAGGTGCACGATACCAGTCATAGGCGTTAACTGGCTGGAAGTAGGCATGAACAGCCTCATCCTCACAGCGGTAACCCGAAAAAGCTGGATCTCGAGGGATGGAACCGGCTGAATAACCAGTCTGAGCGAACCGAAGATCAGCCAAGGAGTTTGCCATCGCCTGATAACGGATGACATCGCGGAACTCATGCTCGCGAGCCATGTCCATCATCGAGATGTGCAAAGATGATAAATGCTGATATATGCCCTCAAAAGTCATGGCATACGGCTGATGTGGTAAAAATGGTGCAGTAGGAGGAGCAGGAGGTGGAGCTGAAGCAGTCCGGCTGCGACGAGAAAGCTGGAGTAACTTGGGCTCAGAGTCCTGAGTACAAGTCGATAGATCGATCTCGAATCGCTGAAAGATACGAGGGAGAATCATCGCGTAAGAGAGATTTCGATCTCTAGCACGACAACGTCCCATCATCTGAATAATAGTCTTAGGGGCGAAAAAAGGAATCCCCTTGATAAGATGGTACATGGCGGACAGCTCAAGCGAAGTCACATCATCCTTGGAAGTGGATTTTGGAAGAAGAGTAGAGTAGATGATACGATGCAATTCGTAGTTAAACAAGTTCAGGTTGTTAGCCTTGAACTTTCCAGAACGTACTCTGTCAGGTGCATAGAGTTCCGTTTTGAAACTCGTGAGTGTAGTGCCTTCGGGGAAATCGAATTCCGTGATATCAACTAGCGGTTCACCTTCATTGGAAATACCAAGAATCTCCGCTAGGAGGACATCATTGAACTCAATGTCTATGCCTCCAACACGTGTGCTCACGTCAAAAGTGTTAACTACGAGATTGCAATAGAACAATCTAATGGCATTAGTAGCAATTGGGAAGCACAGTTTAACAAGTAAGTGTAACCCTAATACCTCAAATAAGTGACGATGATCAGGGAATATCGTCCATTTAACCGGAGCGCCGCTACATATGGATCGGGTGGAAAAGTCACCGTACCATAATAAAGCTTGATCGAGGGTTTGAAAGAAGAACCCATCGAAAGCGCCGTCGCTCTTTTGGACCGGCGAAAACAAAGAATCCGTGTGAGGATTCGAAGAGGACCCTTCCTCACTAGGAGTGGTCTTCTTCCTCTTAGACGGATTAAATCTAGGTGCCATTGAAATAAAAAGCACTAATTTGAAAGGTAGAGAGGGAGGAAGTTATACCTCACAAAAATTGGATATGTTGTAGAGAAGAACGATCTCCGCACGATTCCAAATTTTGGAAGGATTTCACCAAGTAGATAGGGAGCAATGGGTTGGTGAATACCTAGGGTTTGGAGGAGTTTCGGGCGGCTGGAGCTGCTGTTTGAAAGTTTGGAAGCAATGGAAGAGAAGAAGCTCTCGGGTTCTGTATATATATATACACAGACATCCTTAATCGAACTCGGGCCGAATTCGGTCAGAGCTCTGGCCGAATTCGCCTAGGGTTCTTTCAGGTTGATTTTTGCTACTTCTTTTTCATTGACTCGTTGTAAATATTTAATTCAAAGATTAGTTATTTTAGTCTTCAAATAACATAATTAATAATATTTTTTGAATTAAATGTCATTATACAGTGACTGTCTCAGATTAGCTGTAGGAGTACTGTCCCAGCTGGCGGAGGTTCACCGGGGAACTCTTAAGTACCGCTTCGCTTCAACCGTAGTTGTGGTGACAGACAGACTCTTTATTAGCTTGTCTCTAACACAGTTTTTGCATAATGATATATAATCATAAAATAAAATCAATTAATATTATTGACGTCCAAAATTCATAATTCTCGACGTAAATAATTGAAATGATCTTCCGCTAGAGGTTTAGTAAAGATGTCAGCTAATTGATTTTCAGTATCTATGTACACAAGGTTTATATCTCCATTTTGATGATGATCTCTAAGAAAATGATGTCTAATCTCGATATGTTTAGTACGAGAATGACATACAGGATTCTTAGTCAAATTAATGGTGCTCGTGTTATCACAGAAAATGAGAATATGTGTGAAAAATAAATCAAAGTCTTCTAGGGTTTGTTTCATCCACAAAATCTGAGCGCAACAACGTCCTGCGACGATATACTCAGCCTCTATTGTTGATAAGGCTACAGAATTTTATTTTTTACTAAACCAAGAGACTAGAGCCTTACCTAAGAAATGACATGTACCGCTAGTACTTTTTCTATCAACCTTGCATCCAGCAAAATCTGCATCCGAATAACCAATAAGGTCAAAGGATTTAGTTTTGGGATACCACAAGCCGACAGAAGAAGTGCCCTTAAGGTATCGGAAGATACGCTTAACTGCGGTCAGATGTGATTTCTTTGGGTTAGCTTGAAAACGTGCACACAGGCAAACACTAAACATTATATTTGGACGACTAGCAGTTAAGTAAAGTAAACTATCAATCATACCTCGATACTTATGTGTGTCGACTGGCTTGTCTTGTTCGTCAGAATCAAGCTTTATTGAAGTTGCCATCGGAGTGCCAATAGGTTTGACATTGTCCAGATCGAACTTCTTTAGCAAATCTTTTGTGTACTTGGCTTGATTAATGAACGTTCCATTGTCGGTTTGTTTGATTTACAATCCGAGAAAGAACTTCAGCTCTCCCATCATGCTCATCTCAAACTCATTCTGCATACACTTAGAAAATTCTTGACAAAGAGATTCATCAGTGGATCCAAATATGATATCATCAACATAGATTTGAATTAAAAGCAGCTTGCCATTAAAAGATTTAATAAATAGTGTAGTGTCAATCTTTCCTTTTGAAAAACCGTTGTCAAGTAGAAAAGAGCTTAGACGGTCATACCAAGCACGAGGGGCTTGTTTCAAACCATATAAGGCTTTCTTCAACTTGAAAACATGGTCAGGATTTTTGAAATCCGTGAAACCCGGAGGTTGTGCTACAAAAACTTCTTCTTTTATAAAGCCATTTAGAAAAGCACTTTTTACAACCATTTGAAAATGTTTGAAATTATGAAAACATGCAAATGCACATAACATTCGAATGGATTCTAATCTCGCAACTGGGGCATAAGTCTCATCGTAGTCGATACCCTCTTCTTGATTGTATCCTTGAGCTACGAGTCGAGCCTTGTTACGAGTTACTAAACCATCCTCATTTAGTTTGTTTCGGAATACCCAACGGGTGCCAATGACCGGATGATCAATAGGCTTGGGAACAAGTTCCCAAACTTGATTCCGTTCGAATTGGTTTAATTCCTCTTGCATGGCATCTATCCAGAAACTATCACTACATGCTTCATCAATAGATTTAGGTTCTAGCTGTGAAATAAATGCAACACTAGAAACAATATCTCTACTGGATGATCGAGTACTTACTCTTTTGGTAATGTCACCAATTACCAAATCTTGTGGATGATCAGCTGTGAATTTTAACCTCTTCGGTAGACTCTGTAGGTAGCTGGTTCCTGGATCTCCTCTAGGGGGTTCAGCTAGTGCAGAGCTTGGTTCAGGTTCAGCTGATGTTAAACTTGATGTAGGCAGATCTTCATCACTATCATCATGAGTCATTTGGTTCATTTCATCAAAAGTGACGTTGATTGATTCTTCGATGATCATGGTACGTTTGTTGAAGACTCTGTACCCTTTTCTCTTGGCCGTATAACCTAGAAATATACCTTTATCGGTCTTTTCGTCAAACTTTCCTAAGTTGTCTTTAGTATTAAGAATAAAGCACTTACAGCCAAAAATCTTAAAGTATGAAACTGAAGGAATTCTATCAAACCATAACTCAAATAGAGTCTTCTTCGATTTGGGTCGAATTAGAACTCTATTGAGCACAAAGCAAGCTGTATTGACAGCTTCAGCCCAGAAGTATTTGGGTAGGCTAAATTGATTTAACATCACTCTGGCCATTTCGGTTAGAGTTCTATTCTTACGTTCCACAACTCTATTTTGTTGTCGAGTTCTAGGGCAGGAGAACTCATGTATGAAACCGTGTGTGTCACAAAATTGCTCGAAATCAGTATTCTCGAATTCGCCTCCATGATTGCTTCTAATTTGAGTGATCATGTAACCTTTTTCATTTTGTACTTTCTTGCAAAAGGCGACAAATTCGGATAATGCGTCATTCTTGCGTGTCAAGAAATATACCCACGTGTATCTAGAAAAATCATCTACAATAACAAATGCATATAATTTACCTCCGAGGCTAGCAACTTTGCTAGGACCGAATAAATCTATGTGTAGCAATTGTAGAGGTCTAGTAGTACATACTGCGTTTACAGACTTGAATGTGGATCTGGTAGCCTTGTTCTTTTCACATTGGCTGCATACCGAATCCTTCTTGAATGTTATGTCTGGTAAACCACGTACTAACTTCTTTGTGGATAATCTTGAAATTGTATCCATATTTGCATGATCGAGTCTCATGTGCCATAGATGACTCTCATCACTTTTGGCCATTAAGCGTCTACCTGAAATGTTAGCTTCTTCCAGCAGATAGAAAACATATATATTGTCTTCCCTGATTCTTTCAAAGATAGTACTACCAGTTGAGCTATCAACTATAGTACATTTGTCTTTGCCAAAGTTGATACCATAACCATGATCAGCTAGATGACTTATCCTGAGCAGATTATGTTTCAACTCGGTAACCAGACAGACATCTTTAATCACGGGATAGGGAGACTTACCAACATCACCGATACCAATAATATACCCTTTTAAATTATTACCGAAGGAAACATAACCTTCCTTCTTCTTCTTCGACAGTGTTGCAAATAGGGTAGCGTCACCGGTCATATGCCATGAGCAACCGCTGTCGAGGATCCATTTGCTTCTAGCATGTGAAGGGTGTTCCACCTACAAAACAGTTTGCAGATAAAACCTTTGGTACCCATTTCTTGTAGGGTCCTGAATTGTTAGCTTTAGGTATCCAAGCATAAACATTTAAATCTACAAGTTTTCTCATTCTACATGCAGATGATATATGACCAATGAGGCCACAATAATGACATTGTGCATGTCGAGTGTTAAAAGCTGAGTGGTGTGCATGGTTGGTAGGTTTGGGTTTTCTAGTATAGAAGAATGCATACCTATGATCATGTTTGGGCTTAACCTTTTGGGGTAAAGGTTTTATATGGTTTGGTCTGACAGTGTTTGGCTTGGGAATGTTCCGAATTCTCGGTAAGTGACACGTGTTAGGATAGGAAGCAGCAGGCTCAGGCTATTTTCCTAACCTAATTTCTAACCTTTTGGAAGTGTCATATAACTTAGTATAATCAGAAGTGAGTGATTCCATTCTGATTTGTGCAGATTGAAGACTTTTTTTTTCTCTAGAAAGATCTTCTCTCAATTGGTCTATAATTTTGTCTTTCTCTTCGGATGACTGTTTAGTCTCGTGTAATAAGAGCTTTATAGAGGAAAGCTCACCAGACTCACTAACATTAGCTCTAATCTCAGCTAGTAGGTCGGTAAGTCTTCCTATTTCTCCTGTGTACTCTTTGAGTACCTTCTTAGCGGTCTGATATTTACTACGCAGTTTCCTGTAGTCAAGCATCAGGTCACTGAAGGCATCTCCTAATTGCTCAAAGGTGAAGTCATCATATGTTTCTACAGGTTCAGTACGTACCTGATCGATTGCCATGAGCAGATGTTTGCAGCGTCCTCTGAATGTTTATCTTCTGAGTCGCTAGCTTCACTCTCATGCCATATGCTGGTGTTGGCATATTTCCGAGACGTTGATCTTTTCAGGTTGTCTTTTTTATACCTGTTGTTCTTCTTGCTCGATGATGAGTTGATGGGACAGTCCTTCTTCATATGTCCCTTCTTCTTACAGCCATAGCAGACAGCATCTTCTTGATACCAGTTGTTGCTGTTGTTCTCTTTGACTTTCTTCTCATGTCTCATGAATCTTTTGAACTTCCTTGCTAGGAGAGCTTGATATTCGGCGTCAGATCCACTGCTGTCTGAGTCATCTTCAGCAGCTTTTTTGTGCTGAGCCTTGAGGGCGATAGTCTTCTCCTTTGGAGCAGGCTCTTCAAAATCTTGTAGCTCCAGTTCATGAGTGAGTAGTTTACCCATGAGTACTTCAAGTGACATTGTGATGAGGTCGTTTCCTTCAATGATAGCTGTAGCCTTTGGAATCCAGTTCTTGGTGAGAGCTCGCAGGAGTTTGCGAATCTTTTCGTGGTTACTGTAATCTTTGCCTAAGGAGGACAAAGGGTTTACAATATCCAAGAACCTCTCGAACATTTGTGTGACTGTTTCATTTGGCTTCATTTTGAACGCCTCGTACTCTTGAGTAAGTCTGCTGACTTTTGACTCCTTGACTTGAGTCGTGCCTTCATGTGTAACTTCGAGAAGCTTCCACACACCATTTGCCGTTGTGCATGTAGATACCTTGTTAAATTTTGTTCTGTCTAAGGCACAAAAAAGAGCATTAATGGCACGTGCGTCAAGACTGGCCTTTTTCTTTTCTTCCTCTGTATAACTGCTTTGGGGTTTTTCAACCAAAACTCCCTCGACATTTATACGAGGTGGCTTCTGATAGCCATCAAGAACAATAGCCCATAAGTCAAAATCAAGAGATTTCAAGAAAAAACTCATCCGTGTTTTCCAATAAGTGTAGTTAGTACCATCAAACAGTGGGGGTCTGTTTGTGGCCTGACCTTCACTTGTGAATTTCATAGTAGCCATGTGATGTGCTGTGATCTAATAAATAATGAATAAATAATAGCACTGTTACCTCGCTTTACCTGTAACACCCGATCTGATACCAATTGTAGGAACGATATAGTAAAGCGTAATACTCTAGAGGAGGGGGGTGAATAGAGTTGGCAGCGGAATAATGCTAATTAAAAAATGTTAGCAACACAATCACAGTATATAATCACAGTTGAAATAATGTAAAGGCAGAGTTCAGAAAGCAAACGCAAAGACAGCGATGTATACTGGTATCCCTCTGTTGAGGACTAATCCAGTCGGTAGAACTCTTGCTACACTACCAAAATACATGTATTTACCGACGGCCTTATCCATCGGTAGTCCGTCGCCAAAAATAAATACCGACGGATTACCGACGGATATATTGGTAAAACAGCCGTCGGGAATAACCTCGTCGCTAAAACATATCCGTCGCTACTCCGTCGCTCAGCGACGACTTAGCGACGGAATACCGTCGACGCATTTAAATATATATAGCGACGGATTACCGACTAGCTTTCGTCAAAATATGTATCAGGATATAGGGTTAGCGACGGAAAACTCCGTCGCTAAAGAGTCGGCAAAACCGTATCAGTGATTTTCTGATATGCAATATCCGTCGCTAATCTGTCGTAAATTTGTCGGTAAAAGCGTATCAGAGATTTTTCCATACGGCAGGTCGTCGTTATGCCGTCGCTAATCCGCCGAGGTGTACGACGGATTAGCGTCGTATTAGCGACAAAACATCCGTCGCTAACTGCAAAATTTATGGACATCAAACAGAACCAGGTCGACGGACATTCCGTCGCTAAACCGTCGCTCAATGTAAAATTCTCCAGGTAGCGACGGATATTACGTCGCCAATCCGTCGATACATTAAATTCCTACAGTTAGCGACGGATAGTCCGTCGGGACTTTGTCGCCAGTCCGCCGTAAGTTAGTCGCCAATCCGTCGCGAAAGCTAAAATTTATGGACATCAAACAGCACCAGGTCGACGGATCGTCCGTCGCCAATCCGTCGCTTTATTGAAATGCTCCAGGTAGCGACGGTTTTTACGTCGCCACTCCGTCGCTAACCTCAGTTTCTCCAGTTAGCGATGGACTATCCGTCGCTGAGTGGTCGCCAGTCCGTCGCTAACTTCTAATTTTTGAAAAAAAAATACTGCAAACAGACTCTTTCCTGTTTATACAACACATCCAACACAATATCAAACATGCAAAATATCCATATACAACACCATATATCCATATCCAACACGAATATCCAACGTATCCAATATCCAAAACCATATATCCATATGCAAAATATCCATATCCGACACCAATATCCAACGTATCCAATATCCAACAAAATATTACCAACACAATATATCCAATATCCAACATTAAATTATCCAAACATAAAAAAAAATATCCGAACATACAATGTATCCAAATGTCTACAAAACCAACAACATAAATAAAATCAAACCCCGTCCGTCGGATCGTCTCGTGCTCGTGCCGCCGCATCCGCTTTGCGTATGTACTCCTCCACCGTGTGTGCCGGCACTTGGGACAAGACATGGTCTGGAAGCGCGCATAGCTGCTCCGGCGACAACATGTCAAGGAGCGTCAAGATGGTGTTATCCGATACGATACGGGCGTCCGCAGAGCGGTTAAACGAAAGCCGTCCGGGAGAAGAAGGACCAGGTCGATCCGAAGCACCGGCAGCAGCAGTAGACGGACCGGGAGCACCACCAGATGAACCGGGAGCACCAGCAGACGGACCGGGAGCAGACGGACCGGGAGCAGACGGATAGCGCCCCAACACTATCGCCCGCAAATCTGACACCGCGGAGGTCAGAGTCGTAAGCTGCGCCCTCACATCGTCTATCGGGGGCGCTGGGGGAGGCGGAGGCGGTGGATATCTCGGGGACGGCTGCAACGAGGGCGCCATGGAACCTAAGCCGTAGACGCGCCCTTTCCTAACGCCGCCGACGGATTCTACGAACACGTCGTCGTAGCGAGCGGCCATAGAAGAGTGCGTCTGGGTGGGCGTCGTTTCGCTGACATTCTCGGAAGGGGGCTCGATCTCAAGCCGACTAAGTGCCTCACGATACGCAGCCTATCCAATGAATGTGTTTATACTATAAGTTTTCCTAAGTTATAATCTAAATCCTATGTTTCCCTAAGTTATAGTCTGAATCCTAAGTTTATCTAATTAACTTAATAATAATTATATTTCTAACATAAATCTCATAAACGTAAGTACTTACATCAGTCTCCTCGGCCCTCGCGTCGACGAAGCTCCCGTCCTTCCGCCTCTTGTGCGTATGCACGAATACATCGTGAGCGGTCACCGTCTCCGCCTCTTTCCCCTGCTTCACCGCCCGTTGGGCCTGCATACGTAGAATTTAATTAACTTCGTATATTAACAGTATGAAATTAAATAATAGAATGAATTTGAATTTGCGCTATCTCACCAAATCTGCACGCGTCGATGCGTGGGGCCTTGATCCCCCCGTATGCAGACCCGCGGCCTGTCGATTAGCCTTAGCTTTCTCCGATTTCAGCTTGAACTGCGGAGTATCCATCTTCTCCAACATCTGCTCATAGTACTCCGCCCGGATCCAGTCCTTCCTCGTATGCGCCGTACGAAGGTCGTACACCGCATCCCGTATCTTCTTTCCGGCGGCGGCTTTGTAGGTCCTGCGGATCGCCTCCTCGCGATGGGGGGGCCACCAGAACGTCCTCTGACATACAAATTCAAATATCACGTAATAAAAAATTTAATGATTTAAAGAATAATTAATAATTCACCGACGGATTTATACCCTCATCTCGTCGAGCCAGACGTACTTTATGTCCTGAGGTACCTCAAAAAAATTGAGGTAGGGGCCATGGTAGTTATCCCGGATAATGCGCCCTAGAATCCGGGCAGCATCCCACGGGAAAAACCTATAAAGAAGCAACGACTGGATTATTAACTTGAAGAAATGAAACAAATTTAATAAATTAACTTAAATTTACTTACGATTCACCAGCAGGCCATAGCTCTCGTCGGAACTCGCCCACCAGCCTCTCTGGTGGCGTCGGGGGATCCGCGGGTCCGCGTATGTACTCCCCGGTAACAGGATGAAACTGAATCCCGGGGTACTCCGAGGCCCACCCTGCAGTAACTGCTGGGCCCCCTACTGCATCTGCTGCTGCATCCGCTGGTACATCCGGTGGCGGAACGGATCCGCTAGCGGATGGAGTCACAGGCCTCGACGACGATGTCGGTGGCACCGAGGAAGAATGACGGCGGGAAGAGCCTGTGTCCGGGCTCTCCAAGTCGGGATCGGAGGTCACATCCGGGGAATGCGGCTGGCGACCTCTGCAGCAAAATCTGGATGACACAAATCAAAATATTTCTACGCCTCCCCATCCGAAGGATGTGACAATTCTCCTTCGTCCTTTATGCGATCTTCACTGTGCCACGTCATGTGTTCTGCTGTATTCAGAGACATATACATCCTTTGTAAGCGCTTCGTGATCGACAAGTAATGCATATACTTGTAAGGACGTCGTTTTCTAGTTGACTTTCCTTTTTCCTGTACTGTCTTATAACGATCCGCATTACAGAACCAACAACTTTCTAATACGCAATTCTCTTTGTAATACAACATGCATCCGTTGCGACAGCAATCTATCTTCTCGTACCCCAGTCCCAGTTGTCGGACCATCATCTTTGACTTGTAGAAGTTTCTTGGGAGCTCTTTTGATTCCTTCGGTAACACCTCATTAGTTAATTGTGTGATCCGATCATAGCAAGCTTGTGGCAAGTTAAAATCAGACTTTATGTTCAACAACCGCATCGTCACTGACAGTGCGGAATGAGTCTCACAACCAGGATATAGAGGAGTATCTGCGTCCTTAAACATATCATAGAACTCCTTTGCCTCGGGATTAGGATCCTCCGGATCAAAATTAGGCCCTGCCGCAGCATACACCATATCTCGTGCAAGGTTCTACATGTCTCCATAATCCACAGAGCATCCGTCGTCTTCGAGGACATCCGTTGCAGCATTATCATCAAAAGCATAAGTACCAGCTTCTGCAGCCTGTCTTTCTGAATATAATTCACCTTGCGATGACCACAGGCCGTAATCACGTACGAAACCCTTACGGGTCAAATGATCTCTCACAGTCATCACTTCTTCGAAACGTCTATTGTGACAATTAACACATGGACACTTGATTTTGTTATCGTCCATGTACTGAGTTTTGCTCATGGCATACTTAAGAAATACTTCCACACCTGCCTAAAAATCGTCACTCACACCAATTCTGCTCTCGTGTTGTCGTTTGTACATCATGTACGATCAACAAAGTAACGATTCATGCTCGATTTGATGTGAATATCTGTATCGTAAGACAAACTAAACATAAGAATTAATAGCCCGATACCGATACTCATATCGTAAGAAAAACTAAACTTGTGGATAACACGCTAGGCCTACGACGAGGCTACTTAGTATCACAATCTAACATAATTAGTATATAATCATGTAACTGGTGGATCCGCTAGCTAGTAAGCCGGATGTACTTAATATCAGAGAGTATCAGATTAGTATCAGTATATAGGTTAGGTAGACCGTATCAAACGCATATCGGAATAGTAGGCCGAATAGGAGGCCGAGATAGTCGAATGAGAAGAAGGGAATAAAGGAGGAGCAGATGGGTCCAGAGCCATGGTGGAGGAGGAGAAGTAACATGAGAGCAGTTTTCGCCGTAACATCTTCTGGCTCTGCTGGCAACTGAAGTCCAGATGCTACAAAGGACGATCCTTCGCTGAAATCGACTACAACACCCATCAGTTCAAGTTCATTCCTATATGAGTATATTCCAATGCCATAGAGGAAGGTCAACAAACTGATGGCTTCTATGTCATTGGAATCTACTCATATAGGAATGAACTTGAACTGATGGGTGTTGTAGTCGATTTCAGCGAAGGATCGTCCTTTGTAGCATCTGGACTTCAGTTGCCAGCAGAGCCAGGAGATGTTACGGTGGAAACTGCTCTCATGTTACTTCTCCTCCTCCACCATGGCTCTGGACCCATCTGCTCCTCCTTTCTTTCCTTCTTCTCATTCGACTATCTCGGTCTCCTATTCGGCCTACTATTTCGATACCGATACTTTGAACCTTGATCTTAACCCAAACCTATATACTGATCGATACTAATCCGCTACGCCCGATACTAAGTATATACGATCGATACTGATAGCGATAGTCCGATACCGATAGCGATAGTCCGATACCGCTAGTTCGATCGATACCGATAGTTCGATACCGATAGCGATAGTCCGATACCGATAGCGATAGTTCGATACCGATAGCGATAGTCCGATACAGATACACATGGACCTACATATCTATATATCACTAGTAGCCATACTCCTCTACATACTACTCTACACTAGGATCTAGTAACCATATACTACTCTACACACTAGCTACGTAGTCATACTCTAAAATAAGGTAAACTAATTTACCCACACATTAAAACCAACCCAATCAAATCTTAGGCAAACTATTCATATGATATCAATCGAAATACAAATAGGTCAACTAGGCTAGTTCTAGGTCAAATTAGGAGTCCAAGTCAACTCTGTCAAAACTAACCTTAATTAGGCTAAACTTCTACCTTAGCTAATCAAATATATATACTAGACTTCACGACGTGTGTCTGTGTATATATATATATATTATTAATAAATTACTTAAAATTATGCCTATATATATATATATATATATGTCTGTGTGTGTATCCGTGTGTCTGTGTCCGTGTGTGTCCGTGTGTGTGTGTGTGTGTGTCTGTGTGTGTGTGTGTCTGTGTGTCCGTGTGTCCGTGTGTGTGTGTGTCTGTGTGTGTGTGTCCGTGTGTGTGTGTGTCCGTGTGTGTGTGTGTGTCCGTGTGTGTGTGTGTGTCTGTGGGAGAGGAGGAGGAGGACTCCTGCGCGGGGACTCCAGAGTCCCTCCTACGCCCCCCTGCCCCGACCCCCCCCAACCCCTGCCCGACCCCCTCTCCCACCCCCCTGCCCCCCCTGCCCCGACCCCCTCCAACCCCTGCCCGACCCCCTCTCCCACCCCCCTGCCCTCCCCTGCCCCGACCCCCCCAACCCCTGCCCTCCCCTGCCCCGACCCCCCAACCCCTGCCCGACCCTCCCCCAACCCCTGCCCGACCCCCTCTCCCACCTCCCTGCCCAGACCACCCCCCCCACCCCTGCCCGACCCCCTCCCCGACCCCCCCTGCCCCCTCTCCCACCCCACCCTTGCCCCGACCACCCCACCCCCTACCCGAACCCTCCCTGCCCAGACCACCCCCCCACCCCTGCCCGACCCCCTTCCCGACCCCCCTGCCCCCGACCACCCCACCCTGTACCCGAAACCCGAAACCCCCCTGCCCCACACCCTCTCCGACCACTACGACAGCCCCCCAACCCCCCAAATCGTAAAAGAGAGAGAGAGAGGGAGATAAAGAGAGAGAGGGGGGGAGAGAGAGCATACCTTAGAGAGAGAGGGGGAGATCGCCGGTCGGAGAGAGGGAGATCGTCGGAGAGAGGGAGAGGGAAGAGAGAGAGTGTTTTGGGGGAGAATGAAAATTTCCCTCCCGTCGGTTCAATTTAAGTTAGGGTACAGAAATTAGCGACGGATTATTCCGTCGCTCAGTCGTCAGTAAATCTCGCGCCAATATTTTAGGCTTTTGCCGCCAAAATATACGACGTTCTAGCGACGGATATAAAACCGTCGCTACTTGGCCGACGATCTATCGACGGCGTAGCGACGGATATGGACATAAAAAAATAAAAAAAATTGTCCACTGCTTTCCGTCGGTATTCCGTCACAAATCCGTCGGTGATCCGACGGTAATAGCGACGGAAAATTTCCGTCGCTAAATGGCCGTCGCTAAAATACTGTAATTTGGTAGTGCTACCAGTTGAATCCACTATAGGAAAAACCGCAAGTTTTCTTACGAAGTCCTTGCAACTTCTACAACGCGAGCTTTGATACGAAGAACTCGTCCAACTTCAAATGTGAAGAGGTATTCTTCAATCAAGCCTTCTGATTACAATCTCTCAGAAACTTCTAGACCGTACCGCACTGACAAATCGACTAGAGGATTGTAACTGGCTTGGGATCTGAAATTGAAAGCTCTAGAAAACTCTTTGGAAGGCAGAAAGCTTTTTAGATAGAGAGAAGATTGAAAGTGAATGAGTGAATTGAAATGATCGAAATCCATCTCTATTTATAGGAATTCCAAAGGGAGAACTCTGTCAGAATTCGGGCAGAATTCGGGCAGAACTCGATGAGCAAATCTCGGTCAAATCCGCAACTGCAGGAGGACCAAGTTCCAGAGAATTCAAAAATCAAACGGCCACCAACCGAACTCTGGCCGAACTCTGGCCGAACTCTGGCCGAGTTCTGTCAGGGTTAGGTTAGGGTTTTAAAATAGATTTTTGGTGATTTTTGAAAACCTTTTTGAAAACCTTTTTGTAAACATTTTGATAGGTCATTTTAAAAACATTTTGAACTATTTTGGGGATAGCCTATTTGCCAGTACGACTCGGTGTACAACGTATTCCTAGACTCAAATAAAGTGAAAAATTATATTGCATAGGAAGTACAGACTCAAGTAGGCAAACAGATCTTCAGTCTTGAACGGAGTGAATATCCAATCTTGCTTATGTCCAAGAAGCTGAGATGTCCCAACAAGCTTCGTATATCCAGACAGAGTTTTGATCAATTATTAAAATCAGGTTGACCATATGACCAATGGGCCAACACAACATTCTTATGTGGCTGGGCACTATGCGGCACTATGCAACATCCTTATGCGGCTGGACACTATACGGCACTATGCAGCATCCTTATGCGGCTGGACACTATGGGGCACTATGCGGCACTATTCATCGTCCGTGCCAAAACCAGGACAGATGATATAGAAAATATCTAAATATTGTTTTGGCCATAACTTCCTCAAAATAAGTCAAAATCTAACTTTTCAAAGGTCAAAATTGTGTAGAATCAAATTTTCTACAACCTAGGACCATTAGTTTTCGAAAATAACCAAGTTTGATAGATCAAAACCATGTAAATACATAAAACCATGGTTTTAGAAACTTAGATCTACACCAAACTAGTCATTAAAATCAAAAACTCCAAGAACTAAACTTGTAGAGAATGAAGAGAAGAACAATATAGACAAATAATATCAAAGGAAAAAAAATCTAAAATAAAAAATGCATAAATCTCCACTTTTGAGCAAGTTGTACTTGCCTAAGGATGGTGGTTGAGGAAAATAAATGGAGGAGTGAATGAGGAGAGAGAGTGAAGAAGAGAATATAAATAGGGGTTGGGTTGGCTTAAGAAAATCCTAACCTCTAAACATGCTCTAACCATTCCACTAATGACATGCTTAGAAACTACATGCAACCATTAAATATTAAAAAAAAATTATGCAGATGCTAAATACGGGATACCATGTACAAAATTCATGAAAGAATACGTCTATCGGGATCGGAGAGTGACATAAGTAAATGTTACAAGATGCAAGATCACCAAATATACAATAGTAAGGCATCCCAAACATTACATATTCAGCTGATCATGAAGCTAGTCGTTACAAAATATGAAAACTAGCAAGAGTTTAGTCATACATGATCAACCCTAGGATCTGTCAATCATGTTACAGCCCTTAGGCAGACAGTAAATAAAGATGCAATCGAGCTAACACGTGCTCGTCGGCTAAACGTCTCAACAGAATAATTTTACAATAAAGTGGGAGAGCCAAAAATAAATCTACTCGTTGCCAGGGTTCCGTCTAGTGGTCACCATCTGGCTGATAAGTCGTTAGATCCTCTGGAGCTGCTCCGGTATCTGGCCATACAAAACCAGCTAGGACAGATCCCAGAAAGAGCAAGTGCCATAAAGGAAGCTTCACTTAGAAACTAAAACCAGCAATTAGCACAAGATTATAATCTTATAATAAAAGACAGAAAATATGGAAAAGCATAACAGGATGATATACGATGAGATAGCCATGGGACTATTCAGATAACCAGGTTACAACCCGTAAACCAAACAAGGACCGGGGTTGTAACCTTTCGTCTGAACAGAACTTGGATTCTCACCATTTATCGGTAAAATAAATACAAGCAGTCTGGTCATGTAGCAATCTGGAGCAGGATCAGGACAAGACTAGATTGGTTGAACTCTATCCAATCATTTCACGACCAAGCAAGAAGTACGGCTTGATACTTTAACTAACTAGGGTTATCACTAGGGGTGAGTATTCGGTTTATTCGGTTCCAACCGAACCGAATAACCGAAAACCGAATTCGACCGAAACCGAATAAGCAAAACCGAAACCGAACCGAATTGGTCAATAACCGAACCGAACCGAACCGAATTAAATTGGTTCGATTTTCGATTTATTCAGTTTTTTTGGTTTATTTATGTTTTTTTTGTTAATATATATAATAACTAAATATACCTAGATATATTTATTATATACATATAGTATATACCTCTCTCTCTCTCTCTCTCTTTATATATATATATATATATATATATATATATATATATATATATATATATATTTTATATATAAAATATATATATATATATATATATATATATTTTATATATATATATAGGTATTATATATATATATATATATATATATATATATATATATATATATATATATATATATATATATATATAAACTAAAATTTCTTATTCGGTTTTCGGTTTTGGACCGAAACCGAAACCCAAAACCGAAACCGAAATCGAATAAGAAAATTTAGTATTTTCAAAACCGAAACCGAACCGATTTTTTCAAAACCGAACCGAATCTCTTATTCGGTTCGGTTCGGTTCGATTTTCGGTTCAAAACCGAATAATGCTCACCCCTAGTTATCACATGCCTAGTTACTAACAAGATACAGTGAGATTATTCCAACAGCCACAAGCCCTGCAGACTATCCAAGTTATCCAGGTCGAAATATCATGCCAGGGGTGCAACACGTGGCAGTGTGCTGGAAATGTGCCCTACTCGTCGACAGGCTACAAGTCCTTGAGCGCCCAGATAACGGGATTGCCTGTAGCTGGGAAATCTCTTCATGACTACTGGATTATTCTAGTTATTAACCTTAGTCAATTTCATAAGGTGCCCCTGATCGTGGTACTCAGGGGTCCCTGTCCTAGACATGATGCGAGACAATACTGATTTATTTGTACAAGCACAATCGCCCATGGTATCCAGGTCATTCATTCTTGTCATGTCATGCCATGTCATATTTAGCCGTCGCTACAGCAATTCGAGGTATATCATGTCAGGTATACTTGTCAGGAGTGCGCCATGGTGGGCCACTATCAGGTCATGTCATGTTACTTGTCAGGAGTGCACCACGATGGGTCACTATCATGCATTATCATGTCATGCCCATGCATCGTGTCAGGTTCATGTATCATGTCACGTTCATGTCACAATTATCCCATATTACACTAAGGATCAAGAGAAACAACACAGATATGGTAACAAGAATTGTCATGGCAAAACAAATGGTACAAGAGATCAAAAGGGGTGCCAGGAAAAGCATGCACCAGCAACAGCATGCACCAACAAACAGCATACGCCAGCAAAAAGCCAGCAACAGCATTCACCAGCAAACAGCATGCGCCAGTAAAACAGCCAGCAACAACATTTGCCAGCAAACAGCCAGCAATAACATTCGCCAGCAAACAGCATGCGCCAGCAAACAGCCAACAACAGCATGTGCCAGAAAATAGCATGCGCCAGGACAACATGTAATGCCCCACTCCGTATCGGTGCATTATGATGAGTCGTTGACTCGAAGAGTGTGTTGACCCGATGAAGTATCGATGCGAATCGATGTAAGTGTTATGTTGGCCAAAGGTAAGCTTTGAGTCGGTTGGAATCTATGAATCGAATCGATGCAAAGTATAAGTCCCGTTGAGCAAGTGCTGATTTTAGTTGATCTGGTGTGCAGGCTATGCCTTTATGCTGTATTACGGATCGTGGTATGGGCGCGATAGGCCAAATCAACTGAGTAGTCAAAAGGAATGGCTAAGTCCGGGAGTTAGCTACGCGATCGAGTTATGAAAGCGAGACGCTTCAATCGGCAAGGCGTATCGACTTAAGGTGGGCGGATTCTTGACACTCTTTCCCTATTCCTTCACGTCTAATAAAATATGTTATGGTATGCGTAAGATGCTATCGAGTTAGCGAGCTAGCTCGGCGAGTAAGTGTCTAAGTATGCGTTGAACACTAAGATAGAACATTGAACAATCGAACAAATGAAGCGACGTGCATCAAGTGTACGAGTTCGCGGTAGGGCAATGATGGTAGAACATTGAAAGATGATATTGAGATGTGCATCACGTGTACACCTCCGAGAACATTGAACACTAGGCATAGAACATTGAATATGGCGCTGAGCGTGCCCTCGGGCACTTATGTTACGAAAAGACTAAGTAATACGGAATTATGCTATGAGAATAACTTACGAATGGTATGCGTTGAATATGAGTATGAGATGACTAAGTCGTTGGGCGTCGTGCATCAATATGGATGTGTTGGGGCATAACGCCGACGGAGCTCCCCATATGGATGGTGGATTATGTTTATGGCACGGGAAACCGTTTATGGCACGGAAAATCGTTTATGGAACGAGACTATGTTTATGCAACAGAGGATTTGGTTGGATTGTTATGTGTGTTTGCTATGGCGCGTATTGTATGGTCAATGGACTTGGATGGTCCGTACACGGGTACGACTTTCCTCGAACGGTTACGTCGGGACGCCGGGACCGTTCGGCGTAGGAGGGAATTATGTGTGGTATTTATGGTGCACAACATTCGGACGAATTGCGACCGTCCAGTGCTGTGATAAGCTATGATATCCGTAAGTTTGGGATCCTTCGGATACTGGACTAGCAACCTGTGTCGAAGCGATTGTAGGCTTACACATAAGAGATGCCAAGTCCATTACGGTACGAAACACCATGATCTTCATATAGATAGGGCCGGTGGACTGAGATGAGAGCTGGGTGTCACGACCCGCACCTGCTAAAAGGGTACATGACGCGACACGCCCAGCCCTCACCAAAAAATCGACGTGGAACGCTGTGGATTTTTCTACTTCTAAACAGTTTATATATATAACAAAAACCTGTCAAGTCCATGGTCAACTCCGAACGGAGGACAAACAATGAATATATATATGAGTACTCAATCACGACTTTAAGATAACAAAGTAAAGACTGAAATAAAAAGACAACAAGATGATAAAATAATATATAACCTGTAAAGTCCAACACAAGAATGTATACAGTCCAAGTCTTTAATATAGTCCATAATAATAACAGTCTCAAAAGTAGCTGGAGACAATGTCCAGTACAAAAGACCTACTTTAACTAAGTAATAGGTAGGGTTTCGTCAGGCGGAGCTAAGCCCTGCTGGACCAAAGTCTCCAAGTCTATGCCCACTACGTCATCTGGACCGTAGTAGGTACAGTAGTCTCCCTCATCTGCATCTGTAATATTTTTAACATATCCTGTCAGGATGGAACGAGTACAATCCACTAACAACATTTTACAAGATATGACAAAAGCTATAATCTGTAAATAGAGAGTATATACAAGAAAATCATGGAATGTACATGTGAGAATCATGGCAAGGTAAGCTGTAAAACTAGAGCTAGAACAAGACAAGTAAACTGACCATGGCATGTACAAGAATCAAGAATCATATATCTAGGTGTGTGAATACTAGCTACAACATGTGGCCGGCTTGGGTCTTGCACAAGGTCTACTGGCCTGGTTAATCATACGTGGAGTGTATGATTAACACTCACAAGGTCTACAAGAGTAACAAGGTGGATAATGACCACATGTCTACACTAATACTCCCCGTCCCCGACTGGTAGAGTGGATCCAAACAAGACACGTCACGATGCGGGATTCTATGAGAAGGGAGCAAGCCTCCTCGAGAATCGGCATCCATGTACTGCACAAGAACTACAAGGGGGCTTGCACAAGACATACCAAGACAACAAGGAATAATACCTCATGTCGGGATCCAAGAATACCAACCCGTGTGACCATTGTGTCGAGAACAAGCATATCTACACTAATTACATGGATTATATCAATCAGCATAAATTGGAAAAGTGTCAGAGAATGTACTCGCCTGAAATATGATATGGTATGTCAACCGGAGCAAATACAGCATCTCGAGGACCTATAGAGAACAAGACGTATCAATACTATGTTTAGGAAGTAAAATCTAATCAATTTGAATCCTATTAAGTCATTCTAGGTCAAAACACGTCAACTTAGGTTGTACGAGGTCAACCTAAGTCATATTAGGTCTAACTGGGTCAAACTGGGTCAATGCAAGTCAAACGGAATCAATCGGGATCCATTTGAGTCAACAGTTGACTTTTTGGTCAACCGGTCAACTCTGGTCAACCATGGTCAACTATGGTCAACCCTAGGTCAACTATAGGTCACTGGTGACTAACAGTTGACTTTTGGTCAACTGCACAAGTCTAATGGAATTTGGGACTAAATTGGGTAAAGTGTTGACCCATAGTTGACTTTTGGCCTAAAAAGTCAACCGTGGTCAACCGGGGTCAAGACTAGGTCTAGACGGCTATTTCTACCCATTACCAACCCATAATATCCATATCCAAGTCTATCTTGGACTTCGGAACTCATTTCTTGGCCATAGGCCAAATTCCTATTTTACCCTTAAAAAGGGCAAAAATCCAACTTCGGCGATTAGCTAGTTAACCTACCTATGCTTGATATTTTCACCCGATCTCCTCAGGGTAGTATGATACTAGCCTATACATATAATATCTACCAAAATACCTAGGTAACGCGGACATTCGGTCCATGATACGGTCCGTTGTTAAAATCTTGAATATTTTAAGATACGCACAGATACGACGCGATACCGGCGCCCTACGACTCCGATTCCCACTCGGGAGCCTACCCACAAAATCTAAATCACGTATTCTTGCCCCACGCCAAGTTTCAACTCAATCCGATACTCCGAGCTTCGTTTCGCCCTCTAACTCGGTTTTCCTCTTTTTCTATTCTAGCTTTCTTCCTATTCTTCTAACTTCTTCCAATCTTTCCTCTTAACCTCTAATTCTTTTCTAACTTCTCATTCCATAATCTTCTTCTACTCTTCTCTACGATTCTAACCATATATAATACATATATATATATATATATATATATATATATATATATATATATATATATATATATATATATATATATATATATATATATATATATATATCTATATATATACATATATGTATAGGTGAAAAGGGGGGGGGGGTTAAATAGGCTTAAAGGGGAAAAAGGGGGGGGGGAGCTGCTGAAATCAGCAGCCTTGCTGCTGTAAACAGCAGCTCTAGCTGCTGCTGCTGCTGTCCATTCTCTTCCTCTTCTTCTCTTCTTCATCTCTTCCTCCTCTCTACTTCTATCTCTCTCTATATATATATATATATCTATATCTATATATATCTATATATATATATATATATATATATATATATATATATATATATATATATCTATATACACATATATATATATATATATACTCTATCATCCCTCCAACTTCACAAACACACACTCCTCTATACATACCTATACATACACACACACACACACATCTCCATATACATATATATATACACACACACACACACATATATATATATATATATATATATATATATATATATATATATATATATATATATATATATATATAAACACTCATATATACATATCCTTATACATATATATATACACACACACATATATATATATATATATATATAAACACTCACACACACTCTCACAAACACACACAACCACTCACACTCTCACAAACACACACAACCACACACACTCTCACACAAACACACACACACTCACAAGCTCTCACCACCACTCTCTACACACACACACACAAATACATATATATATATATATATATATATATATATATATATATATATATATATATATATATATATATATATATATATATATATAAATACATACACACATAGATATATTTTTATAAATACACACACACACACTCTCTCTACCACACTAACACACACAAGCACACTCTCACACAACACCTCCCTCATGACAACACCACCACCACTCTCATCCCTCTACACACACACAAATTTAAATATAAATATATAATACATCCACATATATATATATATATATATATATATATATATATATATATATATATATATATATATATATATATATATACCATTTAATATATATATAACCCCTAATAATTTCCTTAACCTAGATTTCTAGGGAACCCT
Source organism: Iris pallida (assembly GCA_029216955.1). Taxonomy (NCBI): domain Eukaryota; kingdom Viridiplantae; phylum Streptophyta; class Magnoliopsida; order Asparagales; family Iridaceae; genus Iris; species Iris pallida. The sequence goes on from JANAVB010036615.1 coordinate 13,114,977, forward strand.
ATGAAAATTAGGGGCAAATGGTGGAGAATCTCCCCCTCTACAATAATGGTCACTACAAAAAAAGTTGGCTTTTGGGACAACACTTTCAAGAACGCTAGTTTTAAACGTCCTAAAAAAAATATTATTTGGGACTGCTATATTTTTTTGTAACAAAAAACAAATTTATTGGTGACAGATTGGAAGATGAACCTCTTATTTGGGACTATTAATATTTTTCGTTCCAAATAAATTTTGAGACCGTCTCAAATAATCTCAGCGGAAATGACAATTATTTTACGGCTTGTATTGCAAGTCCTAACATCTGTGAAAAAATTAGCGGGACAAATCCGCGCCCAACTATTTCACTTTCTTGTAATATTTTTGGAATCCCTCTCTCTCTCCAGTGCTCACACAAGAAAAAGGCCTCTTTCTCCCCGGTGCCTCTACATCTTCCCTTCCTCCTTCTTCTCCTTCGCAACCCTTGCCCACGACAACCATGACGTCTACAACATCACCTATGACAAAACCCCCTTCCTTTCCTCCGTCGCCGTCAACAAGATTGACCCCCTCGACTCCGTCGGAGGACAAGAGAAGATCCAGGCCCGGCCTCCGTCGATGGATCTACTCTCCTCTACTTAAAACCCTAATTTTTTGTTATATATGATTGAAAATCGGAGAGAGATGTCGAAGGTCAGTTTTGACTTTGGCAATGAGAGTTGCATTGTCGCTATCGCCATCGATGTCGCTCTAGGTATATCAACTGCTCACTGTGTCTTAAGGACGACTCCTCTGTCTTTTCCCGGATCCATGGCGGTGGAGAGGAGGAGGAGCCCGGGCGACGGCATCGGCGGACTGCAGTCCCCTGACTATACTCCTCCGGGAAGCTGAACTCATTGGCCCCGTCGATGTCGAAGCTGCCACCGTTAGGTACTTAGATATGAACTTTATTTTTCTTTCATTATTTTGTACTGGTGGTGTCATTTTCACAAACAGATTAAATGGGTTTTGCATCATTTGTTTCTTGATGCATTTCTGATTACCATATTGGGATTGGTTCTTTGCTAAACATTTATATATTCTTTAGTATGTATTTATTCTTTAGTATGTATTGCTTAGCTTCTTTATTTTGGAAAGGCTAGTAGTTCTTGCAGAATTTGTTTCTTTGTATTTAGAATCTTTCTTTACCATAATTTTTTATGTCAAGCTAAATAGATTACATCTTCCATCCTTGTAATAGGGGTTGGAGTGCTTATTTCAAACTTTACTAGATGGTATCACATCCAATGGTGACACCAAGCCATTATCGGCTCCAAAGAAGCCTGAAAAAGAAACTTTTGTCAGAAAGGATATGCATGGTGTCCAGCCTGATCTAGTTGTTGCTGATATTCTCAGAAAGGATTCTGGAAAAAAAAAACTTTTATTGCAGAATGAAATTTTCACCAAGGGGTATATCATTGTCTCCCTCTTACTGTTTACTTCTGATTGATGATTTGAAAGATATTGGTTTACATTACTTGGTAGCTATCATCCTTGGGGCTAAGGTAGCAATTGTGTGCATGTCTTTTAAATTTTATTTCGCTTTATGTGAATTTCCATTCATCTAAAGCAGAGAATGACGCTGTTATTGTGTTAATTCACATCTACCTGCAGATTACTAAATGGTATAAAGCACATAATTGTAGCTATGTTGATAATGGCCATAATTGTAGTTTTTACTTTTCTACATTTACTAGCTCAGGGTCACACATCTAGATCCATCGAAAAGAAAAAAGCTAAACAAGCTATGTTTGAGATTGGGGGGTTGGAGAGGAGGATGACAATTGACAGGTATAACTTGCAAAATTTTGAACTTTCTATTTGTGTAGAAAGACCAGATTTACCCGTCACATACCAATATAGTATTTGTAGCTATGTTGATAATGTAGTTCAATATAGCTATGTTGATAATTTTATCAACAACCTTTCAGATAAATAATATGATAGGTGCAAGCAATGTACTATGTATAATCTACCACCAAAACTTGTAAATTTTTGAACTTTCTATTTGCTCCAGTCTTCTCTTGCAAATATTTTTATTAGGATGTGTTCATTATCGTCATCTCGACTGAAGAGTTAGACCATCTTCTTATTGCTTCATTAGTTTAAATATTGATAACATGAAAATTGAGTATTCACTGAAAGTTATCCATGTGTTTTACATATTTGGCACCCTAACAAATTTTTGATTGTTTTCTTGTCATTCGTTTTTAATACTATTTGTACTTACTCCAGTCTTCCCGAGCAAATATTATCATTGCTTTGCCCATGTATTTATATATTTGGCACCCATACAAATTTTTGATTGTTTGCTTGTCATTTTACATTATTGGCATTTACTCCAATCTTGCCTTGCAAATATTTTCATTGCTTTTGTATGACATTTTGTTTTGATTGTATGGAACTTAGGAAGCATCCCTTTGTTAATCCTTACTCTAATCTCCGAATGTTTTGATGCAAATCTAGTAGAGAATATGAAGTCTAGAGCTGTCAAACCTGTATTTTGGTCTTGAAGTGTCAAACTGCTTAACATCTTGGTGACTGAAGTGCATTAGTGTTTGGTTCCTCAATGCCTATCAGATTTATAATGATTTTGTGTTCTGACAATGGTTTCTCATTTTTACTTGAGGATTAGGAAGGGTGTGAAGGTAATAAATATTTAGAGATCAATTTATCTTTGAGTATTCATCTCACAAACCTCAAAATATCATGACTTGAGCATGATAACATAGTTTACTTTTCTTTTTTGGAAGGTAGTACTTAGTTTTTGACTAGTCTACCCCAAAACTTTTGATAAAGGCTTTGTTGTGTAAATCATGTTTGTGTCGACTGTAGTTTTCGGTGACCATTTTTTAGGAACTATGTTTAGGATATTTTTCCCAGTTAATGTAACTAACCCTTATTATTTCTTAGTAAGTTACTACACTTTATATTATTTCAGTAATTCCTCCTATTTTTCATAACTAGATGAAGTGCCATCATGATGAGTGAGTTGCTAATGGTTTTTCTTATGATTTAACTTTCAGGCTTCATTAAGAGCCAAATAACTGGGGGTTAAGGAAAAGTTCCAATATGGCGATGTTCATGTGTACTTGGAGTATAGTGTCAAAGTAGTTGACAGCTGCCTTCATTTAGCTTAACATCATCTGCAAGTTCCATCAGCACATAGAAGTCGGTTTCGAGCCCAGGGTATATATTTCTTTATATCAATTGTATTCTTATTTTCCGATTGAGTTACTTGCGACAAATTAAGTACAAATATTATGAATTCTTATTTATTTTGGGAACATGTTTTATGATCTTACAAATTTTAATCCTGCAGTATATGCGGTTCACTGGTTCAGGTGTGTTTTTTGCCTTAAAGATTCACATTGCCTGGTTCAGAGTGTTAAGCAAACATGTATTTTACAACAGGAAGTGTGAGCATGCCTTAAACTCTGCATTATACATCGCGAAAGCAAAAGAAATTAGATATTCTTATTTGTGATACAATCATATGACTTAAATGCTTCTAGAATTGGTTACAAGGATACTTCCTTACTTCCTTTCATATTAAATGAAGACACTATTTTTTTTAGGAAATTACTTATGTCCTTAAACTGGAAGTTGCTTATTTTATGGGCAGTTGAAGACTAAGACCAGAGTCATACCCTATATATGCCATCATGTTTTAACTGAAAATATGCACTCTTATTTTAGGCAATTTCTGTGGAAGGATTAGAGAGAAGTCTTCAAACAGATTATATATTGAAGGTAGTTCTCTTCAAGGAAACAAAATTAAAACTCACGATTAGTGAGCTATAATAGTCGACAACATTGTTTAAGCTTTGTTCCGACAATTTCCTAAAGTTATGTTGGTTTATCAGATAACAGGAATGGACAATTGTTCAGACATAATGATAGGGGATGCTATGCGAAGAGGCATATCTGGTGGCCAGAAAAAGAGATTAACTACAGGTAAAATGAGAAGGCTAAGGTTACCTATTAGTTAGCCAGTCATGAATTTACTTTAAGGTTAACTCTATAGCTTATGCGTAAGAGTCATTTGCAATATGCTAAATTTGTACATTTACATGTGTTTATGATCTTCCTTGCCAATCTCATTCCAGGAGAGATGATTGTGGGACCAACAAAGGCTCTGTTTATGGATGAGATATCAACTGGTCTAGACAGCTCAGCGACATTCCAAATCGTAGCTTGTCTCCAACAGCTAACACACATCACGGAAGCTACAATAGTTGTTTCACTTCTTCAGCCAGCACCAGAGACCTATGACCTCTTCGATGATGTTATTCTAATGGCAGAAGGGAGGATCGTATACCACGGCCCACGCCAAGGTATTTTGAACTTTTTTGAAGAATGTGGATTCAAATGCCCGGAAAGAAAAGGAGCAGCTGAGTTTCTACAGGAGGTAATGTTCTAATTAACAACCTACAAGTTTCTGTAAGAAGGACTGAAGGTCTTACTATAGGTAAACTTCTATTCAGGTTCTGTCGAGGAAGGATCAAGAACAGTATTGGTCAGATCCATATGATATAGTTACCGATACATTTCTGTGGATCAGTTCTCCAAGAAATTCAAAGCATATCAAGTTGGGCAGAGCCTTGAGGAGGAACTATCAAAGCCAAGTGACAAGTCCCAATGTCACAAACACTCTCTATCCTTTGACAATTATTCTTTGCCTAAATGGGAACTGTTTAAAGCTTGTATGGCAAGGGAACTACTACTCATGAAGAGAAATTCATTTACTTACATATTCAAAACCACTCAGGTGACTGTCACTTCTCAGGAGCATTTAAATATCCTCCATGCCCTAACTAAGAAGAACAAAAAAATCCTAGGGTAACTTGTGAATTTCTAATTTTTCAAAATCGACCATGAAAAGTCGTTGGATTACATTCATGTGATCCCTTGATTTTTTTCCCAACCAGCTAAAGAAAAAAAATCAATACACTTTCAATGTTAGTGAAATCCATGTGTCACATCCATATTACAAGTTCCTATTCTGTTAGTCGAATTGAACTAAGAATTCAGTTAAAATGGTTAAAATCCCTATTCTGCAGCTTGTAATCGTCTCCATCATCACAATGACAGTTTTCATATGTACACGAATGGGGGTTGACGTTCAACATGCTAATTACTATCTTGGTTCCCTCTTTTACACACTCGTCATATGTATGGTCAATGGGATGCCGGAGTTAGTTATGACAGCATCCAGGCTTCCGGTTTTCTATAAGCAACGAGATTCTTACTTCTATCCTGCATGGGCATATGCACTTCCAGCTTGCATATTGAAAGTCCCCATTTCATTGATAGAGTCCTTTTTATGGACATCGCTCACGTATTATGTCATTGGGTACAGCCCGGAGGCTTCAAGGTACGTATATCTGAAACTTAATTCATAGCACTTACTGTTATTCGAGTTTCTTATGCATTTTCCTATGACATGTTAGGTTCTTCCGCCAATTCATTCTACTTTCTGTTCTGCACCAAATGTCACTATCCCTGTTTCGTCTCATCGCCTCATATTTCCAGTCAGTGGTGGCTTCTGCAGTTTGTGGTAACTTGTCCTTGCTAACGGTCCTATTGTTTGGTGGCTTTATCCTCCCAAAATGTAAGTCCTTTCGTACTTTCTAAGACTTAATTCTAATAAAATCGATGCAATTCGATACGTTAAGTTTACATGTACCTTGCTTCTGCAGCCTCTATACCCGCCTGGTTAAAATGGGGATTTTGGATTTTCCCGGTGTCATATGCAGAAATAGGATTGACTTTAAATGAGTTCCTTGCATCCCGATGGGAAAAGGTTTGCTGTGATAGCAGATTTTGACTAAATTTTGTTACATCTCCTTTTTCTTATTTCTTTTTTGGAATTTCTGTAGATTTTTTCAGCAAATACAACTATAGGGCAACAAGTTTTGACTAGCCGCGGTCTGAACTTCAATGGCCACTTCTACTGGATATCACTGGCGGCTTTGTTTGGTTATATTCTGCTGTTCAACCTTGGATTTACATTAGCTTTAACTTTCAAAAAACGTAAGTTACCTCTACGAGCTGGATTCTCATGTGCAAACATCGATCATCACTCTCTGTGCAACTTTTTGAGGTAGTTCTGCAATTTCAGCACCTGGGGCATCTAGTGCCATTATCTCGCGTGGAAAGCTTTCGCTGTTGCAGGGAAAAGAGCACGTTGATAAAAAGGAGTTAAAGAGTAGCGACACAACTGTATCTCCCACGATACCTGCAAGGGATGAAAAAACAGGTAAAGTTAACAATGGTCTTTATTACATTGAGAAAAGAAAACTAGATGACTATTCAATAAGTCCAACTATAACGGTAACAAATGATGATGATGCAGGGAAGACGATATTACCTTTCGTTCCTCTCACACTAACATGTCAAGATGTTCAGTACTTCGTTGACACGCCACTGGTAACTAAGTTGTATAATAGGAGTCCCCTATGCTACCCAGAAATTGTAAAATCCGATTTATTTACTAGCCTTTGTTGTCCTCTGCACCCTAGGAAATGATAGAGCAAGGTTATGCAGAAGAAAGACTACAGCTGCTCCACAACATCACTGGTGCACTCCGGCCTGGAGTTCTTTCGGCATTGATGGGTGTCAGTGGAGCAGGAAAGACGACATTTTTGGATGTTCTTGCTGGAAGAAAAATCGGGGGGGGGGGTTATTGAAGGGGATATAAGAATTGGAGGATATCCCAAGGTACAGGAGACTTTTACAAGAATATCTGGTTATTGTGAGCAGACCGACATACATTCTCCACAAATTACGGTTGAAGAATCAGTAGTATATTCAGCTTGGCTGAGGCTGCCTTCCCAAATCGATCCAAATACTCGATCAGTGAGTTAACTCTGTTTATTTTCACCAGTTGCAGTTACAAACTGTGAACACAAGAAAAACATGTCCTGGGATATTAAAGTATAGTTCAAATCAAGACACAAATTGTGTTTTATGTCATCTATTTCGTTGTTATAATGATTACTTTGTTCTTCAGGAATTTATAAATGAAGTCCTCGAAACAATTGAGCTTGATGGAATCAAAGACAGCTTAGTTGGAATACCCGGGGTGGTCAATGGATTATCTACAGAGCAAAGAAAACGGCTAACAATTGCTGTAGAGCTCTGGTCTTAGTCTTCCTTTCATATTAAATGAGTTAGCTCTGGTCTTAGTCTTCAACTGCCCCTAATTTTGAACCTGTAACACCTAGCAACATTCATTTATAAGGACAGGGGTACTTCATAGTAACAGGGTTGGTAGAATTTTTTTTCTTTTGAAAAGTTATATATTCAATCTCAGGTTTATGCATAATCTACTTGAATTACATCATTTCCTAGTTACATGTTGGATATAAGTAGTATGTAATATAGGGATTAATATGTAAAATTAGGGAACTATGTGCATGCACTTGAATCATGATGAGCTTATGGATAACCTTGATACGAAGGAAATTATTCATATACATAGGGTTGAAATTCAAAATACTAACTTGGCAGTCGGCAACCTCTGATCTCGAGGGCTCTGGTCCGTTTGGGTTTGGGCTTGGCAGCACAGCTTGGCGTAGCTAAGAGTTTGTCAGGATATATTGGTAGTTATAATGTTACCAATAGACATGCAAATGAAGGTAAACGCCTTCTTAATCTTTATTAATTAATATCTAGTATGTTATGAATACATACATCTTTAATACCTTTTAACTCATAGACACAAATTTATGTTAATCACTTGTTTGTTCTACGAATGCTTTCTTAAACAAGAAAGTGTCTTGCCATAAATCATAAAAGGCTAGTTGGCGGTAGATATACTTACTTTTTTGGTGGCATGGTGTAAGCTCATGCAACCAAGCAACACTCTCCAAAATTTTCTAGACTAAGAAAATGCAGATGAGTAAAATTAGCTATATTAAATTCCATTCACTCTTTGGCATATTAAGACAACCAAAAGGATGGATCTGGTCTTACTTGCTTTCCCCCACAAACTTTAATAATATATATTTGGAAGAGAAGTTGCATCTTTGCCATGTTCTTAAGAATTAGTCAGTTGAACAATTGAATTGGCAACCTCTCTTAGCAATGCAATATATGGACATGCAGTTTGTTGTATAGATTCCTATATTAGTCTTTTCGTCATGACCTATATAAAAGTGTTCTATAAACAATTGTTTAATTAACAAACTCCTTTAGACTTTTCTGAGGCTGTCATCTTCACCCATCATCTGTAATCCACAATATCAAGTTCGAGTATTCATCAATGTTGTAGTAAATACTAAACAAATCGTTCATCTCAAAAAATTTAGGTTGGCATCATTGGCTTCAGACAAATCATAATTATGCAATACTGTATTTCCATGTGAATCCTAATTATTAATAATTGCTTGCTACCTATGACGTAATTATTAATATCCATAGATGGTGTTCCTAGTAACTGGATATTGGCTATTTTATTACAGAAGATGGCAAACATGAGCTTATGATTCTCTTTGAAGGTTCTCAGGTTAGTAGAGAACTTGTGTACGATGGTCATTCTTGTCTTTAAAATCATCAATCATGTTTTATATTTTATTCCCAGGAGGTTTCAGAAAGGGCCATGAGAAACTCTCTGACGTGCTAGAACCCTTTAACAGGATTTGGCTTCGTTAAGGTAACATTTTGGTGGATCACTCTTTATGTTTGTATTTTGATCATTCAACTGCTATGTGATTAATACAAGCTTTTTGTGAAATATCGAATTGGCTTGTGATTTTTCTTGTTTGTTCCTCCATGTTCCATTAAATTTATTAGTACTAAAACATTATCCCTTAGCTATTTGTAAGACCATAAGGTTATATGGTTATATTCATTCTCCTCGGGGCGTGGTGGAAATGACATGTTATATGGCTATATTCATTCTCTTGATTATGTTGTTGACGACTTGGTGCATATCTTGATTAAATTATTATATCAAATAAAAAATAGTTGAAATGATGAATTTTTTATGATGGCTAGTTGTAGTATTTACAGAAATCTTATTTGGAGAGGGTGTTGTACGAGAATCCTGGTATGCCATGCTTTCTTTTTGGACATTCTACTGGTGGAGTTATAGTTCTTTGGGTAAGTTATTTTGCAGACATCTTGTAGTGTATCTCGATTTTAGTGGCTTATTCATGTGTTTATTATTCTGAAGCAATCCCCTGTTTTGGTGGAACAAGTATGGTATGGGGTTAATTCTATTTATGTGACTATTTGTTTTTAATGTCATAGATTTTCTTCTCGTTTTTGTAAAAAAATGACTTTTTTCTTAAACATGTACTGCTTCCAATTTTCTCGTCATGAACCAGGGGTAACACATGTCTTAGTAACAGGAGGTGCTGGCTACATCAGGTCACAAGCTGCTCTTCGTCTCCTTAAGGACTCATACCGAGTTACCATAGTGGTATCCTCTATTTTCACTTTCCCCCCTCCAAACCCCTTAATGATACACACATATATACATATCCAGGGGAAAAGAAGTACATGCATTGTGTGTTTTGTGTTGTTTACTATTCTTTCCACTATACCATTACAGGTTAATCTTTCTAGGGGAAATATGGGGGCCAACAAGATTCTCCAGGAGCTATTTCTAGAACCTGGAAGGCTCTAATTCATTTATGCTGATTTAGGAGACCCAAAAGTTGTATCCTGATCATGTAGACTTTGGAAATTATATGGAGAAACAAGTTTTTGCTTAAGATGGATTTTGTTGTTATTCGTTTACACAATTTTAGGTTAACCAAATACTTGAACAGAATCCATTTGATGCTGTTATGCACTTTGCCGATGTTGCTTATGTTGGTGAGAGTACACTTGAACCTCTTAGGTATGCTTTTTATACGCTTTTCAGATAAGTTAACTTCTATCAAGTTAAGGTGTTGAGTTGTTTGCGAGATACAATTGCATACTTGTAGTATATGGCTAGTTTTTCTTAGACTCTAAATAATAATTTGTACATGATGTATTGACATGATAGATCTTGGCCACAACTTGTGGATATTTTGAGATACTAGTCCAGTTCAGTTAATCGAAAGAGTTCAATACTTGGAATTATTTTTTTGTAGTGTGGCCATATGAGAAGCCAAAAATTTCTTATTTCATAATACAAGCTTTTTTTTTGAAGTGACATAGTAATTTTGATTTGCTGGTGTTGGTGAATAAAACTTTCTAGCTTATTCATGTACCAAGGGTCCCAATTACTTATAACTAACCATATTTCTGGCTTATTCATGTGTTTCCAGGTAGCCAATGCTGCTGGCAGCCATGGATGTGTGGATCGGTTTGTCAATGGATGTGGAAAATCAAATATATATGTTTTGGACTTGTGTAAAGGGTCGTAGATTTTATTTTGTAAATTAAGTGAATGCTTACTGATGTAAAACTTGATGGGAACACTCTAAGTGATGTAAGACTTGGATTTCATTTTGTGAACAATGGGATATTACCTTTAAATATGTTTTATAGAAATCGTTTTGTTAATGTTGCGGCTACGCTTTGTTAATGTTGCGGCTACCATATGCATTTTCGATTAAATAAAATAGTTCTGTATGAATTTTTGTTGTATATAAAATTCAATTATATATTTTATATATAAACAGGAAATTAGTAATTCCATAATAATTTAAACAATTGTTAAGTTTTTTCGCACGATTACAGTACTTTTTAAAATTCCGTCCCTTATTTATTAGGACGAAATATATCTGTTACAAAAACTTGTTTTTTGGGACAAATTAATAAACCGTCACACAAAAGCATAAATTTGAAAACTTTTGAGATGTTTTGCCTAACCGTCCTTTAACAGTAATTAGGACGGCAATATCCGTCCCTAAAGTTTTTGCCACGCCACCCTAATGGGACCGTCCATTCCCGTCCCAAAGGTCGTCCCAAATATTTGTTGGGACGGTAATTGCAATTTTTAAGACGGTTTTTTGTTGTCCCCAAAGGTCACTTTTTTTGTAGTGGGTGAAGACAATAAATGGAAAGGAGTAATAAATAAGGAATTAAAGACATACCTAAGCTTAGGTTTTCTTGGAGGAAAGAAAGGAACTTGGGAAGAAGAAGAAGTTTGGAGAGAGAGAGAGTTTGACTTTGTGAAAAAGAAGGGGGGGAAGCCTCTTGTGGCCGGCCAAGTGTGGGGGAGGGGGGTTAGTGGGTTTGGGTTGGGGATCCAATAAGCCTTAAACCCAATAGACTTAGTTTGGGTTCGGTTTGGTTCGGTTTGTTTCTAATGAACTAATTAAGCTCTAAAATGACTAATTAAGCCATGAAAAATAGGATTTAAGATTTCTAACCTAATTTGGATGATATGTGGGCTAAGCCCAGCTAGTATGTGGGTCCCACTAGGGTCCAGGCTACCCGGATCTCCAATTTGAGTCCGAATTGGATAAAATCCAAACCAACCCAAATAAATCCCAAAAAATCACATAAAATAAATAAAAATTCCTAAAAATTATAAAACTTGAAAAATAATAAAAATACCCCTAATTTGAAAACTGGGGGTGACAAATCTACCCTCCTTAAAAAATTTCGTCCTCGAAATTCAAACGGTCGTACTCTTCTCTAGGTCAAGCACCCCACAATCAAGGTCTACTAAATTTTATCCTAAGTTATATAACATGTATCCCAAGAAATCAGAACACATGCATGGTTTTAAATCTCTACAGTATCGTGTTATTGTAGTCTTCATTGGGGTGTTCTATTTATCTAGCATGATCATCACATATACAAACTAAAGGTACTAAGAAAGCAATCATCAATCAATGGACGGAAAGAACAAGTAAAAGAAAGAGCAAGACCCTACCTCCTAGTCCAATACGTGCAGGATCCTCAACTGCCATCGCAAAAACCCTGTCCTGGCGGGGTATATCCCGCTGCTGGTGGAGGGCGTGATGCGGTGCCATAGGTGGCCTACCCTGTGCTCCCTGAGCTGCTACCGCTCCACGGGCTACCCTGCGAGGGTTCGCAGGACAATCTCTCAACTGATGTCCAGCCTTCCCGCAGTAGAGGCACAAACCCAGCCTCTTCCGGCAAACCTTCCAGACGTGACCAGGTCTCCTGCAGAAGTGGCAAGGAGCCCCATGCTGAGCCTGCCTCGGCTGAGTGTGCTGCACCTGCTGAACCGGTGCTCTGGTCTGATGCTGGAAAGGCTGATGCTGAAGCTGAGGGCGCTTAGCAGCCTCTGCGCTGCTACTGGCCCCCGAAAACAAATCTCGATCCCTCTTCGGCTTCAAGCCCAACTCCCTCTCCACCTTCCGAGCCTCCGCGTAAACCTCTGCATATGTCGCATAGAAGGAAGGGATCAGGATCTTGATATCCCATGTCAATCCCTCCCGGAAGCGCTCTGCTCGGATCACCGGGTCACTTACCATGTACTCGGCGCATCGGCTCAGTTGGCCGAACTCCGCCGCATACTCCTCTACGGTCATACCGCCCTGCTGCAGGTTCTGGAACTGCCGTACGAGGCCGATCTTGTCCGTGGGAGAAAAGAACTTCTCTCTGAACAGGGCCCAAAACTCAGCCCAAGTATGGCCCTCTCCTGCAAGAGCCGGCTCGTTCCGGAACCATGTCCGGGCAATATCTAACAACTGCAACCCAACCGCCTCGACCTTCAGGTCGTCTGCCAGGCGGCAGGCCCTCATCTGGCGCTCGATATCCTCGAGCCAGTCATCAGCATAAATAATGCCCTCAGTCCCCTTGAAATCCCTCGGACCAAGCTTCTTGAAAGCCTGGATATCCCCTACCTTCGGCTGCTGCTGCTGCTGAACCTCCCTCTGTGGAGCCCCACGCTCCACTGCCCGCCAAAGCCAACCTGTGTGCATCCTCCATGCCCTGGCGCATGGCCTCTGTCTGTCTCAACTGAGCCTCGTGCTGGGCCCGCTGGGACTCCAGCACCTGGTAAAAGAACGCTAGCATCTGCCCCATGTCTGTGGGTAGAGAAGGCAATGGAGGAATAGCTCCCATCATCACCGGAGGAGTCCCCTGCTGAGGAGGAAGAACGCCCCCGGCAGCTCCCGCTGTAGCCCCCGGCACTACGGGAAGAGCACCCGCAATGGCCCCAGGGACGGTCATCGAGGTAGCTGGAGGAGTATCCCCGAGGGCTCCAACAGAAGTCCTATCAGCCGGGGAAGTGACCGGAGCCTGTCCGCCAGAGGTGGCAGACCTCTCCGTCTCCCCGTGCTCCTCGCCAGGAGAATAAGTCATCAATATCCTGGAGACAAATTGAGAAGAAGATATCAATATGGCACATGAAGGCAATATCAAAGGAGGACAGCTAGAATGCAGTAAATCAATATCAAAGACGGTAAGCAAGATAAGCAAGGAAAGATCCTACTGTGATTGAGCACTCTTAGCCTATAGCCTATCCTAGATACGTACCGCAGGCTCGTAATAGCACTCTAAGTCGAGCGCCACTACGACATCGCACTAATTGCGACTTCAGGACCTGCGTGGGCCACCACTAAAACGTGTCATGACCCGCACCCGCTAAAAGGGTACGTGACGCGACACGCCCAGCCCTCACCAAAAAATCGGCGTGGAACGCTGTAGATTTTTCTACTTCTAAACAGTTTATATATATAACAAAAACCTGTCAAGTCCATGGTCAACTCCGAACGGAGGACAAGCAATGAATATATATATGAGTACTCAATCACGACTCTAAGATAACAAAGTAAAGACTGAAATGAAAAGACAACAAGACGATAAAATAATATATAACCTGTAAAGTCCAACACAAGAATATATACAGTCCAAGTCTTTAATACAGTCCATAATAATAACAGTCTCAAAAGTAGCTGGAGATAATGTCCAGTACAAAAGACCTACTCTAACTAAGTAATAGGTAGGGTCTCGTCAGGCGGAGCTAAGCCCTGCTGGACCAAAGTCTCCAAGTCTATGCCCACTACGTCATCCGGACCGTAGTAGGTACAGTAGTCTCCCTCATCTGTATCTGTAATATTTTTAATATATCCTGTCAGGATGAAACGAGTACAATCCACTAACAACATTTCACAAGATATGACAAAAGCTATAATCTGTAAATAGAGAGTATATACAAGAAAATCATGGAATGTACATGTGAGAATCATGGCAAGGTAAGCTGTAAAACTAGAGCTAGAACAAGGCAAGTAAACTGACCATGGCATGTACAAGAATCAAGAATCATATATCTAGGTGTGTGAATACTAGCTACAACATGTGGTCGGCTTGGGTCTTGCACAAGGTCTACTGGCCTGGTTAATCATACGTGGAGTATATGATTAACACTCACAAGGTCTACAAGAGTAACAAGGTGGATAATGACCACATGTCTACACTAATACTCCCCGTCCCCGACTGGTAGAGTGGATCCAAACAAGACACGTCACGATGCGGGATTCTACGAGAAGGGAGCAAGTCTTCTCGAGAATCGGCGTCCATGTACTGCACAAGAACTACAAGGGGGCTTGCACAAGACATACCAAGACAACAAGGAATAACACCTCATGTCGGGATCCAAGAATACCAACCCGTGTGACCAATGTGTCGAGAACAAGCATATCTACACTAATTACATGGATTATATCAATCAGCATAAATTGGAAAAGTGTCTGTCACGACCCGTTACCCAAATTGTTGGGGCCGGGCCGAGCCATGTCCAGCCTACGCTTAAGATAAAGCGCAGTAAGCTGTTCTAGAGATAACAAGATAAGACTAAATGTGCTAACAGTTCTATAAGTGAAGAAGAAACATAAATGCTCCAAACACAAAAGTCGTCGTATATAGTAAAATATCCAAGTACAAGTAAACTGAAATGTAAAACTGGATACATGTCCAGTTACAAAATGATATAGTCTAATACATGACTACACTAAGTATCCCAAGCAGCTAAGCAAACTAGACGAGTCTCCCCGCAGGAACATCCTCGTATGGCAAAACCGGGTCCTCGACAGTAACTCCACAATACGAATCACAGAGCAACTCCTCCTCAGTAAGTATACCTACAACGTTATCCTGTCAGGACGGGAGCAAGTACAACCTCTACAACTAAAGTACTGAACATATAATGAAAGAGATGTACGACAAGGATGAGTCTATAAAACAGGAAATACTGGAAACATGTCGTCATGGTACAACTGGGATCATAGTATCATAGTAACATAAAGAACATGGCATCTATCTCATGTCGTATCACAATCATGTCATCATAATCTATCATGGCAAGGATACATATGTCATAGAGACAGATGTATATGTAATGTTTAAAACTGTAGCAGGTACGTGATCGATCAATAGATGTACAAAATGCAGTGGGCATATGTATATAATGTACGTTCCGTACAAGACTCAAGCGATAGATGTACAACGTACAAATAGAGCAGTATTGGCCTACGGACAAGGTATGCATATAAAATGCGACCAAGCTCGCTACTATAGGGGGGGTCATGATCACGTACAATACTATCAGTTTTCCCATAACCCATATTCTAATCATGTGAGAGATACATCAAGACTGTTCTAAGCATGGTAGTAATGGAAAGTACAATATGTGACGTTTTAACTTGCTACCCCAAGGATCAGCATTTAACATGGTTAATACATGTTCTAGCATTAAAAGACAGTAAATGAGTTTGTAGATGTACTTGCCTCTAGCAAAGCAAGCTGCGATAAAAGAGCTATAGATGTCCAGTAACTCGTCACTGTAGCAATAAATACAATAAACTTAGCTTTTACACTAAGCTAAAATACTAGATCACTAAACTGGTATGACACGACTTGTGACTGGGCACCTAGCCAAAATAATGACTTGGCCTAGGAGACCAATGTGGGGGTGACACACTATGTTAACTAACTTTCTAGGGTCTTTACACTAGTGAGGGATGGGGTTCAACACGACTAAAACTCCAAATAACACAAAAAGCTACAAGTTGTAATTAATCAATAAATAAATCAAAAGACTATTGTGTTCTAACAATTTTTGAGATAGGCAAAAAGTCTAGTTTTGCATAAAACAAAGTACCAAAACGATCCTTGCTAACTATAGAAATTTATTATAATTTTTCTGGAATTTATTAACCAGTACAAGTATTTTATAAAAATCAGTTTTCCTAAGTATACAGAAAGTGAGTTTTGGTTTCATATGCCAAACTAGTGGCAAAACAGTAATTTAAATACTACAAAAATTATACTAAATTTGCCAACTTAGCAAAGTATCTAAAAACTATTTTTCCATAATTTTAGCAGTACTTTAAGTATTTTTTAGAAAATCAAAAACAGCAATGCACACAATAATTAATTATCTGCGTATTTTGTCCATGTATATAATTTGAACCAAAGTTCAAATACAGGACCCAAGGCCATGAATCAAGTCCAATATGACTTGTACAGGTCTTGAATGTGTGAAAACACATTTGAGCCCAAATACCCATGCTAGGCTTGGACATCAAATGGTTGCAGTAATTTAAATATACAGAAAATACTAAGTGGTAGAAATGCAAAATAAATATTAATATTTTAATAAGGTAAAGTTTTACATATTTACTATAAAAGTATGAACATTATTTTATATAATTATTTTACACTAAGCTAAGTAAAATACACATAGGAAATAATATATATATATAAATATAGGGATATTTATATATATATAGGAAAATGCTTAACTATATTATTATATATATATATATATATACAAATATATGTATATATACATACATATAAGAAAATACTTAACTATATAATATATATATATATATATACAAAATTAATGTATACATATACATATAATAGTATATATATGATAATATATACACACAAAGAAATATATATACATAAATATATATGTATACATAATATATATATACATATAAATAATGAAGTATACATATATATATATATATATATAAAAACAGCAACTATATATACCTAAATATAGTATGTATAATAATACATATACACATATACACAAATATATGTATACATAAAAAAACAAAAGAAAAAGAAAAAGAAAAGGAAAATAAAAGGAAAATAAACAGCAGCAAAGGGGGGGGGGGATTCGAACTCGGCTCAGCGGCGGGGGGGGGGGGGGTTTAATTTGTTCGGGCTGGCCAGTGGGTCAGCCCGCTAAGTCTGTTAGGGTTAGGTTTTAGTTAACATTTATTTAGGTTAGAAATTAAATGGGTTTTTACCCGTTAATCAAAGCCCAACCCGTTAGTCTATTTCACAGTTTGTCTCGTGTCCATACAGTCCAGGACACGAGAAGTCGAATCTGACACAGAGTCGACGTGTCCGTGCCCAGCACGACACGTACGACTCGACTAACACGTGTCCAGCACCACAGTTGAGTCCCCCGTGTCTAGGCGAGTCTCGTGTCTCAGTTTGAGACACGTACGACACAGAGGAAAGAATGTTACCCACGTGTCCGGCGGGGGGGGGGGGGGGGGGTGGAAGTCGAGGAGGCGAACGGCGGCTGGGGGCGTCGTGGTCGAGGCGCTCGGGTGGCGATCGACCCAGCTCGGCGTGGCGAACTGAGTGGTGGTGGTTGCGGGCGGTGGTGCTCGGCGTGGGGGCTGGACGGGGGCTCGCCGGAGTAGAGCTAGGGTTGGGGTTCGTCGGAGAAGAAAGGGGGTCTGGGGTGGTCGTGATGGTCGGGTAGGGTTAGGGTTTGGTCTGGGGAAAGAGGGGGGGTTTAAATAGGGGGCTAAGGCGGTCGATAGGTCGGTCGGGCAGCCGGAAATGGCGGGGGCTGCCCGTCGGCGTGGCGGTCGTCGGTCGGGGGGGGGTAGGTTTAGGTTTTACGAAAAAGACCCTAAAGTTTAGAAAATTGCAACCCAGTCCCTTAGGTCACTAAATGCAAATTAGAATTTGCATTCCTCAATTAAAACAATTAATTTAATTGCAGACTGACTATAAAACAATTCAGAAAATTACAAACTGATATAAAAACATTTCTAAAAATTGCAAAACCTATTTAATTAATTTAAAACAATTTGCAAAGTGATATTTATATATATATAACTTATTTAAAAATTATAGAAAATTCCTAAAAATCCTAATAAAATATTTTAAGGCTATAAATGACATTAAAAATTAATTAACACTAATTAAAATGGATTTGAAAAATCAGGGGCTTACAAATCTTCCCTCCTTGAAAAATTTCGTCCTCGAAATTCACAAGGATTGAAGACCCGACAATATTCTAACATAGCAAGCAATGCAACAAATGACTAAGACTACGGTCAAAACTAACCTCCCGAAACCTGTTCCGGCTCCGGCTCAAGGACTAGGCTACAAGTCTTCCCCTGGGGTCCCTTGGCTACTGGGCAGTCTCGAATCTGATGGATGACAGACCCACAAGCTAAACACTGACCCAATCTCTTCCTGCAGACGAGAAAGTCATGGCCTTGCTTCTTGCAGTATACACAAAAAGCTCTTTTCTGCTGCTGTCGGGGTCCCGAGGCTCTACCCGGCGGGGTCTGACGATGTGGTGTAGGGGGATGGTAAGTCTGCGGGGGTGGCGTCGGTGCTCTCTGCTGGAAAGCCTGACGCTTGGACGGTCCCTTATGGTGTACAAAAGCCGGCCTCTTGCTAGACAGAAGACGCTCCTCAATGCTCCGGGCCAATTCTAGGCTCTGGTAGAGTAGGGTAGTCTGCTCCTGATGGGTTGTTAGGAACCCCTGGATCAGTGTGAGCAGCTGGGTCCCGTCGAGTGTGACGGAAGCCTGGGTGGGTATAGTGATAGGGGGTGGTGGAAGTATCGGGTCCTGCTGGGCCTGGGATGTGGAAGGTGGTATCTGGGTCTGTGGATCTGTGGAGTGGGGGAAAGTGGTAGGTGGAGATGCATCAGTCAACTGATCAGCTGACTGGATATGGAGGGCCCTATTCTCGGGGGTAACATGCTGGGACGAACGAGTAAGCACCATCTAAATTACACATAAAAAGACTTATAAGGACTTGTTTAAAGTAAGTAATCATATGCACGAAAATCTAATTATAATAGCAAACATGTGATGTATTTCCTATGTTGCAATCCTAGCATTCCTCTAGGTGTTCTAAGCGTCTTCCCTAATGTTGTCTAATTACCTTAAGTTCCAAATTGCAGGCATGCTTGGTACAATAACGTAACCAAACAATTTAGTCAGGGACCTGCGTGGGCCACCACTAAAAACATGTCACGACCCGTTACCCAAATTGTTGGGCCGGGCCGAGCCATGTCCAGCCTACGCTTAAGATAAAGCGCAGTAAGCTGTTCTAGAGATAACAAGATAAGACTAAATGTGCTAACAGTTCTATAAGTGAAGAAGAAACATAAATGCTCCAAACACAAAAGTCGTCGTATATAGTAAAATATCCAAGTACAAGTAAACTGAAATGTAAAACTGGATACATGTCCAGTTACAAAATGATATAGTCTAATACATGACTACACTAAGTATCCCAAGCAGCTAAGCAAACTAGACGAGTCTCCCCGCAGGAACATCCTCGTATGGCAAAACCGGGTCCTCGACAGTAACTCCACAATACGAATCACAGAGCAACTCCTCCTCAGTAAGTATACCTACAACGTTATCCTGTCAGGACGGGAGCAAGTACAACCTCTACAACTAAAGTACTGAACATATAATGAAAGAGATGTACAACAAGGATGAGTCTATAAAACAGGAAATACTGGAAACATGTCGTCATAGTACAACTGGGATCATAGTATCATAGTAACATAAAGAACATGGCATCTATCTCATGTCATATCACAATCATGTCATCATAATCTATCATGGCAAGGATACATATGTCATAGAGACAGATGTATATGTAATATTTAAAACTGTAGCAGGTACGTGATCGGTCAATAGATGTACAAAATGCAGTGGGCATATGTATATAATGTACGTTCCGTACAAGACTCAAGCGATAGATGTACAACGTACAAATAGAGCAGTATTGGCCTACGGACAAGGTATGCATATAAAATGCGACCAAGCTCGCTACTATAGGGGGGGTCATGATCACGTACAATACTATCAGTTTTCCTATAACCCATATTCTAATCATGTGAGAGATACATCAAGACTGTTCTAAGCATGGTAGTAATAGAAAGTACAACATGTGACGTTTTAACTTGCTACCCCAAGGATCAGCATTTAACATGGTTAATACATGTTCTAGCATTAAAAGACAGTAAATGAGTTTGTAGATGTACTTGCCTCTAGCAAAGCAAGCTGCGATAAAAGAGCTATAGATGTCCAGTAACTCGTCACTGTAGCAATAAATACAATAAACTTAGCTTTTACACTAAGCTAAAATACTAGATCACTAAACTGGTGTGACACGACTTGTGACTGGGCACCTAGCCAAAATAATGACTTGGCCTAGGAGACCAATGTGGGGGTGACACACTATGTTACTAACTTTCTAGGGTCTTTACACTAGTGAGGGATGGGGTTCAACACGACTAAAACTCCAAATAACACAAAAAGCTACAAGTTGTAATTAATCAATAAATAAATCAAAAGACTATTGTGTTCTAACAATTTTTGAGATAGGCAAAAAGTCTAGTTTTGCATAAAACAAAGTACCAAAACGATCCTTGCTAACTATAGAAATTTATTATAATTTTTCTGGAATTTATTAACCAGTACAAGTATTTTATAAAAATCAGTTTTCCTAAGTATACAGAAAGTGAGTTTTGGTTTCATATGCCAAACTAGTGGCAAAACAGTAATTTAAATACTACAAAAATTATACTAAATTTGCCAACTTAGCAAAGTATCTAAAAACTATTTTTCCATAATTTTAGCAGTACTTTAAGTATTTTTTAGAAAATCAAAAACAGCAATGCACACAATAATTAATTATCTGCGTATTTTGTCCATGTATATAATTTGAACCAAAGTTCAAATACAGGACCCAAGGCCATGAATCAAGTCCAATATGACTTGTACAGGTCTTGAATGTGTGAAAACACATTTGAGCCCAAATACCCATGCTAGGCTTGGACATCAAATGGTTGCAGTAATTTAAATATACAGAAAATACTAAGTGGTAGAAATGCAAAATAAATATTAATATTTTAATAAGGTAAAGTTTTACATATTTACTATAAAAGTATGAACATTATTTTATATAATTATTTTACACTAAGCTAAGTAAAATACACATAGGAAATAATATATATATATAAATATAGGGATATTTATATATATATAGGAAAATGCTTAACTATATTATTATTATATATATATATATATATACAAATATATGTATATATACATACATATAAGAAAATACTTAACTATATAATATATATATATATATATACAAAATTAATGTATACATATACATATAATAGTATATATGATAATATATATACACAAAGAAATATATATACATAAATATATATGTATACATAATATATATATACATATAAATAATGAAGTATACATATATATATATATATAAAAACAGCAACTATATATACCTAAATATAGTATGTATAATAATACATATACACATATACACAAATATATGTATACATAAAAAAACAAAAGAAAAAGAAAAAGAAAAGGAAAAGAAAGGAAAATAAACAGCAGCAAAGGGGGGGGGGGGGGGGATTCGAACTCGGCTCAGCGGCGGGGGGGGGGGTTTTAATTTGTTCGGGCTGGCCAGTGGGTCAGCCCGCTAAGTCTGTTTGGGTTAGGTTTTAGTTAACATTTATTTAGGTTAGAAATTAAATGGGTTTTTACCCGTTAATCAAAGCCCAACCCGTTAGTCTATTTCACAGTTTGTCTCGTGTCCATACAGTCCAGGACACGAGAAGTCGAATCTGACACAGAGTCGACGTGTCCGTGCCCAGCACGACACGTACGACTCGGCTAACACGTGTCCAGCACCACAGTTGAGTCCCCCGTGTCTAGGCGAGTCTCGTGTCTCAGTTTGAGATACGTACGACACAGAGGAAAGAATGTTACCCACGTGTCCGGCGGGGGGGTGGAAGTCGAGGAGGCGAACGGCGGCTGGGGGCGTCGTGGTCGAGGCGCTCGGGTGGCGATCGACCCAGCTCGGCGTGGCGAACTGAGTGGTGGTGGTTGCGGGCGGTGGTGCTCGGCGTGGGGGCTGGACGGGGGCTCGCCGGAGTAGAGCTAGGGTTGGGGTTCGTCGGAGAAGAAAGGGGGTCTGGGTGGTCGTGATGGTCGGGTAGGGTTAGGGTTTGGTCTGGGGAAAGAGGGGGGGTTTAAATAGGGGGCTAAGGCGGTCGATAGGTCGGTCGGGCAGCCGGAAATGGCGGGGGCTGCCCGTCGGCGTGGCGGTCGTCGGTCGGGGGGGGGGGGTAGGTTTAGGTTTTACGAAAAAGACCCTAAAGTTTAGGAAATTGCAACCCAGTCCCTTAGGTCACTAAATGCAAATTAGAATTTGCATTCCTCAATTAAAACAATTAATTTAATTGCAGACTGACTATAAAACAATTCAGAAAATTACAAACTGATATAAAAACATTTCTAAAAATTGCAAAACCTATTTAATTAA